>CM046435.1:32316656-32843392 GCA_025506505.1 Flaveria sonorensis | reverse complement strand
TGGCCATATGACCTTTATGAACCCATTATGGGAAGGTTTGCCCCTTGCATGCTTTAAACCCCTTGCTTTTGAAATGATTCCCTTCTCCTCCCTTGCTTTCTTTTCTTTTCTTCTTTCTGAAATTTTCCGGGCGTTACAAGTCCACCCCCTTATATAGGTTTCATCTCTGAAACTTGTCACTCCTAAAGAGATCTGGGTAATGTTGTCTCATCTCTTCGTCAGTCTCCCATGCAGAATCAGATCCCTTCGTGTGTCTCCACTGTACTCGCACAGGTGGGACCACTTTATTCCTTAGCCTCTTCTCTTTTCTGTCAATGATGGCATTAGCTGCTCCATATAATTGAGCCGTTCATCCACCTTGATGTCCTCGAGTGGCATGATCATATCCTCATTGGCTAAGCACTTCCTCAAATGAGATACATGGAATGTTGGATGAATTCCACTTAACTCATCTGGTAACTCCAACCGATAGGCTACCTCTCCTATGTGAGCGATGATTCGGAAAGGCCTTATATACCTCGGGCTTAGCTTTCCTCGCTTCCTGAACCAGATAATCCATTTCCAAGGATTTACTTTCAACATCACCTTATCTCCACTTGGAACTCACTGGCCTCCTTTTCTTATCGGCATAGGACTTCTGCCGGTCCTTTGCTGTCATAAAAGCCTTGATCTTTTCCAACTTCTCCGACGTGGCTTCAATGATCTCGATACTTCCCAACCTCTTCTGCCTGATATCACCCAACATACTGGGGTTCTGCATCATCTCCTATGCAACATTTCGAATGGAGGTATGCCTATACTAGCATGATAACTATTGTTGCAGGAGAAACTCTTGCAATGGTATGTGTTCATCCCAGCTTCCATCAAAATCAATAATGATGCCTGGAGCATGTCCTCCAAGGTCTAAATGGTCTGTTCTGATTGACAATATGTCTGATGGTGGTAAGCTGTGCTAATGTGTAACCTCGTTCCCATCGCATCATGAAACTTCTTCCAGAACTTGGATGTGAACCGAGTGTCCCTATCAGAAACAATAGACACCGGCATGCCATGACGAGTTAAAATCTCCTTGATGAACAACTCCACCAACATTTCTGATGACTAAGTCTCTCAGATTTGAAAGAAGTGAGTAGTTTTTGTCAAGCGGTCTACAATCACCCAAATGGTATCGTATCCCCTTGGCGTGTGAGGCAGTTTCGTGATGAAGTCCATGGTGATGTATTTCTACTTCCATTTGGGTATATCCAAGGGTTGGATCTTCCCGTATGGTTTCTAATGCTCTACCTTCACTTGTAAACAAGTCAGGCACTTACTCACATACTCCACCACGTAATGCTTCATCCCAGGCCAAATAATCCTTCTTTTGGTCAAGATACATCTTTGTAGCTCCAGGATGGATGGAATATCGTTTTGTGAGCTTCATCCATAATCCTTCCCCTCAGATCCTCATTTCAAGGAATCGAAATTTGCCCGGATCAGGTTGTAACACCAAGGGTGTTCTCCCCCAAATCCATTATCTGCCCCTTCCTCCCTTCATAGTTGATCCTATCGTCCTTCAATGCCTCATCTTGGAATCCTTTGATCTGCTTCATCTCATCAGAGGTCATAACCAACTGACAAGCCTTCACCTGAATCGGCTCGGGTCTCTCTTTTCGGCTAAGGGCAACAGCCCCACCTTTGCCTTGCTCGGATGATAGTGGATTTCAAAATCATAATCCTTGATCAACTCTAACTAACTTCTTTCCCTCATGTTAAGATCATCATTTGCTTGAAGAAATACTTTAGGCTCTTGTGATCTGGAAATGGTACACTTCGCCCTATACAAGTAGTGCCTCCAAATCATCAATGCAAAAACCACAACCGCCAACTATAAATCATACATTGGGTATTTAACCTCATGGATCTTCAACTGCCGAGACGCATAGGCTAAAACCTTACCTCGTTGCATTAACACGCAACCTAAGCCCAACCACGATGCATCTGAATATACCACCAAGTCATCATTCCCTTCAGGCCATGTCAAGACTAGGGCTAAAGTTAACCTCATCTTTAGCTCCTCGAAAGTATTTTCCAGCTCCAAACCCCATAGGAACTTCACATCTTAATGGTCAACTTGGTCAATGGTGAAGCTATATTGGAGAAGTCTTGGATAAATCTTTTGTAATAGTCCGCCAAACCCAAGAAACTACGGATCTCGGATGGCATCTTTGGGGATTCCCATTGTATTACAGCTTCTACCTTCGTGGGGTCCACCATTATTCCTTCGGGTTAACCACGTGGCCAAGAAATTTCACCTCTCGTATCCAAAACGCACACTTAGAGAACTTCACATACAACTTCTATATTCTAAGCATCTCCAATACCTCGCATATGTGTCTAGCATGCTCTTCTTCATTCTTCTAATAAATCAGGATGTCATCAATAAGCACGATCAGTGATTTATCTAGCATAGGTCGACACACCTGATTCATCAAATCCATAAAAGCAGCTGGCGTGTTGGTTAAACCAAAGGTCGTCACGAGAAACTTGTAGTGCCCATAACATGTGCGAAAGGCTGTCTTAGGGATATCCTGCTCCTTCACCTTCATTTGATGATACCCAGATCGAAGGTCTTTCCTGGAGAACCAACTAGCACCCTAGAACTGATCAAACAAGTCATCAATCCTTGGTAACGAATACCGGTTCTTACAGTCAACTTATTCAGCTCATGGTAGTCGATGGACATCCTCATACTACCATCCTTCTTCTTCATGAATAAAACTGGAGCACCCAATAGAGAGATACTCGGCCGAATAAAGCCGTTATCCAGAAGATCTTACAGTTACGTCATCAACTCCTTGAGTTCAGATGGAGCCAACCGGTATGGTGCCTTGGCGACGGGATGCGCTCCTGGTATCAAGTCATTCTGAAACTCGATTTATCTGTCAGGTGGGACCCCTGGCAGGCCTTCAGGAAACATATCGGTGAAATTTCATACTACCGGCAGTCTGACAGTTGAGGCACGGTAGCATCCACATTCTTCACATAAGCCAGGTAGGCACCACACCATTGCCTCATAAACTTCTCTGCCATTATCATAGATATCACTCGCGAAGTGATGCAATCCTTGTCTCCGTGAACCGTAACCAAACTGCCATCGGGTGCGATCAGACGTATCATCTTCTTTCGACATATGATATTCGCTACATAGGTCGTAAACCAAACCATTCCTAACACCACATCAAAACCTCCTAGGGCCATCGCATACAATCTAGCAGGAAACTTATGACCGTCCGATTCTATTATGCTATCGTCTATCATATCAGTCACCTTGGTAGATTTTCCTATCAATTTCTCTACATGGAAAGGCACATCTATCTTCCTACTCTTACCATGCATTACATGACAAAAGGCAGCAAATACAAAGCTCGTACTAGCACCCGAATCGAAGAGCACAGAAGCATACAATTGATTTACCAAAAACGCACTTGACACTATTTCAGGATCAACTCTGGCTTCTTCCAGGGTCATGTTGAATGCCCTTTCCTTTGCTTTGGTGTTGTTACTCTTCCCTTTCTCCCCATGGTTTGGGTCCTTGAGCTTCCTCCTCCACCCATCTTGCACACCTGGCCTGAGCGGCCTACCTCTCCGCATTGGTAGCATCTCGGTACTCTGCAATACTTAGCATAATGGCCCTCGCCTCCATATTTGAAACACCTATTCATCCCACTCTACATTCACCTTATGACTCATCCCATATTTCTTAACCCCCTTTGATCATTCCCCTTCCTCTGTTTGGGTGACGGTCGTCAACCCTCATCTTGTTTTCCCCAATTCAATAGTTGTCATTCCTGAACCTCTTCCCATTACCATTCCTATTCCAACTCTTCTCAACCTTCCTCGGTACTGGCACCAGGTCCCTCTCATCATACAATCTCTCTACAAAATCTACCAAGGACCTAAACGTGCTCGGTCTAACGGCTATCATATTCCTCCTAATGTCCAATGGCAAACCATGCATGTATCTCTTAATCTTCTTGGACACCAGAGTTACCATATCTGGCCAAGTCTTGCGAGTACATTGAACTTGAAGGTGCACTCTTGTTGAGTCATGTTCCCAGCCTCCAAATGCAAAAACTCCTTCTTAATTTTCCCCAATTCCTTCTGTGGATTTTCCCATTCTTGCACCAGAGTGTGGACATCTGACTCTTCCAGCACTTTGCTAGAAGCTCCTTCAAATCTGACCACCTCATCTTTGTTGTAGATCGTTTTCCCTCGGCTTGGACAATGTTGTCCCTCCAGCATAGTGTCGAGTCAACAAAAGAATAGGAGGCAAACTTCACCTTCTGATCCTTCCGACATTCACTGATGTCTAGGACTACTTCCATCTCTCGAACCCAATGGTGAGTAGCAGTAGCATTTCCACTATAGTTGAAGGTCGGGGGTTTGCATCTCGGAAATGCCCCATAGCTTCACCCCTTAGCAGTCTCCTTCTCTTCCTCACTATCATCCTCACGAATTACCACCTTTGAGCTAGATGGCTCTTCTTCAGCTTCCTCAGTCCTTTTAATGGACTTTCTTGATTTCCTCTACTCCTTCTTACCCGTATCTTTAGCTCTTTTCTCCATCCTTTACAGCCCTTAACACTTCAGTCACCACCGAAGGCAACACATTCTGCATGACGTTGTAAACCTCATCAGCAATAGCTCCTTCATCGTAGATGTGAGGGTAGCTAATCCTTCACCTTATTGGTGGCTATGGAGATCTGTGTCCTCATGAACCGTCTCGGGATCCCTAGCATTGCTCCCGGTGACACATGGCCTAGTAGTACGCCCGCCATGAGCAGCACCTCAGGTTGGCTTCCCATATTTTCTACCCACCATAAAGAATCTACTTCCTATAAGATTCAAACACCAACAAGGTCATTCAAGGTAATAACTCAGATTATGTCAAGTATTGTAAGTCCCTAATTACAGTGGCCAGTTCTGATTATGTACTTACTTTACTCTTCATTCCCCAAGCATTTCTTGTCCTTAATACATCAACATCCAAATCTACTAAGCGCATAAATCAAATAGCACACGCGCATAATACCGGTTAACTTTAAGAAAATTACCTGATGGCACGTAGCTACTTCCGCTGGCATCCCTCCATTTTGTCCCATTTTCAGTTTAAGTTTAGGCTTTGAAAATAATTTACCCAATTCTCTTAAACTTTAGCTCTGATACCAACTTGTAAGGCCCCGTTCTTGGTAAACCCCATAGTTGATCATTCATAGCTCTTTATACATTAAAATATATTGACGTGAGAGATCATGGCAGCAGAATAATAAAACAAAAAACCATTTCTCGCATTAATGATAACTTTTGCCAAGAAATACATCGTTGTTAAGAGTTTCAAAAGAACTTTTAGATGTATTGCAAGACCAAAATATCATCTCAGTATAATAAGGATGCTAGTCTTTACTTGCCAGGTAGCTTCAACTCCATGCTATCCCCAGCAACAACATTACCTGCCAACTGATATGCATATAAAAGTTAGCGTTGCTGAGTGAGTTCTAGTTTTAATGATATAGAAAATATACATTGGTATGCTTCCGTTGGTGATCATCCATCATTATACATAATCATTCATTAGGAAATTCATTGTCTTTCTTTCTTTCATTGTTTAGGAATGCACAAAGAAAGAGCCTATATTGTTAGTTGGCAATAGTTGTCGAACCCTATCAGAACACATTTATAAGTGGTAGCTAAACCCTGACAGTGGACCCACATGGCTAGGCATGTAGCCTAATCATGAATACAAGTCCCATTTATTCATTGGTCAATCATAAGGAGGAGACCCTAGATGTGCATCCTGAAACAGCCATACATCAGTTGAGCTAACAACAACAAGGTCATGCACCTCTACTCATTATGCTTGCATGACTTTCCATTTATCATAAGGTCCCGAGGGTAACATTCTATAAGTTCCACTGTCTTTCTTTTATTCCTTTGTGACCACTTAATTATGAATAATACTTTTATGATATCCACGGTCTTATAGTCGTATATGATGAAATATAATAACTAATTTTCATAATAGCAGCACATAAGAAAGAATCAAACATTAGAAACATCAAACAAGCATAATCTTCCTTATACAAAAGTACTTATCGCTTAAATTATGTTCCCAAAATTTTAGAATAATTCTAAGAGTCTACAGTGCATGAAATAAGTATACAGCGGATGGCTTAGATATCAAGTGTCCACAGCAGACAGCTAAGGTCCACGGTGGATGATCAAATCCATAGCGGACGGCTAAGGGTCCACAGCGCATGAATAGGACACTAAGTGTCTTCACGACGGACATGTATGCATACTAAAAGGGTCTACAGTGGACATGTATTGTCCACAGCGGATGACTTAAATCATTTTATGTGTCCACAGCGGACAACCATATTTCACAACGGACAGTCTAAAGTACTTAAGGGTACACAACATACGTGTTAAGCACTACAACGGATGTGCATGAATTCCTAAAGTGTCCACAGCGGATAAACAATGTATACAGTGGACGGTCTAGATCACAAGTGTCCATAGAGGACACTTCATATCCACAGCGGACGGCATGCATAATTCTCTAAGCGTCCAAAGCGGACATACAAGCCCACAGCGGACAACATGTTCCACCTGCAACCCAACTTATGCAGTTTCTAATCGCATACATCATTTTAATCGTATTCTTAGCTTAGATCTAATAGTTTCACACTTAGAACATTCATTCATCATCACAAAATCATGGAACACATGCTATATTCATAATAAGTTATCATTTTCAATAAAAACAAACTTTCGTTTAAGAAACATCTTTGTAATACACATATCAGCCCCAAACAAGTAGATAATGAGTAAAAAGGGGAATCTGGAACTCACCTTAACAGCTTTCAACTCAAATATAGCAAACCTGAGACCAACACCTGGAGTTCTAACACCTAAACACACATAAAGAAGGAACTAAACACATAGAAACACATAAAGATCGGTTCAGAAGCTAAAACCCAATTGAAACCGAGAAGAAACACCTTAAAATCTTACCTTCTTGAAGAATTCTTTCAATTTCTCAATCTAGGACTGGATGGAACTTCTTTGTCTATTTTCCATCTGATAGTTGTGCATGAGAGAGAGGGGTATGGGCGGCCATATCACCTTTTGAACCCATTATGGGCAGGTTTGCCCCTTGCATGCTTTTACCCCTTGCTTTTGAAATAATTCCCTTTTCCACACTTACTTTCTTTTCTTTTCTTCTTTCTTAAATTTTCCAGGCTTTACAAGTCCACCCCCCTTATATAGGTTTGTCCCCGAAACCTTTCACTCCTTAAAGAGATATGAGCCGTTCAGACTCGTCTCCCATGCAGACTCGGATCCCTTCCTGTGTCTCCAATGGACTCGCATAAGTGGGACCACTTTATTCCTTAGCCTCTTCTCTTTTTCGACAATGATGGCCACTGGCTGCTCCATATAATTGAGCCGTTCATCCACCTAGATGTCCTCGAATGGCACGATCATATCCTCATCAGTTATGCACTTCCTTAAATGAGATACATGGATTGTTGGATGAATTCCACTTAACACAGTGGGTAGCTCCAACCGATAGGCTACCTTTACTACGCGAGCAATGATTTGAAAGGCCCTATATACCTCGGGCTTAGCTTTATTTGCTTCCTAAACAGGATGATCCCTTTCTACGGAGATACTTTCAACATCACCTTATCTCCCACTTGGATTTCAATTGGCCTCCTTCTCTTGTCAGCGTAGGACTTCTGTCAGTCCTTTGCTGCCTTCATAAAAGCCTTAATCTTTTCCAACTTCTTTGATGTGGCCTCAATGATCTGGTACTTCCCAACTCCTTCTGCCCGATATCACCCCAACACATCGGGGTTCTATATCGTCCCCCATACAACATTTCGAATGGTGGCGGCCTATACTGGCATGATAACTATTGTTGTAGGAGAACTCTGCAAATGGTAGCTGTTCATCCCAGCTTCCACCAAAATCAATAATGCACGCCCGAAGCATGTGCTCCAAGGAATGAATGGTCCGTTCTGATTTACCGTCTGTCTGAGCGTGGTAAGCTGTGCTAATGTGTAACCTCATTCCCATCGCATCATAAAACTTCTTCAAGAACTTGGACGTGAACCGAGT
The DNA here is from genome assembly GCA_025506505.1 of Flaveria sonorensis. NCBI lineage: Eukaryota > Viridiplantae > Streptophyta > Magnoliopsida > Asterales > Asteraceae > Flaveria > Flaveria sonorensis. The sequence continues at coordinate 32,835,230 of CM046435.1, read as the reverse complement.
GTCCCTATGAGAAACAATAGACAATGGCACGCCATGAAGAGTTACAATCTCCTTGATGAAAAGCTCCACCAACGTTTCTGACTAGTAAGTCTCTCGGATTAGCAAGAAGTGAGCTATTTTCTAAAAGTGGTCTGCAATCACCCAAATGGTATCGTATCCCCTCGCAGTGCGAGGCGGTTTCATGATGAAGTCCATGGTGATGTGTTCCCAATTCCATTTGGGAATATCCTAGGGTTTGATCTTCCTGTATGGTTTCGGATGCTCTGCCTTCACTTGTAAACAAGTCAGGCACTTACTCACGTACTCCACCACACGCTTCATCCCATGCCACCAATAATCATTCTTGAGGTCATGATACATCTTTGTAGCATCAGGATGGATGGAATATCATTTTTTGTGTGCTTCATCCATATTCCTTCCCCTCAGATGCTCGTATCAATTAATCCACATTCGCCCGGATCGGGTACTAACACCAAGGTTGTTCTCCCCTAAATCCGTTATCTGCCCCTTCATTAGTTCATAGTTGATCCTATTTAAACCTCTTAGAGTGCTTTTGATTCTAGCGTCCAACATGAGGAAGCCTTTGATTATTTCCATGATTCTCCTTTACACTTTCAACCAGAAAATTTATCATAGTAAGTAGATCTTATTGTCTCCAATCTTGATGTATCCATTCAATCTGATGTTACAGGATGCATCCAGTATGAAAATCATTAGTGATTTTGAGTGACGAGTGACAAGAAGAATGTCTAGCATAGCCAACATATGCCTATTTACTTGTTTCTAGTGTCAAACTATTCCCAAGATCATCAAAATGGCTCTTCAAGCCAATAATTAGATAGAGGCAATGTAGGAACAATAGTTAGGTATGGCAATTGGTTGATCTTCTAGAAGGACAATATCTTATTGGAACCAAACGGTTGCATGAAAACAAAACACATGATAGAGGGATTGTGGTAAAGAATAATGCACGACTAATCATCTAAGATACAAATAGGAAGAAAGATTTATTATAAGGAGGTGTTTGCACCTATACTTGAAACCATTAGACTTTTCCTTGCATATTTTGCATCCATAGAGTTTACCATTTACCAAATAGATGTCAAGTGTGTCGTCTTATATGCAAAGATAGTAGAAGAAGTCTATGTCTGCCAGCCACCAGGCATTAAAGACTTGAATTTCAATCATAGGGTGTACACACTTAACAAAGCTTAGTATGGTCTACATCAAGCCCCTCAGAGGTGGTATGCGATATTTTCATCTGTTCTCCTTCAACATGAGTATTAAAGAGGGAAGATTGATCAGAATTTGTTTAGAAAGACAAAAGGGTATGAATAACAACTTGTGCAGATCTATGGGATGATATCATCTTCAGCTCTGTAAACAAAAACTCTTCAAAGAATTTGAAGAATTGATGCATTCCAAGTTTTAGCTAAGTGCAATAGGAACTCACTTTCTTCTTGGGATGGCAAGTGCAACAAATAACAGATGTGACTTTCATCAACTAGTCAAAGTATAATGATACTACACTAAAGAACTTCCATCTGGCAGATTGTCAGTCTATCAAAACTTATGAATACAAAAATGAAGATATGACTAGTTCCCGATTGAAAATATATTAATCGAACTCCATATCATTCCATGATTGGTCTTTTATGTATCTTACTGCTAGTAGAGTAGATATCATGTTGGCAGTTTGTTTGTGTGCAAAAATGTAATGTAGATCCCAAATATTGACATGTCAATGTTGTTAAAAGCATATTCAGAACCTCAAATGTAAATCAACTCTTGGTTTATGGTATCCAAAGGTGGGCAAATTCAACCTCAGTGCGTATACAAACACTGATTATAGGGGATGCAACTTCATCCGAAAGTCCATATCTGGCGATTCTCAATTCCTTGGTCCAAGACTAGTGTCGTGGTAGGGCAAGAGGCAGGCAAACGTGTCAGTTTCAACTGCAGAAGTTTAGTACATTGTAATATCTGCTTGTTGTTCACAAGTTCTCTGAATTCAAAACTAGATACTTGACTATAGGTTTAATTTCTTGCATACACTAATTCTCATTGATAATACATCTCCTATATTTATAACTAATAATCCAGTCCAACATTTAAAATAAGCATATTAAGATAAGATATTATTTTTCAAGAGATTGGGGTGAAAAAGGTTTAATCAAGTGGATTCAAGTACATGTTGATAATCAACTAATTATTTTTTTACCAAGGCATTTGACCTTAGCAGGTTTGAATTCTTGGTACAATCTATTGGCATGATTAATCTTGAATGAAAATTTAAAAATTGAATAATTAGATTATTTTTTTAACCTATCACATTGTTTAAATTTCTGAAAAACAAAAATTTTAAAAGATCAAGCAAAATACAAAAAGAAGTCTGTATTTTGGTTGAAAAAGAATATACCTAACATCAAATAAGAAATGATATTACTTTAGTCTGTACATCATTCATAATGTATTTTCTCAAATAATAAAGATTAACATGACTTATTAGATATGTGGATAAGCTGAACTTGGAATTTAAAGATACATACATCTGTGATGAACAAAAGCTCATATTCATCTATGAAGCCATCATCTTAGGGTATGGGTCGTCATCTTAGTCTATGCGTAAGTATTAACTTTTCCAAGTAGGTGTGAGTGTGTGTGTAGTTCCTAAACACACTAGATAATCATTTTCTATAAAGTCTCAATCACCTACATTAGTTTCTCCTTTGTTTTCCTAAGTAAAGACCTAGAGTAAACAATGCAAAAAGTGTTGATGTCTGTGATCAAAAAAATATTCTCAATGTGGAACACATCCCAAATTAGATGAAATTATAAAGTCCATCTTGTACTACATTCATGAATGATTCAAAAAAATTTCAAAAAAGGATGACCTCCAAAATGAGTGAAAAAGGTTCCTAATGTGGATCAAATTAAAAAGGGTCAATGTAAGAGAACCCTAGTGAGGATCCCCCTACCCATAAACAAAAATAAGAAATCATAATTTAAATGACATGGTCATATAAGATGTGATAAAGTTAACCATGCATTTCATGCGGGTTATTGATCTTTATATGCTTCTAAGTGTGAGGTAAGTTATGAATATTTAATTTAATCAAAACATGATAAGTATCGCATAGTTTAGAAAAGAAAAATCTATGCATGAGCTTAAAAAGACAAACACACTGCAATCAATCTATTTATGAACATGTCTGTTCTACTAACCGTACTTGCATTTGTGAAGGAGTAAGATCAATATAATCTCATGTAAAGTAATATTCTATATGCTTCTACAACATATATAACCAAAAATACAAAAATATTTTATGTATATTTTATCTATTCATGATGGTGTCAATGTAATTTTTAACTTTTAAATCTTTAAGTTTTTATCCTTTATGGATATAGACTTTAGGGGAACTTATTTAAATTATAAAACTAAATTCACAAAAACACTCAAAATGAATAAAAATACAAAATATTTTAATATTATGTTCGTACAGCTTTCTTAAAATTAAATATATAAAAAATGCAAATAACAGTTGTGATAGTGTGAAGGTAAAGTTATCACCACACAATCTCAGTCTATGCAGGTTAAAATGCACAAAAGACCCAAGACCTTTTAAATTTTTGTCACATCGGTTAAAAAGTTATACTAAGTAAGGATTGTGATAACAACAACATAGTCAAATTCGAGAAAAGTTAAAGTCAATAGAATAGCTAGAGTGCTTTCACCAGTCAAAATCAACTGGATTAGAAAAATTGAATTTTGCTAAGTCAAAATTTAATACGGGTAATAGTATTGGTTTGTGTGGGTGAAGGTCACGCAAGCATTAAAACCAATACAGCATTAAGTATTAAAATAATTACAACTATCAAATAAATGCAAGTAATAGTGTAATAAGGATTTCACTCAACATATGTGGATATGTTCAATTCATCCACATTCATTTTGTAGTGAAGTTAACATAAGTAACAAATGAGAGTAACAGTGATTTTACCTAAATTCAAATGACCAAACACTTATACGGATAAATGTTGCTCACCCACATTAACTAAAGTTTTGCACATCCACTAAGACAAATACGAATGTTGTTTACACTAATGAGGCTGAAGACAAACAAATGCTTATGCAGTTATTTTGTACTCTGTACTTAGCAAATCCAAGATTTTGTGTTGGGATACTTAAGCATTGTATTGGTTATTGTATAACACCTATAAATAGAGAAAGTTGTCACACGTTTTGTAACTCTTACCCAACCCTTACATCACTAAATTTTAGAAATAGCCCTGATTGTAATATTGAAGCATATTATCAATATACAATGAACATTTTGAGTATATATGTTCTATTTTGATAATTAACTATTGTATTTCTGCTACAATCAATCATAGAGATTGCTCAATATATTCAATCCTCGTTGACTTTAACCTAGTCACAAGATTTAAAATCCCATTTTGATAATGTGGGTGGTTATGATGATTTGGAAACAGCCTTGACTCGTCCTTATGATGGAATTGACCCCCAAACATTGGCTCAGGTGATTATGAGATGTTCTTAGATCACGCTTATAGGAGCCGCTTTGTGGCAAAAAATTAAACAAATCTAAAAAGTAATTATGAGTTTTCATGAGCCAATCATACATGCAGAAGTGACATTTGGAGTTAAAAGTACAAGTGTTAGTATACAAATAAGTATTAACCGTCATATCAAAATCTAAGTATGTTTGTTGTTCAAACATTGTTGTTGATTAATATCTTCCATAAGATGCATTTCAAAAAAAGCCACCTAATGAGTAAACTCAACTATAGAATCAGACTGGGAAGGTAAAATAAATAAGTGCTTGTTTAAACTCGTCAAAATGACCCTAACACACTTTAACATACTTGAATCACTCAAGTGCTACTTTAAAGGGGTCAAATTGACACAAATATGTAAGTTGGAGATAATTTAACAATTAATATGTGTTAGTATATTATCATGATAGCAAGTACACCCACGCTATGCGACGCGATATCAACTTTTCAAACTCTTTAAATAGTTGTCTTTAAATTATTTTTTAATTAAATCATAATTGGTATTAGAGAACTATTGATATCCTCCAAGATCATAAATGTCGACGTACAAACATTGTTTCTCTTGTAAAGCTAAATTTTTTAGGATTTGAAGTTGAAGATAAACACTTAGTGATTATTCTAGTAAAATATCAATAGACTTTTATAAACCGAATAACATAAAGTTATAAATTCAAAAAAGTGTTTTAAATTAACTTAAACATGATGTATCCACCATGTTAACAGAAACTCAAAGATAACCGAGTTCAAACCCAACCATATAAACCAGAGATGAATAAAAAAAACAAAAAGGAAAAAAATTAACACTTTAAAATTTTAACTAGAATTTATATTTTTCATGTTATTGCACAACAAAGGATGCGCAAATCATTAGCTTGTTTCCCCTCAAGCCCATGTTTCCTCTTTTAAAAATAGACTTTTACAAATCATTAGTGTTGAACTCTCATTTTACTTTCTTGTTTGCGCAATATGTGATAGCAATCATATCTATATTATTATATGGAGTGCCAAAGTTGTAAATTATAAGTTGTTTATGCATAATCATTTGTACTAAATGTAGCAATACTGTTTTGTCTCTTTTGTAAATATAAATTATTTAACATTTGAAGTTGAAGATAAACACTAATTGGTTATTTTGGTAAATCATCAATATACTTTTATAAATCCAATAACATAAATTTATAAATTAAAAAAAAATGCTTCAAACTTGAACGTGACATATCTACCATGTTAACAATGACTCATAAAGAACCGAGTTCAAACCCAACCATAATAATCGGAGATGAATTAGAAAAAAAGAGAAAAAATAGCACTTTAAAATTTTAACTGGAATTAATCTTATACATGACCTTGCACAATGAAGGACGTGCAAATCATGATCTTGTTTCCCCTCAAGTCCATGTATCCTCTTTAATTGGTGTTAAAATCTCATTTTATTTTCATGTTTGGCCAATATGGGATAGCAAACATATCTATATTACTATATGAAGGGACAAAGTTATAAATAACATGTTATTTATGCATAATCATTTGTATTAAAATGCAACAACATTGTTCTTAAGTTTCTTAAAAAAAGATTAAAATTATATAGTAGTATAGATTATTAGTGTTATTAGTAATTGTTACTGTTGGACTCAACAAGTACATTAAAGGATAACTCCTACAATAATCAATCAAAATGTGTTCTAACATTCTAACAACCAGTTACTAACATGCTGCAGGACCGTTGAAGGGGGTCAATGTAATAGTTTCACAATGTTTGTAAAGACTTGGAACACTTAGCATATCTAATCGAAACTGGCTTAAAGGTGAAACAACGAACACTTGTAAAGAACCGAACAAGAACATAATAAGATGGTTTTCAAGAATGCTATATATTGCTCTCAAGTTCTTTTTACAAAGTGTTACCAAGCTTAAAATCAAATGACAAGTACTTGAGATACTTTATACTACATCCTGCAGCTGGCCATACTATGAAGGCCAACTGGAAACACTAATCTAGACAACAAGATCACTGTAAAGTCAAAAGGCAGATTGCGTTTTGACCAGTGACTATGACATGCCATAGCTCACATCCTAATATATTACAAAAAGGATAAAAGTACATAAGTAGAAAGTTACAGACTCAAGACTTTAATCTACAATTTGACAAAAGTATGGACTTTTCACCAACTAATATAAGTTGATGAGTCTTCAAAGGTGGCCACAGAAAGTGGTTCAGCTTTTGTCAAAAATGATTCAAAAAAAGCATGTCTTCTCTGTCTTAAGAAGAAATCAGTCTCTTGGCTTTGGAAGACTTTGTTTTTGAAGCTTTGGAAGACTTCATCTTTGGCTTCAGATGATTTGGTCTTCTGGCATTGGAAGTTTTTGTCTTTTGGCTTTAGAAGATTTGATACTTAGTGTATTTCATTGAGTTGTATCAAATCTTTTAATGTAACTTCCTTGTACTTCGCATGTGCGTGCTAAGGGCTCTTTGGTTGCATCAGCCTCTAAATGTAATCCTTACAGACTCCCCCTATGCTGATGCTACCAAAATTGATGGAGAACTTTGAATCTTGATCTTCATCTGTTGACAGTCCACATTAGAATCAAGACCATTCCCTTCATCATCAGTTGGTCAGGATTCCTCAGACTTCCAAAGTACCTTCTCATGTCATAAAGATCATGCAAATAAAGATCAAGAATGTTCTAAAAGAAGTACACATCTTGACCCCTTTGATCTCTTGTGACATACCACCTGTCTAGGTTAGTAGTAAATGCCCAAGATAGGATGGGTCTCTCAACAACAAGAGGCTCTACTTGGATGGGTGTTGGTTGAGCAACCTCTTCTTGATCACCCTTAGGATATTTTGACTCATCTTGAGGTGCAGATGTAGATGCCTTAGACTTCTTCTTCTTCTACTTGTCCTTTTTATTCCTCTTTATATACTTTAACTGAGGAGGTTGGTTTTGAGTACCATATTTTCCTTGTTTCTTGTCCTTAGTTGGGTCATTTTCCTTCCCAAATTTAGAAGGAGGTGGATCTAGACCCTGCTGTAGGCCAGAAGATGAAACTGACTGTTATGTAGCATTAGTCCCAGGTTGTGTTGTCTTTTATAGTTCAACCTTGATCTCAACTCTAGGTGCTACCTGACTTGGTGGAGAATGCAAGTCAACCAGCTCACCCCTCTTGATCTTTTGCTTGATCACACTAATCTGCTCATCCATAATGGATAGAGACATTAGACCAAGTCTTCTTTCGGAGAACCCATACAGCTTCAAGAAGCTCACCATCTTCAGTCTGGCAGCAGACTTCTTCTAATTGGCTTGGATGGTGGCTCTTGACTTTGCAGCCTCTTCCCTCAACTTCCTTTTAACAGCTTTTTGTTCTTTCTGAACTTCTTGCTCAAGTTGCATGAGGTATTCAAATTCAACCTACTCATATGACAAGGGAGGTAGGTCTGATACCTCATAGAGGCTTGTAGCACTCAGGTAGGTTATCATAATTTGCCTATCATGTTCCTTTCGTACCTAAGTTTTTTGTTCAGTTGCCATAGCCTCTGCCTAAGAGTTTTCTTGAACTAAAGAGAAGGCAGGATCTTTGTATTGTCTTTTTCTTCTTTGTTCCTCTTTGATCTTGAGGAGCAGCTTTACAGCCTTAGCTTTTTTCATCTCTTTTGACACTGTAGTGTCAGCCAGCTCATTTAGTTCCTCCATGGGAATAGATATCATTTTATCTACATTGTAGTTCGTAGATCCCAGATTGTTCAATGTGGCTGCCCTCAACTAATCCTCTTGAGTGTTTGGCCTAGGGCAGCACTGATTGCAGCTTGTATTAAGCCAGGGTTCTCACTTGAACTCTCTCCCCTAGCCTTCCTCTTCCTCTCCCTTTTCTCCTCAATCCCTCAGAAGTCATCTTCCTCTTCCCTTTGTCAGTTATTGGCATGTATGACTCAGGGAGGAAGCTTTGGTCTTCATTGCTTGGTGTAAAACATGAGCTCTGGCTAGGTAAAGGCTATGAGACACCTTCACCAGTTGGTGCCTCATTGAGGGTACTTGGTACTGAAGAAGTTCATGTCTCAAGGTTCATAGGTTCAACTATTAGGCCTTCAACCAAGGTTTCCCCTTTGAAACTAATCTTAGGGTCTGCCTCAATATCCAGTTGACTAATAGTCTTACCGGCTAGCCTCTATCTATATAGTTTAGACCTCTTCTTGAACTCTTCAAGCACCCTTTCCTGAATTCTCTTAACTAACCTTGCAGATTACCTGCTTTTGACTTGGATTGGCAAGTGGCTGATCAACTAAAAAAAGCTCTCATAATATCTCAGGTTTTGGAAATTGAAAACCTCTTGTTGCCCCTAAGATCTAGAGAGTACCAGGGCTCTTCTATTAGCATCATACCTCCATCCTACTATAGAACTTTCAGCAGGGCAAGATAGGGTAGACGTAGCCCTTGGTATAACCTCCTCAAATAGGCTTTGAATCGTGGCTTCCATATCAATGTGGGCATGAGGAGTTTTTTGAGTATGGACAACTTCAAGTAAGGGTGGTGAGTCCTGTTTATCTATAGGACTATTAAAGAGGTCAATGCCATAGTTTCATGATGTTTAGAGAGTGCTAGAACACTTAACAGATAAAATAGGGATCCGGTTTATGATACAACAAAGAACACAAGTAAAGAACAAGAACCAGATAATATGGTTTTCAAGAATCTTGTATACTGCTCTCATGTTCTTACAAAGTGTTACAAAGCTTATCTGAAGTTACAAGTACTGGAGAAACTTTATACTACATCTTACAGTCAGCCATACTTTGAAGGCCAGCTGGAAGCATTAATCAAGACAACAAGATCAATGTTGAGTCAGAAAGCAGAGTGCCTTTTGACTAGTTACTATGACATGCCATAGCTCACATCCTAATATATCACAAAAAGGATAAAAGTACAAGAGTAGAAAGTTACAGCAAAAGACCTTAATCAATAGTTTGACAAAAGTAAGGACTGAGAGAATCCAAGGATCGATATAGGAATTATCAAGTTTGATTTTAACAAGTATTGATCGCGGAATTGCTGTTTAATTGATTAATGAACTTGAAATCGATCAAACAGTATAATGAACAATCAAGATATAATAATAAACATACCACGATCGCTTAATAATTACAATCAATTGATTGTAATGCTTCTTCTGCTATTGATTCTATTGTTATGATTGTTATATGATCTGATGTTGTTTGATCGTATGTTCATCATCTTCTTTTACATGTTCTTGATCTCTTGTTATATAGAGATCTTATTCTGTTCCTAAAAACATTGCTAATCTTTTGCTATCCTGGTGCTATAACAAAGCTAACTTCCTATAGCTATCCGAATCCTTACCACATTTATCTGTATAGGAGTTCATGATTTACAATGAAATAAATAAAAATAATATTGTTGATGTGACGTGGTATCTTCGCTTGAATTATATGTCTTCCACCACCATTAATGTAGTTGTTTTTCCATGTTAACTTGTTGACTTTCTGTTGAGATCTACAGATGTACACTTCAGTAGCTTTCTTTAATCTTGTTCAGCTGATGTTGTTCTTCTGTATGAGATCTACAGATGTACACTTCAGTTGTACTCCTGAGAACATACACGGAAGAATACTATTCATCCGCAGTTGGTTCTAACACTTAGTCAATTTTCCAAATTAACAAAGTCTGATGTTTACTGCAATCATTCACATATCAACACATATATCATGAGATACATTATAAATTAATTCAGTATAGTATATCATGCAATTCATAAACTCAAAATGTAATCAATGTATTATATTATATCATCAAAATTATAATTACAAAGAATAATTACAAGAGTTTGATCTATCATCTAAACCTATACATAAGATCTATACCTAACAATACTCCCCCTTAGGTTTAGACTCTAGTAATCATGGGATTAGGTTTTTCAGTTCTTGCACTCTTGCCAAAATCTTTGTATTGAAGTAACTCACGGTATTCTTTTGGTCTTCATACTTGTACTTGATCTGCCATCTTCCTATTCTCTTTAAAGTTTTATATTTCATGCCCAGGATATCCTCTTCAGTGGTGAGTGTTGCAACAACACTATTGTTAGACACCACCTCCAATTCATCCTGATCTGAAATCCTTAGTTCTGTTATGTTATTGATCTCTGTTCCTATTAACTGCCCAGCCTCAAACTTTCTTCTTTTGTGCGTCTTAGCATGTAGTTTGTCTATGACTCGAATCAGATGAACATATAGGCACAGGTCATTCTGATAGTTTGGTCATTCAACTTTGGGAAGAATTTATCATGTAAGTATGATGTGTAGCTTGGGTGCAGGAGTTTGATCTCCACAGGGTCAAATAGCCTTATGCTTGAGGCTTTCTTCTGGGGATCATTCCTCTGCAGTACCAACTCTTTAGTCTTTTCAACATAACCCCATCCAGCGATAGGGAAAGAGACTGATTTCCCTCAATCACTTTTATAGCTGCATTGGCCATGTCATCATATCCGATTCTTTGTTTAAATTCAGCATCAACAAGTTAAGAACTAGAATGAGAACTTCTCTGACTTCTTCTCCTATGCTCAGCATCTACTCTTTTTGTTTCTTTGAGCACATCCCCTTTGAACTTGTGACTCAGCTTGGCCATAAGTCCAAAGAAGTCTCTACCTCTTGGACTGATTGGGTAGTTAGTAATAGGAGTGCTTTGCAGAGTGGTTAGATCAGCATCTGGTAGTGTGAGAATGGTTTCCACCAAGGGAAAGTATTGGACCATACCAGATGCTTTCTTAATCAAAGCACAATCCCAGTCTAAGTCAAATTTCCATGCTATTATCTTGTTTTCTTCTGTTGCACTTGGAGTTGTCATCATATCAAAAATTCGAATTAAAGTAGTCTTATGTTCAGTGATCTCTCTGACAGTAGTGCCCAGAGGCCAGATCTTGTTCGGAATCACATCCCTTGGCTCTCTTATCATTTTTTTAGTTCCTCTGTGAATGTCTTTGACTTCAACTACAGTTGGCTCAACATGAGTTTGATCAGATTGATATTGATGAGCAGGATTGGGAGCCCCAGTCCTGAACTTCACTCCTATGTTCAGCTCAGTATTCGTCACATATTCCATCATTCTTCTGAGCTCACCAACTGTTCTTCCCTTGAGTTCATACGGCTCATAATTGTGACTTTGTAACCAATAGATCATGTTGTATCTTGTCAGTTTGGCTGTGTTACAATGTCCTAACTCCTTTATGATCTTCTCCATTACCTTGAACTTGGAGAAGGTTTCATAGTTGCATATAGGGAGCATCATTCTAATAGCATCAAACTGTTTCAGTGTTTCAATCAACTCAGACATGTTCATCTTCTCCACCATGTCATAGGGAAAGCCATTATTAATTAGGTCCATGAACATGGCACAGTGAGGTATTTCTTCTAGAATGTCTTTTATTGTTAACAATTCATCATCTTTAACTTCTTTAGCCACTTCAGCAGGCTCTTCTTTTGTCAGTTCTTCCCACTCAGCATCACTGTCTTCTTTACTTTGTTCCACTGGGGCTAAATGCTCTGGTGAATCTAGTTTTATTCTTTTTGGTGATTCACCAGCAACATCGATTGTTTTCCCCAGGTATTTATCAGTTGTTTTCCCTAGGTATTTCCTTTTTTTGCTGTTAGTGATCATGGTTGACTCACTTTTGATCAATTTAGCTTCAGATAACTTCTTCTTTAACCTCTCAATCTTATAATCTTTGGCTTTTAGAAGTTCTATCTGTTCAGCCAGTTGCTCATAAAGTGCATCAATTATTCATTGTCCATCTTCTTTTCTTCTCTTAGCATTACCAATCTCCCTTCCAGGCTATTGATGGTGGCTTCTTTCATAGATACAAGCTCATCCTTCTCACTTAACTCCTCCTTCAATCTCCTTAGTTTTGCTACTTTCTTATTCCCCTTGAGTATCAGTTTATTGTACTCAGCTACCAAGTAGCCTTTGCTTACATTTATCTCTTCTTCTTTGTTGGGTTCAACAATTGATAAACTGAAGCTTTCCAAACGACAATCAAAGCCAACTGAAGATCTCATTGTACAAGTTCAGAGACCAAGTTGATAAACAGAACAAAACAAACACAAGACAAAGTCAACATGACAATGTCAACATCAAGACCACAACAAAAGTCAAAGTTAGGTCATGATGTAAAACATTATAAATAGAACCACTAGTGCTACTTTGTAATGTGTGGTTATTGCAAAGTGTGTGAGTGGCTGGTAGTTCTTAAGTGTGTGTTTTTCATGGTGTAAATCACCACCCAAGGAGAAATTCTCTCCTTTGGGTGGGTTTGATGTTCATCCATCTTTGTATATGTTTCTTCATTGTAATTTATTATTCAATATCTATGAAATCATAACATTATACATTACACACACATCCTTGTTCTTCGATTCACACACTTCCACCCATCTTTAATTTTGAATTCTCAGATCTGAAAATGATGAATCCTAAGATCCAAGCTCAACGTTTCTGAAAATTTTGTTTTAGCAAAATGGTATCAGAGCTGTTGGTTGTTGGGTTCATGTATGTTTCAGATCTAATTTCATCTTTAAAGATGTTTACAACAAAGAAGAAAATAAAAAATTAAAGAACAAGCATCTGTTCATCAAACCATCATATGTTCATCAACAAAATACACATAACATCAACAAATATGTTCAAAATGGGTTCGAATTGAAGATGATAAAGCATTTAACAGAAGACATTCGGTTCAACCCTTCAAATCCAACCACAAATCCGACCCAAGAAGAAAATTACTTCGAACAGGTTAAAGATCGAGCCAATTACATGATTTTGGAGCAAACCTACAAAGATTTCGAACTGAATGATTTGAGATGAAGCTGAAATCAATACTCAGATCGATGTTGAACAGGGAAGACTTATGCTGAGGAATAACAAGTCATCCGCATTTGTCCAAAGAAATAAGGATTTGTAATCAACTAATGCGGGTGTTATGGTCTGAATTCCTCACAAATGCGGATGAAATATAAGGCATCCGCATTTCTCAGTCAAGACATCCGCATTTCACACTAAGGCATCCGCATTTCTCACTTGAGATCCAATGCGGCTGAGCTTCAGATTTCACAAAGAAATGTGGCTGCTATGTGATCCAATACGGCTGAGTTTCGGGTTTAACAAATAAATGTGGTTGTCTTATGGTTCTATGCGGATGAGTTGCAGATTCAACTAAACAAATGCGGATGTTTTATGATTTAATGCGGCTGAGTTCCAGGATTCACAAAGAAATGCGGCTGTTTGATTCAAGAAATGCGGATGTTACAAGAACTAATGCTTATGTTGATTCAACAAATGTGGATGTTACAAGATCTAATGCTTATGTTGATTCATCTAATGCGGATGTTATATCTAAATTTCAGCCTTTGTTTTAAACGATGCTAATGACATCAACAAAATGCACAACATCTAAACCAACATCAACATCAACAACATCTACACCAATAACAACGTCGACAACAACATCATCAACAACAACAATATCAATGAACAAATGATGAACAGTTGACAATAACAAACAAGAAATACAAGAAAGATGATGAACAATGACTACAACAAACAAGAAAAGCAAGAAACATGATGAATACGGATGATTACAACCAACAGGCACATCCAATTTCACATTCAACAGAAAAGAAGAAATCAACTTGATCACATAATCACTGATCCAATCAAGGATTTGTACAACTGTTAGAAACTCTTTCTGAAGTACTTGGAACCATCATTATCAAGTTATTTAAGAAATTCAAAGAGTTGAAGTGTCTTCAAGATTGATTTATGTTCCTAATGCTGTTTATTGAAGTTTAAAGCCTCATCATATGCATAATACATTATAATCCTTTGAGTGAGATATGAACAAACAGTAATCCAAAAGTGATACACCTCATATCCAATGCGCTAAGTATTCTCAAGGTGATTCTATCCTTTATCAGAAATACATTAGGAGAAGCTTAATATGAGGGGGAGAACTACAGTGAACTGTGTCAAAACATTAGTTAATCAAGAAGACATGTGACAGAGAAGATCTTCAAGTCAAAGTTTGGCAAGCATCAGTTTAGGGGGAGTATTGTCGGGTTCAACAATTGATAAACTGAAGCTTTCCAAACCACAATCAAACCCAACTGAAGATCTCATTGTACAAGTTTGGAGACCAAGTTAATAAACAGAACAAAACAAACACAAGACAAAGTCAACATGACAAAGTCAACATCAAGACCACAAGAAAAGTCAAAATTAGGTCATGATGTAAAAACATTATAAATAGAACCACTAGTGCTACTTTGTAAGAGTGGTTATGGTTATTGCAAAGTGTGTGTATTTCGGGTGTAAATCACCACCCAAGGAGAAATTCTCTCCTTTGGGTGGGTTTGATGTTCATCCATCTTTGTATATGTTTCTTCATTGTATTTGTTATTCAATATCAATGAAATCATAACATTATACATTACACACACATCCTTGTTCTTTGATTCACACACTTCCACCCATCTTTAATTTTGAATTCTCAGATCTAAAAATGATGAATCCTAAGATCCAAGCTCAACGTTTCTGAAATTTTTGTTTTAGCATTCTTTCAATTCCTTCTCATCATAAGCTATGATGTCAACATAAGTACCCTCTCCTTGTTCAACTTCCTCAGCCACATCCTTCTTTTCAACTTCTATACAGATGTCCTCTGTATCATCATCATTGACAGCATCATAAACATCCTCATCTAGGTTGAGTTCCTCGGTTGGTGTTGGGCTATCAATGGGTTCAGTGGGTGTAGGTGAGGTTGTTGTTTCTATAAGTGTTGGTGAAGTGATTGGTTCAGTAAGTGTTGGTGAGGCAATTAGTTCAGTTGGTGTAGGTGAGGGTGTTGGTTCATTTTGAGTTGGATGTGTAGGTGTTTGAGTGAGTGATGGTGAGATGGGCTTTGTAGCACCAGTGTGTATTGATGACTGAGATTGAGCTGGTGTACAGGGTTGAGTATGTTCACTGGAAGTTGAATCCAGTTGAGTTGGTGGTGATTCTGTCAAATCGATAACAGTGTTGGTGGTTAAGACTGAGGTTGTTCAGGGGATTGAGTTGGTGGGGTGTGATGTTATGGTTCCTCATCCCATAGAAGTTCCAATGGTATGTCCTCTGTCTCATCTAGGACATGGGCGAACATCTCTACATCTCCTCCTTGGTATTGCCCGGTTATTTTGTTGAGGAGTGATCTTCCCAGGTGAGTTTGCACGCATACATCACCATCTCTTCTAATGTTTGGTAGCTGAGCATTGATGATGAGTTGCAGGAATCTTGGGAACATGTACATCTTATTCTCATTATGCACATGTATGTGATCACATAGGCGGTGGAGGATGTACTTGGAGTAGTTGTACTTTCTCTCCTCAAATATCCCTATGATTCCGGATGAGATATGCCTGGACAATCTATCCAACCCTGACTTCCATTTGGAAATACACTTTAGATAAGTGTGGCATAAGAATTGGTATGGTTTGCTCAGCCTCCCCTTCTTGATCTCACCATTGCGGTAGTCATCATCGTAGCCCATCAGACCAAAAACTCTCTGAATGTATTCATGATCAAATACATCAAGATGGCCTTCTTCTGAGTCTTCAAAGCTCGAGAACTCTCCTGATAGGCTGCTCATCAATCCTCAGTTGATGAACGCTAGTGGAGGCATGAATTACTTTTTCATCCTCTTCTTCCTCTATCCATGCAGACTCCTAGAAGTCCATCATGTGTGACAGATAGATAATGGGGTCCGCAGTCAGTACATACATGAGTCTTGTTCTTCTCAGGTATCTTATAATATCTCTGCATTCATCCTGCACATCTGGATTTAGAAAAGCATAGACATTGTGGTCTTTTACGAACCGATTAGCCATAATTGTAGCAATGTTTGAGTAGTGTTCGGTGTGGAAGATGAAGAAGGAGGTTTTGGAAGAAAGGATTTCTAGGTCAGAAAGTGTTTTTGGGAGTGAATAGAGAGTCCAGCGATCGAGATGCCCTTTTATACTTTTGCAGGCTATTTAACTCTTATTTTAATGATGTGGGACCCATGTACCCTTTTTACCCTTCCAAGGTTATCTGGATAATTAATATCTACGTAAGTAATTAACACTTATGGAAGGCAGACATTTGGTTTTAGATCTTCCGTAAAATATCTACGAAAGTCAAAGATTCATTTGTTTAATCCTGTCTTCCGCAGAGCATCTACGGAAGAAACAAATTGTGATCCGAAGGTTAATTTGCTTCCAAAGATAATTTTGATTAACTATCTTCTGAAGGAAATTTTCTTCCACAGATAACACTATGATAAAGTTTTTGTGTATGAATTAACATATAGTTAATCTATCTGTTGTTTGCTGTTGGACCTTATGACTTTGCTTCATGGTAATTATGCAAAAATAATTGCACACTTCAGATATCTTGTAGCCAAGTTGGTGCTCAAGTTTCAATTTTCTTCATATCATTATGTTAAGATCAAAATCAGTTTCATGCTTTGACTACTCCCCCTAAATTTGTGACTAATCATAAACTTATGTATTTATCAAAAATTTATAAGAAAAGAGCATGAACAAGAGTTAATTTGTCCGGCTGATGATCATAGAGAAAAGAAGTGTTGGTTAAATTTTGTTACAAGAAAATATATGATATACTAGGGATCATACAATAAACCAGATAATATCCTGCATATTATTGTCAAGGTTATGGTCTACTTGATCTAGTACAGATTGCAAATATTATGATCCACAGAAATTCAAAGAAGAGTGTAAATTCAACTGTTCCTGGTGTTTATCATGTTTTGGTAAGAATTAAAGAGAAACAAAGATGAACGCATCATTGAAGTTGCGAGAAAGTGAGTCCCCCTAAACGTAATCAAGTTATCACTTTATCAAACTTAAACCATGTTCTATCTTAAGATTTTCTTTGAAATTTTATTAATGCTGAGATGGTTTGGTTGCTCCTTGAATTTAATATAAAGTTGATAACTTTGGATTCTTTTAAAGCAGTTCTTTTTTGGACCATTTGATGATTAGCATCAGGTCACCAGGTCTTTACTCACGTAAAACATAGGTGCTTTTTGACCCAGGTCTTTGCTCACGCGAAAAAAGGGTCATGATGCACAAAAATAGAGGTTATACAGTGTTGCAACATAGTAAGTTTGAGTGGGTGATGAACATGATCACATCCTGAGAAGACTTACTTGTGTGATCTTGACAATGACTTGTCCACACTAAGTCATCTTAGCATTATGTTGTGCCTGACATATTTTAGTTTCCACTCAAGCTGAACCTATTTACATATACAACACATCTGATCAGTAGTTAGTTGGTGAGTTGAAAACAGGGATATATGTCAGGTTATAGTGTACTACAATATCCTTAGTATATCAACTGCCATATGTAGTTGATTGTTTTGATAATGTGTGTGCCTTTCTCATATGATTACAAGTAATGGACAAATATTTATGT
Source organism: Flaveria sonorensis (assembly GCA_025506505.1). Classification (NCBI taxonomy): domain Eukaryota; kingdom Viridiplantae; phylum Streptophyta; class Magnoliopsida; order Asterales; family Asteraceae; genus Flaveria; species Flaveria sonorensis. Next base: position 32,817,141 of record CM046435.1, on the reverse strand, counting down.
TGTTATTGTGATCTAATCTAAGTGGAGCATGCATAAGGACTCATTTAAGAAATTAAATCTAACTGAATAAAAGGCTTTAGTGAACAAATCAGCAAGTTGATTTGTTGTGTCCACTTTGATCAACTTGATTAGACCCTTTTCTGAACAGTCTCTCAAAAAATGGTATCTGATTTCAATGTGTTTAGTTTTACTATGTTATACTGGATTAGCAGTGATGAACATTGTAGCTGAGTTATCTATGTAAATTGGAGTTTGAAGAAAATTGTAACCATAGTCAAGTAATTGTTTTGCAACCATAGAACCTGAGAGCAACCAACTGAAGCAGCTACGTACTCAGCCTCAGCTGTGTATACTGAAACATTAGTCTGCTTTTTGCACTACCAAGAAACAAGTCTTGGTCCAATGAATTGACAACCTCCAGTTGTTTATTTTCTGTTATTGTTGCATCGTCCAAAGTTACTGTCTGAGTAAGAGTACAGTTTGAAGTCTCCTTCTTTGGGATACCACAGTCCAAATGCTGGTTTCCCTTTAAGATATCTGAAAATTCTTTTCACTGCATTCAAGTGTGACTCCTTTGGGTCGGCTTGATACCTAGCACAAACACACGCAGCAAACATTATGTTAGGTCTACTGGCAGTTAAGTACATTAATGATCCTATCATAGATCTATATAATCATTGGTCAATAGACTTCCCTGTTGGATCTAGTACTATTTTCTCTATTGTTGATGTTGGTATTTTGCATGATGAAGACTCAGCAAGGTTGAATTTCTTGAAGATTTGAAGCACATATTTCTCTTGATTGATGAAGACGCCATCTGGTTTCTGATGTACTTGTAGACCCAGGAAGAAAGTTAATTCTCCCATGGAACTCATTTGAAATTCAGATTGCATCAAAGCTTCAAAATCTTCACACAATCTCTTGTTGGTTGATCCAAATATGATGTCATCAACAAATATTTGGACAACTAAGAGATCTTGATATTCATGTTTGAGGAAGAGTGTCTGGTCAATTGTACCTCTTTTGTAGCCATGCTTCAGTAGGAATGAAGACAATGTTTCATACCATTTCCTTGGTACTTGACGAAGGCCATACAATGCTTTGTCAAGCTTGTACACTCTGTGAGGGTAGTCAGGGTCTTCAAAGCCTGGTGGTTGAGAAACATAGACCTCTTCATCAATTTTTCCATATAAGAATGCACATTTTACATCTATTTGGTAAACTGTGAATCTCTTTAGGATGCATAGGCTAGTAATACTCTTATTACCTCAATCCTTGCAACTGGTGCAAAGACTTCATCATAGTCTATTCCTTCTTCTTGTGTATATCCTTGTGCTATTAGCCTTGCTTTGTTTCTAACAATTACTACTCTGTCATCTAGTTCGTTTTTGAACAACCATCTAGTGCCAATTGGATATTGGCCTTCAGGTAGATCAACTAGATTCCAGACTTTTGCTTCCTGAATTGTTGAAGTTCTTCTTGCATTGCTTCAATCCAGCTATTGTCTTTTAGGGCTCCAGTTATGTTAGGAGGAACTACTTGTGATAGAATGCAGGAGAACAGACAAATGTTTGCAGCTCCCCATTGTCTTTTTATAGTTCTGCTATTGAGTTCACCAATCATGTTGTCAATTGGATGATCCTTATGAATCCTAACTGTTAGAACATTTTGAACTTGGATAGATGAATCCAGGTTTATGATGTTACTTGGTGGAGATGGATTCAGCTATGATGGTGACTCACCAAAGTAATCTAACTCCTCAGTATGGTGATCTTGTGTGGCTGAATGATGTTCTGCATGGACTTGTGTTTCCATAGATGTGGATATACCTTCCATAGCAGTTAAAGGATCAGCTGCAGAGTTTGTAATTGGTGTATCTGCATGTGGCAGTGGTGCTGGGATGTTTTCTGAAGTGTGAGGAACTTTAGGGAGTTTCAGTGCATCATCTGCAAAAGTGGGAACACCTACGAAAGTGGAAGGAACCTCTATGGAGGGAGGTACTTCTTCTGAAGTAGATGGCCTTTCTGCTGATGTAGAAGTTCCAAGGACAACAGACATGTCTTTTCTTGTTTGAGCTGAAGCACCAAGATCATTGTGTCTTTGAATATCTCTATGAACTTGTCTTGGTGGATTAGCTGACAATGGTACACCCATGTTTGGAAGAACATAAGGATAACATGTATCTGTAGAACCTGTCATATAGAGATAGCCAGTGTTAAATGAGTTAGTTAATGCATATATATCAAACAACCAAGATGATCCTTTCACAGACTGTGTAAATAAGGATTCAACAAATGACACGTTAGGAGTTTCTTCCACAATGTTATCATGTGGGACATATACTCTGTATGACTTAGATGTTGAGGAATACCCAACAAAGAAACCATCATATGCCTTTTCAGCAAACTTTCCTAATTGTTCTTTAGTGTTTAAGACAGACACATGACACCCAAAAGCTCTAAGATATCCTATGAAAGGTTTTATTTTAAACATAAGTTCATAGGGTGTTTTGTTATGTTCTTTGACTATTAAAGTCCTGTTTTGAAGAGTGCATGTTGTATTCACTACTTCAACCCAAAATGTTATTGGTAGCTTTGAATCAGCCAACATTGTTCTTGCTGCTTTAATTAGAGTTCTGTTTCTTCTTTCAGCAACTCCATTTTGTTGTGGAGTTCTTGGAGCAATAAATTTCCTAGCTATGCCTTTGTCCCTGCAAAATGAGTCTAAGACATAATTAACAAATTCAATTCCATTATCACTTCTTAAAATTTTGACTTTTAGATCAATTTGATTTTCTATCTTGGTGATAAACTTCATTAATATTTCTGATGTTTCCCTTTTGTGTTTTAAGAAAAATACCCAAGTGAATCTAGTGAAATCATCAACAATTACCAAGCAGTATTGTCTTTTTCTAATGCTTAATACATTGGTTGGACCAAACAGATCCATGTGCAATAACTTTAGTGGTGTTGTGTTAGAGTTGACTGTTTTGGATTTATGTGATATTTTGTGTTGTTTTCCTTTAGAACATGATAAACAATGATTAGAATAGAAAAATTATTTCTTTGGAACACCATTGACTAAGTCATTTTTCACCAGTTTATTTATGTTTTTCATGTTGGAGTGAGCCATCCTTCTATGCCATAGTTGAGATTCATCTTCTGATGATTTAGAAATCAGGCATGTTTCTTTACTTGTTATTGTTGTGTTGTTCATGTCCGACACATAGGTGTTGCCTTTTCTTGGTGCTTTGAGAAGGATCCAGTCTTCTGGAATTTTGTAACCTAACTTGAGAATGTAACAATTAGAGTTACCAAAGAAAGTAGTATAGTTTTGATCACAAATTTGAGATACAATTAGCAAATTAAATTGTAAGTTCACAAAAATTGACTTTCACAAATTTGAGAACTCCATTGGTTACCAATCCTTCACCAGTGATTTTACCTCCATTCTTATCCCCACCAAATGCTACATATGAAGCGTTTTTATGTTTGAAGTCATGGAGGAGAGAACTGTTGGGTCTGATATGGATAGTCTATATTATTAACACAGTCAAAGTCAACAAAGGTCAACATCACTGTTAAAGTCATCGGAAAAGGCAAACAGACGCGTACGAAACGAAGAACCAAGACAAGATGTTGAAGATATAAATGACTAGGAGTTTATTGTTAATAAATATATTTATGTCAACAAAATATATTTATTTATGTTTAAGTCATTTTTATGTTTTATATGTAATTTCTCTAATTGTCTAAGTCTAGGGGCTTAATATGTCATTAGTGAATATTATCACTATATATAGATTAGTGATAATTACGTTTAGGGAGCTTGAATGAGCCATTGATTGAGGGGCTTTCATTTTGTAATATCTTTAGCAATCAATTCAGATCATACAAATGATTTATTTGGTGTTCTTGAGTGTTCTTCATATATTCATCCATTTTATATTTGTTTGATCTAGATTTCACACAAACATCATTGATATGTGTTTTATCAGTGGGATTCGTTTGCGTTTATCAATCAAGTGCACTGTTATATCGATCAGAAGGACCAATAATTTGGTATCAGAGCCATTGTGCTCTTGATTATTTGAGTTTTGTTTGGTTTTCTAGTTCTAAGTCACTGTTCCATTCATTTTCGATCTGATCTGAGTGTTTTGGATATGGAAATTGATTGAGGATTCTTCGATTTCAGTATGGGAAGCTATAGGAATCATCAGATCTCAAATCCATTGAGATTTGGATGAGTTTGAGCTGATTTCATGCAGAAAAAGGCTGTCCAGATACGACGGACGAATTTACAGCTCATCTTGCAAAATTACAGCATCTTTCAGCGAATGGCGAAACTAGGGTTCCTTCAGCGAAACTATGCTGTTCTTGGTTTTTGGATCTGGTTTCCTCGTTCCAGCAAAAGAACATGTGTTGAGCAAAGTTCATAGTGTTTGTGTGCCAATCCCAGTGAAATTACTACCAAATTGTTCTCTGAATGAAAGTTCAACCAGTTTCGGGAGAAAATACCCTGCGAAACTAGCATTTATGTGCCATTGCTGGCGAAACTACTGCCGAAATTACGAGTTGAATTACCAGCGAACTTGCCAATGAAATTAGTGAAAGTTTGGTGAATTTGTCAGCGAATTTAGTGAAATTTCAGCAAAATTAGCCTCTGATCATTTCTAAAATGTCTTCTTTAGAAGTAGTTAATTTCCATAAATTTGATAATCTAATATCAGCACAAAGTCGGTTTGATTCTTTTGCAGCCATGAAAGATGAAAAGATATCTGATTTTGTTGATCAATTTCTGATGGTGGCAAGCAATTTTAAGAAGTATGATGACCAGTGGGAAACCATGAACAAGTCACAAAACATTTGGACTCTCTTCCTCCACAGTGGAGTCCACAAGTTAGGTTGTTAAAACAAGAAAGAAATTTTGCTGACTACAAACTCTTGGAAGTTATTAACAAGTTGAAGTTATTTGAATTGAATATGAAAAGAAGAGAGTACAATCAATGCATGTATGGAGGTGTATCGTTAACAAATTCAAGAAAGGTAACAACCCTTCGTTTGTTCCTGTCAAGTTTGTCAAAGAAGGAACAACTGTGGAATCATCAAGCAATCAGAACTCAACAACACAAACCAACACAACAAGAGCTATCAACCAAGATCCATTGGAAGTTGACTTGTGTATACAAGACTAGACAAGTTTTGATGATGAATCAGAGATCATCAAGTCACCAGAAGATATCAACTGTCAAATGCTTCCAAAAGTCAAATCAAGACTTATAAGGATCTCATCTCCAACTGCTAAACAAATCAGCAGTTCCTCCAAAGCACAGCAGAAGCACTCACTATCTTCGTCTGCTATCCATCATGTTCTTCACAAATCTGCTTCCAAGTCTAACAAGTCACGAGTCATACAAAAGGTTCTAAGAAGATTGTTCAGATCTCAGCTCCCGAAACATCACAAATCAAATCACAGCCCAGTTCGAAATCCATATTGACAAAGCCTCAAGAGGTTCAATTTCCTGATATCCAAAAGAAGAAGCTTCAAGGTTGTCAACAAGCTATAACAATCTTAAAGTAGGTTCCACCCTCTCCTATTCTCCATAGGACTACAAAGAGCCAAAAGCCTTTCAAGGCTTGCTTTAGATGTGGAAAAAAAGGTCATGTGCTAAAGAAGTGCTCTCAAGTTCAAAGACAGGCTTGGGGCACGGGTTGCTTCTCTAGTTCAAAAAGTAAAAAGCACACATCTTTGAATGATTGGATGAAGAACAATCTATCCAAACCTTCTCATGTGAGGCCGGTTTCACATGATTCAAAGATGAAAATGACAAATGTTTCAAAATCAAAATCTCAACCTACGGGTCTTAAAAAGAAAATGATTTCCAAACTCAATTCTTTCTAATCTAAAGTAATTAAATAGAAACAAATTTGGAAAGTAAAACAAAAGGTTAATGAAAGAAATGATTTTTCAAAAGGGTGTATGCTAAAGCAGGTTATGTACCCCGATGAAAAAGGAACTCCCAGGACCATGATGGTCTGGGTCAGCCTCTCTAACTAATCTGTTAATGATTGCAGGAACAGTTCAGGAGGACTGTTAGTAATCCGTTTTACCGACAGAGAATGTTCCTCTGTCAAATTTGAAGCGGAATAAACAGGTTATGGTTTTGGTATCTCATCCATATTTTGGATACTTATCTGCACTATTACAGTTCATACTTCACAATCACTGCATTTTTCTTGGTACTACATTTCTCATATTTTTGCTCGTATAATTTGGAAGACTTTCTTTAGTAAAATTCTATTTTCATTTTTGTTTATTATATACTTAAAAAAAATAAAATTCTGTTTCATGGTGGTTAAAAAGAAATTTCGAGGGAGAATAAAGATTTCACGGGAACTAAGAACTTGATTAGGGATGACTGAGAAATGATAATATGTCTTCTTGGTATGCTTATTTGCATGACTGTACCTTTATAAGAAATGATAGAACGGATGTAGATGTCTGTATCACTTAAAACTCTAAAATCTAAAAAGACAGTTTCATTATATGATATGCATAGTAGGTTCAGCCCGAAAACGAAGTAAACAGTGATTATGTTGCCTAACTAAAGCTTAAGAACTCGGCGATAAGGATCATTTCCATGACATCTCGGCCTGCATAAAGTTACAAGTCTCGTCAGAAACGGGTTGAGAGTATCTGACTTCTGCCTTGATCCCTTCCATTCCCAAAATCTCCCTATCCCAAAGTCCTGAATTTAGCTTCTCGTTAGGTCTTCAGATGTGTATTTCATGCTTATCTCCTATGCTATGCGGAAGCATTGACCTGGAGAGATGATCATCTCTGTTATACGTGAGAATAGACCTGAAGCTCTCATCAGCATGCTTAGATGATCATTTCCAGTATTATACGTAAGTATAGACCTGGAGCTCTAATCATCTACTCCCTAAAATAAAAGCATAGTGATTCTTTAACTAAGATCATTGTTGAACCTCAAAAGAAAATCAAGCAGAGTTAATCATATTACTCAATAAGCCCTGATGACGGGATAAGTTCTTTGCTGGATGTTTGTGGGACCCAAGTTACCTGAGCTTCTCTAATAAAACCTATAACATGATAATATCAGTTGCTAGTCACTCGTTGAAAAGAATAAGGCATGGGTTTAAATTGGAGAAATATACCAACAATCATTCTTGAACTATTTTTTGGCTATCAAAATTTTAAAATCGTGATCAGACTCTGCTTCAGTGTGATCTCACTAACTTGTTGATGTTTAAATACATCTTTGTGCTTAAGTATATCTTGAGGATGTGATCTCATAATCGAATTAGTTCTTGGTGTAAGGTGATTAAAATATATATATATATATATATATATATATATATATATATATATATATATATATATATATATATATATATATATATATATATATATATATATAGAAAGGGGTTTTTCATTTCAAATTATTTCAAGTCTTCCACATTATGCTATTAAAATGTTATTATTTTCACATGCGTTTCACGGGAAATTGCACACACAAATAAACACGGTTTTATTTGTTAACTGAAATGATCTGACAGGAAGTTGCAAGATTGTGGTTGTGATTGTGTTACAAATTTTTGCTTCAAATGATGGCCGTTCATCAGCTGAGCAAAGTACCTGACTAGAGAACATGTCCCTCAAGTTTGCAGAAGATACCGAGCTAGGATTCCTCCTCCTACATCTTTTGAAGCACTTAAGAATAGAGAGTTGAAAAGTTGTTCCTGATTATTCACAAAGAATGCACACGAAGAGGGGGAGCATACAAAAAGAGAGAGCCTGAAAGATGAAAAATCTTCAACACCAGATCATCAATCTAGGGGAAGATTGAAGATCATTATATGGTTGACTTATCGGTGCTGATCACGATACAAGACGTTGATAATGATATACTAAGGGGGAGTATTTTAGGTCTGATAAGGATAGTCTATAATATCAACACAATCAAAGTCAACAAAGGTCAACGAAACTGTCAAAGCCATCGGAAAAGGAAAACAGACGCGTTCGAAACGAAGAACCGAGACAAGATGTTGAAGATATAAATGACTAGGAGTTTATTGTTAATAAATATATTTTGTGTCAACAAATATATTTATTTATGTTTAAGTCATTTTATGTTTTGTATGTAACTTCTATAATTGTCTAAGTCTAAGTGCTTAATATGTCATTAGTGAATATTATCACTGTATATAGATTAGTGACAATTATGTTTAGGGAGCTTGAATGAGCCATTGATTGAGGGGCTTTCACTTTGTAATATCTTTAGCAATCAATTCAGATCATACAAAGGATTTATTTGGTGTTCTTGAGTGTTCTTTATATATTCATCCATTTTGTATTTGTTTGATCTAGATTTCACACAAACATCATTGATATGTGTGTTATCAGTGGGATTTGTTTGCGTTTATCAATCAAGTGCACTGTTATATCGATCAAAAGGACCAACAAGATCAGTATCCTGTCATGTGTTTGGAACAGCCACTGTCAACATACCACTTTTTATCAACCCTCCTTGGATGTTCCTGTAAAATATAATGAACTTAATTAGACCGAGGAGCCCAAGCCTTGATGGTCTTGGGCTTGCCATTGTTATCTATTATAGTAACTTTCTCATGAATGAGCCTTGATGTTTCTAAATTAATTTTAATATCAGTTGATTCATTATGTTTTGTTTTAGGTGAGGATGATTTTGGTGATGATGTTGAGGTGTTTTTATCTTGAGTCATACTGACTTAGTCAGTCATCCATTCCTTCAGTGACATCTTCTTGGAACCTGATGTTGAGGATTGCCTAGAAAATGTTTCTGCATCCTTTGATTTAGAATGAGGTACATGATTGCTTTGACAAAGTAGTCAAAGAAGTCATCGTCTTCTTCAAGTGCTACCTTTTTGTGAGGTGTCTTGCTTTGAAAATGTTGTTTGTCCTTCTTTTCTTTGTTTGCACCTCAGCAGATGTTTTTCTTATCTTGGAAGCTTTCTGCTTTTGTTGCTGCTTCTTTTATTTTAAGACTTTTGAATCATCATCCTCAAAGATTGTGAGTCTGATTCAGTGGTCTCTCCTAGCTTCTTCTTGAGGATCTTTGTTTTGTTCTTTTTGTCGAAGAAGCATTCCTGAGTGGAGGATTGTGTTTGTTGCATATTGCACAATATTTGTTGAAGTAACAATCAGATGTCATGTGATTGTTCATATTACATATTGAGCAATAGCTGCTGAAGTAGCACTCTTCTGTGCTGTGATTGTGCATATCACACCATTTACAGTATTTCTCTTCAACTTCACTATCAGAAGCAGCCTTTACCTTTGCCTTTTTCTTAATCAGTGCCTTCTTTTGCTCAACTTAGTTAAAGAAGTAGTCAAATGCTCAACTTGTGCTTTCAAATTGTAATTTTCAGATAAAAGTTTATCTAAATCCTTTTGTAAAGAATTGATTTTGACTTGATAAAGTTTATGTTCTCTTACATGTGATTCATTTAAAAGTAGGGTTTCTTTTACTTTATCAGCCAACTGTGGAGCATGTGTTCTATATCTTTCAACTTCATCAACACAAGTGGAAGAACATAACCTTTCTCTTACCTCTGTAGCCAGTGGTGAAACTTTGTTTTCCATGTTATCCATCAAAGCTTGATTTTCCTATAGTACTTCCTTTTCATACATGCTCCAATCATAAGTACCATCCAACAAAATAATTAAACTAGATTCTTTAGCATTGTTAGTACTTGTAATGTTTCTTGTTGATAGTGGGGATGAATTGGTTAGTTGAGCTTGTGTGAAACTTCTTTTACTAGGCTGTCTTGAGTCATTTGATTGTTGTTGATTACTGTTGCACTCCCTTGAGAACTGCCATATAAATTACATTTAAAGCATCTTACTTTGGACTTGTCAACACCAATTTTAGTTGATCTTCCTCCTACAGACAGTCCTTTGTTCCTCTTCTTGTACATCGTGGGTCTGTAGGGGATCATTGCCATTTGCCATTGTAGATCCATCTCTTCTACCTCATCAGGATGAAGTTCTTCTAGATCTTGTTGAACGAAGAGAGCAGGAGTCAAAGTGCTTCCCAGATAAGCCTGAAAGCTTGAACTAAAGGCTACAAAAGCAGTTTTCTATTCTTCTGATTCTAGAACCACAGTAATGGGTTCTGTTTGATTGCTGTTCTTTTTATTCTTGGAGTCATCAGCTTTTCCTTTGGACATTGTGTTCTGATTATTTTGAATACTTGATTTGGAAGACTTGGCAGCATAAAACCTTGTTTCTTCTTCATGTTCACTCTCATCACAAGAGTTATCTTCATTTTCATTGGAGATGAATGCACTTCCAGCACTCTTTAACTCTTTGAATTGATAAGGTACTATAGGTGCTTTCACATTTTTGTTTCTGGTCTTCTCATCTAGCTCCAAAGCTTCTACCTTTGCCACCAATGTGTCTAGTCCTATTGCCTTCAAATCAATAGTGTTCTTGAATATAGACATAGTCTGTGTCTAACTTTCTGGTAAGGCATGAAGCATCTTTTTGTTCAGCTCTTCATTGCTGTACTTAAGTTCAAAGATGTTCATCTTTATAACAAGTTGCATAAATCTATGCAATTGTTGAGGAACTAACTCACCCGTAATATGATGAAAGGTTTCATATTGTGAGCGAAGAGTATCCTTCTTTATGCTCCTAATCTTATCACTTCCTTCACACAGGGTTTGTAGTATTTCCATAATTAGTGTTTTTTATGATTCACACCTGATAAAGAGATCTTCAGGCAAAGCCATAGTAAGCATACTATAGGCTTTGATGTTAATCTTGACTTACTTAGCATCATCAGGTGACAGATTTTTCAGACTTATGGGTTGATTATTATTCTTATAATCTGCTCCTAACGCAGGTGGAATATAAGGTCCTTCAGTAATCGAAACCCATAAATCATAATCTATATAATTAACATGATTGCTGAACCTGATTTTCAAAGTTTTGAAATCAGATTTGTTTTCAAGTTTAGGAGGTTGATAAGCACCAACAACTGAATTACTCATGTTAATTAATTTTGAAAAAGCAACAACTCTGTTTTAGCAAAAATCGATTAAACAAATCAAACCGATAGATCAATTGATCTGGATCAATGAGCACCAACCTCTGATACCACCTGAGAGAATCCAAGGATCGATATAGGAATTATCATATTTGATTTTAACAAGTATTGATCATTGAATTACCAATACTTGCTGTTTAATTGATTAATGAACTTGAAATCGATCAAACAGCAAAATATAATAATAAACAAACCACGATCGCTCAATAATTACAATCAATCGATTGTAATACTTTCTCTGCTATTGATTCTATTGTTATGATTGTTATATGATCTGATGTTGCTTGATCGTATGTTCATCATCTTCTTTTACATGTTCTTGATCTCTTGTTATATAGAGATCTTATTCTGTTCCTAAAAACATTGCTAATCTTTCGCTATCCTGGTGATATAATTAAGCTAACTTCCTATAGCTATCCGAATCCTTACCACATTTATCGGTATTGGAGTTCTTGATTTAAAATGAAAGAAATACAAATAATATTGTTGAAGTGACGTGGTATCTTCGCTTGAATTATATGTCTTCCACCGCCATTAATGTTGTTGTTCTGCCATGTTGACTTGTTGACTTTCTGTTGACAACTTGAAGTGTTAAATAGTCTTTCGTAGGAATTTATTCTTCTGCAGGAACTTTGTCTTCCGCAGCAACACTTTAGTCTTCGGGGCTTGTTCTTCTGTGATTGTGCTTCTGCAGGAGTACTTGTACTTGTTCTTCAGCAGCAAGTCCTCCTTCAGTAGCTTTCTTTAATCTTGTTCAGCTGAAGTTGTTCTTCCGTATGAGATCTACGGATTTACACTTCAGTTGTAGTCCGGAGAACATCCACGGAAGAATACTTATTCATCCGCAGTTTGTTCTAACACTTGGTCAATTTTTCAAATTAACCAAGTCTGATGTTTACTGTAATCATTAACATATCAACACATATATTATGAGATACATTATAAATTAACGCAGTATAGTATATCAAGCAATTCATAAACTAAAAATGTAATCAATGCATTATATTATATCATCAAAATTATAATTACAAAGAGTGATTACAAGAGTTTGATCTATCATCTAAACCTATACATGAGATCTATACCTAACAAGGACTTTTCACCAACTCATATAAGTTGGTGAGTCTTCAGAGATGGCAGCGGAAGTTGTTCAACTTTTGTCAAAAGTTGATTTAGAAAAAGCATGTCTTCTCTATCTTCAGAAGAATTCAGTTTTTGGCTTTGGAAGACTTTGCCTTTGAAGCTTCGGAAGACTTCATCTTTTGCTTCAAAAGATTTGGTCTTTTGGCTCTGGAAGATTTGATACTTAGTATAATTTAGTGAGTTATATCAAATCTTCTAAAGTAACTTCCTTGTATTTCACATGTGCATGCTAAGAGCTCTTTGGTTGCATCAACCTTTAAGTGTGATGCTACCAAAACTGAAAGAGTGCTCTAAAGCCTGATCTTCATCTGTTGACAATCCTCATCAAAATAAAGACCATTCCTTTCATCATCAGTTGGTCAGGATTCCTCAGACTTTCAAAGTATCTCCTCATGTCATAGAGCTCATACAGAGAAGGTCAAGTATGTTTTGCCAGAAGTACATGTCTTGACCCCTTTGATCTCTAGTGACATACCATATGTCTGGGTTACTAGCAAACACCCAAGACACGATGGGTCTTAATAGCAAGAGGCTATACTTGAATAGGAGTTGGATGAGCAACCTCTTCTTGATCACCCTCAAGATGTTCTGACCCATCTTGAGGTATAGAGGTGGATGACTTGGACTTCTTCTTGTCCCTTCTAATGGCCATCGACTTCCTCTTTCTATACTTTAACTGAGAAGGTTGGCCTTGCGTACCAAAAGGTTCTTGTTTATCCTTCTTAGTTGGGTCCTTTTCCTTCACAAGATTTAGAAGGCGAGGGATCAGGACCCTTCTGAGGATCAGAAGATGAAGCTGGTTATGATGCAACACTAGGTCTAGGTTGTGTGTCTTATGATGTTCAACCTTGACCTCAGCTTCAGGTGCAGCCTGACTTAGTGGAGAATGCAAGTCAACTAGCTCACCCCATTTGATCTTGTGCTTGATCACTCTAATGTCCTCATCCATGGTGGATTGAGACATTGGACCAAGTCTCTATCTGGAGAATCCATACAACTTCAAGAAGCTTAGCATCTTTTGACTGTCAGCGGACTTCTTCTGATTGGCTCTAATGATGGCTCTTGACTTTGCAGCCTCTTCCCTTATCTCCTCTTAGCAGCTTTTTGCTCTTCTAGTACTTCTTACTCAAGCTGATTGAGGTACTAAATTCTATGTATTCATAGGAAAAGGGAAGCAGGTCGGTTGCCTGATAGAGGCCTATGGCACTCAGTTAGGCAATCAAGTTTTGCTTGTCTTGTTCCCTACCTACCTGAGTTTGTTGCTTAGTGGTCACATCCTCTTCCTCAGGGCTTTATTGAACTGGGGAGAGGGTAGGAGCTTTGTAGAGTCTTTTTTTCTTCTTTCTTCTTTGATTTTGAGGAGCAATTCTACATCTTCAGCTTCCCTCCTCTCCTTTGACACTTTCATATCAGCCAGTTCATTCAGTTCATCCAAGGGGAGATAGATGAGTTCATCAATATTACAGTTCCTGGACCCCAGATAGTCTAGCATGTCTACTCTCAACCTATCTTCTTGAGTGCTTGGCCTGGGGGTAGCCCTTATAGGAGCTTCTATAAAGCCAGGGATGCCACTTAAACTCTTTCCCCTTACGTTCCTCTTACTTTCTCTCTTTTCCTCCTCAATCTCCACAGATGTCATTTTCCTCTTCCCTTTTCAATCACTGGCTTGTGTGACAGGGTGGAGAGAGATTTGGCTTCATTGCTTGGTGTTGCACTTGAGCTCTAGTCAAAGAGAGGCTGTGAGGCACCTTCACCAGCTGGTACCGCACTGAGGGTAATGGGTGCTGAAGTAGTTCCTGTGTCAAGGTTTACAGGCTCAACTACTGGGCCTTCAGCCAAGATTTCCCCTTCAAAGCTAATCATAGGGTCCACCTTAGCATCCAGTTTACCAACATTCTTGCCTGCTAGCCTCTGTCAATATAGTTTGGATCTTTTCTTGAACTCTTCAAACATCCTTTCTTGAATTCTCTCCGCTAACTTTGCAGCTTGCCTGGATTGACTTAGGTTGGCAAGAGGCAAGACAACTAGAGAAAAGCTCTCATAGTATCTCAGGTTGTGAAAGTTGAAGACTTCTTGTTGTCCCTTAGACCTAGAGATTACAAGGCCTCTCCTATCAGCATCATACCTCCATCCTACTATTGGATTTTCAACAGGGTAGGATGGGGAAGACATTGCCCTTAGTATACCCTCCTCAAACAGGTTTGATTAGTGAATCCACATCAATGTGAGCCTGAGGAGGTTGTTGAGTATGGACACCTACAAGTGAGGATGGTGAATCCTATATGTCCATACTCTGGGCAGAACTCTTAGGTACTATGATTGTAGATAGGACTTTCTCCCCCTTTTGGGTAGCAACACCCTCTTGCATATTGGAGCTAAGGGTTAGGTTTGCTACATCCAAATGTTCTTGTGGACCTGGTTGAGTTTGCCTTACGGGTCTCTCAGCTAACATGCCCTTAAGATCGGTGATCTCTAGTTGCTAGTCACTAACTTGTTTTTGTAAGTAGCCACCTGAAATTCTAGGTGATTAACCATAGAAACTAAATAGGTGCGTATTTTTGACAAGTTTTGCACCTTTAGTTACAGACTCCCCTCATCTTCATCCGAAGAATCATGAGGGGATGAGAGAATAGGACCAAAGTCTTCTTCCTCACCACCAGCTTGGGTTTCATGGCTGCTGGATTTCTCCTGCACACTGACACCTTCAAAAGAAGTGTCAATAGGCTGGGTTGCCATGGTTGAGGTCATAATAACGTAAGCACTTGCAAAAGTTAGAACTTCTTCCATATGGGCCTCCTAAACAGGTTTAGGGAGGTCTACCTCAGTTGTGGGTGGATGATTTGGGCTAGATATAGGAGATTCAGGAGCACTTATCTCTCCTTGAGCAGGCGTGGATAAGAGAGACTCATGGTACTTCACTTCTTCTTGCATGGGTGGTGATATGGGGCCCTGCTCAACCTGAGTAGATTCAGGAGCACTTATCTCTCCTTGAGCAGGCGTGTAGGTGATAGTAGTTTAGGGCTATATGGGTGGTGCAGATATAGAAGGTGTGGGTTCAACATCGACTGATGCTACCAAGTTATCATGTTGAGAAATAAGGTCTAACATTTTTAGGACCAGGGTTGTTTTCACCCCTGAGAAGCCAGTAGTGGACTTTCTCATTGGTTTAAAGATTCGGGATTCATATGTCCTAATTTAAGAATAATACTTGTCCCCCTTAACTGTTAGCCAAGTTCCTAGTTAAGAATGTGTTGAACATATCTAGGGAACACATAGTACTCTAAGGACTCCAAGTTAGCAAGCAAGTTTTATAAACAAACTGGGAGTACTTGAACTTGACCCCTTAAACTATCCTATGGAATATCTAGGATAAGTCCTCAGGAATCTTGTCCTAACCTCTATGTTTGTTAGATAAAGAAAGGATTACAACATGGAGGAGGTACTTCCATTGAGAGGAGACCTTACCCTTTTTGATGGTTCTGACAGAGTAGTCCCCTTTATAGCCCATCTATCAAAATGAGTTGTTTACAATAGATTTGGGGATGGAAAACTCTCCTTTCAAATCATCCTACATCAGATGAGAGTTGATGGTAGCTAGAGTAATGAATATTGTCCTCCCCTGCACTTTGGTAGATAGTGCATTCTCACCGTCCAAGATGACATCTTGGCAGGTCCTCCAGAAATCTAGGAGTTTATCTTCATATAATGGAGTGTCTATTATAAGGGCGGTGAGGTAGTTTGATAGAGAGAATAAGCGACAAACATCAGAGAAACCTAGATCTTTCTCAGATGTTAACAGAGCAACCTGATTGTGTTGCCTGTGAAGATGCATGGAAAAATCTCATTGGTTTTGCGGATCAGGGTTACCCATTTTGAGTAGCTTTGAAGTGAATAATGGTAAAAACAATGTCGGTTTGTAGGTGAATTTAGGGCTTGAACTTTTACAGATGAAGAGGAAGGTGAAAGAGGAGGTACCGTTTTATGAATATTTATATGGTAAGGATTTAAAACAAAGTTAATGCAAAAGGATAAACTTTGAAATCTGGATGTCGGTCCCACCTCTGAAAAAGTGCCCAAAAAGGTAGTTTTCATGGAAGTCTAAAGTCTTTCGAAGGTAAATTCTGTTTGATAGTTTTCAGAGAAACTTCCAAAGCCAATTTGACTTTTGAAGATATTCCTTAGCTTTACAAGAATTGGCTTCGGAAGAAAATACTTAGAGTATTTTTACTTCCTAGAAAAATTTTTCTTCGGAAGATATCAAATATAAGAAATATTATTCAAAGAGAGAATAAAGCTTCAAGACTTAATTGTGTTGGGTTCAACAATTGAAAAACTGAAGCTTTCCAAACCATGATCAAAGCCAACTGAAGATCTCATTGTACAAGTTCAGAGACCAAGTTGATAAACAGAACAAAACAAACACAAGACAAAGTCAACATGACAAAGTCAACATCAAGATCACAAGAAAAGTCAAAATTAGGTCATGATGTAATAACATTATAAATAGAACAACTAATGCCACTTGTAATGGGTGGTTATTGCAAAGTGTGTGAGTGGCTTGTAGTTCTTAAGTGTGTGTTTTTCATGGTGTAAATCACCACCCAAGGAGAAATTCTCTCCTTTGGGTAGGTTTGGTATTCATCCATCTTTGTATATGTTTCTTCATTGTAATTTGTTATTCAACATCAATGAAATCATAACATTATACATTACACACGTCCTTGTTCTTCGATTCACACACTTCCACCCGTCTTTAATTTTGAATTTTCGGATCTGAAACTGATGAATCCTAAGATCCCTGGCTCAACGAATCTGAAATATTGATTCAGCAAATTGCTTTCGGAAGAAAAAAGTCCTTCAACACATATAAGTACTCGATGAGAAATGTAATCTTCGGAAGATATATCTGAATTTCTTTCGAAGGTAAATTTATCAGTAGTTATTTGTTTTTAAGAAATAATTTTCTTCCGAAGACAACTTGATGTTTTCCGAAGGAAAACATATCTAAAATTTTCAAAATTCTACGGAATATAATTTTTGAAAAGTTTCTTTCAAAGTAAACTGGGATTATATAGGTGATGATATAGACAACCTAAGAGACACACATTTTTGAAAAATAATCTTGAATTTAGTTTAAGAAAATATACTTAAAGTTAATCATCTCAATAGCTGATACAAGATACTAATATCTCTGTTCATCAATAGCTTTTATGAATAGATCAGCATATTGTTCATTTGTGTTAACTTTGACTAGTTTTATAAATCCTTTTTCAAAATTATCTCTAATCAAATTATACCTGATGTTGATATTCTTTGTCTTTGAGTAATACACAGGAGTCTTTGTAATAGAGATAGCACTGTTGTTTTCTATGTGAATGGGAGTCTCCTTGAAATTGAATCCGTCATACAACATTTGATTCTAAATCAAAAGCACTTGTGGACAGCAGCTTGCAGTACTAATTTATTCAGATTCAGTAGTTGATGCAGACACATAGGATTGTATCTTGCATTACCATGAGACTATCCTTCCAACAAAGAATTGACATCCCCCAGATGTAGACTTTGTAGTCATGTTGTAGCCACCATAGTCACTATCTGTATTTGCATACAAATTAACGTTAGAATTCTTTGGATACCAACGACCGAATTTAGGAGCACCTTTGAGATATCTAAGAATCCTTTTTACATCAACCAGGTGTGACATCTTGAGGTTGTCTTGATATCTTTCCCAAATACATGTAGTAAACATGATATCAGGCCTACTGGCTATGAGGTAAATGAGAGACCCAATCATAGCCCTATAGATATGTTCATCAACACACTCCCTCTCAAGATCAGATCCTAGAGAGTGGTTTCTGGCTATTGGTGTCTTAGCAACCTTACACTTAGTCAGAAGAAATCTACCAAGTATGTCTTGCACATACTTTGACTGGTTTATAAAGATGTCATTCTCAACCTGCTTCACTTGAATTCCTAAAAAGAAATTGAGTTCTCCCATGGCACAAATTTCAAATCTATTCTTCATCAGCTTCTTAAAGTCCTTGCAGAGCTTCAGATTAGTTAACCCAAAGATAATGTCATCTAAATAAACTTGAACCAAATGGATAGGTTTAGTTGAATTAATCAACTCTTGTAATAAATCATTGTAATTATTTTTGATAATGTAATGTAATGAATGAATTATATGTTAACCCATATTACTATGTGTGTTGGTTGATGTGTCATTGGAGGAAACATCAAACTTGGTCAATATGGAAAATTGACTGTTAGAACAATCTGCGGATGAATAAGTGTGCCTCCGTAGATCTCCTACGGAAGAACAACAACTACTGAACAAGTCAAAAGATCAAGTGGAGCTACTGAAGGAGAGCTAGCTGCAGCTAGCTGCAGAAGAAGTACAAGAACTCCTACGGAAGCACAACCACTGAAGAACAAATGTTGAAGACTAAGTGTTGCTGCAGAAGACCAATTGCTGCGGAAGACGAACTTCCTACGGAAGACAAATTCCTACGGAAGATCAAAAAGTCAACAAGTCAACATGTCAAAGCAACATCATCAAATCAATGACGGCAAAAGATATTGAAGTTTTGCGAATATTCCACGTCACTTCAATTTCTTTCTTTGTCTAATTTACAATTTTCAATGTAAATTATCAACTAATATGTCGATAAACAAGGCATGGATGCACACATATAGAAACAGAATAGCGAATCAGAATAGCGATATATTAGAAAGAAAATAGGAACAAATAGAGAGAGATTGAGAGATATCGATACTCAAATAGGTGTATGTATTGATAGAAATGATATCAATCAACAGAATGACTGAGAACAACAAAGAATAACAGAATAACAGAGAACAAGAACAAAGAACAAGAACAATATTGCAATCATAAGAACATCAAGAGCATCAACATCAATTGTAATCGGTTCATTGTGAATGAGAAGCAATTTAAAATCATCTTTGTGTTACATTATTACATTGTGGTTTCAAGTTGTTTTATTTTTTTCATCGATTTCAATTTATAAAAAATCCATTAAACAACAAGTATTGATAGTTCCACGATCATTACTTGTTAAAATTAAATTGATAATTCCTGCATCGATCCTTGGATTCACAGGTAGTATCAAAGCCAAGTGCTCATTGATCTACATCAATTGATCTATCAATTTGATTTGTTTAATTGGTGTTTATTTTAAACTGGTTTGTTAATTTTTGATAATAAGCATAGTTAATTAACATGAGCAATTTAGTGGTTGGCGCTTATCAACCTCTGAAGTTGGAAAACAAACCTGATTTTAAAACATTGGAAATCAGATTCAGGAATCATGTTAATTATATAGATTTTGACTTTTGGGTGTCAATTACTGAAGGTCCTTATATTCCACCTGCTTTGGGACCGGACTCTAAAGACAACAATAAACCCATAAGTTAAAAAATCTATCACCTGATGATGCCATGAAAGTTAAGATTGATATCAAAGCCTATAGTATGCTTACTATGGCCTTGCCTGAAGATCTCTTGATCAGGTGTGAATCATATAAAACAGAAAACTCGTTATGGAAAATCCTGCACACTTTTTGTGAAGGAAGTGATGAGATAAGAAGCATAAAAAAGGATACACTTCGCTCTCAGTATAAGACTTATCATCATGTTGTAGGTGAGTCTGTTCCTCAACAACTCCATAGGTTTATGCAACTAGTTTCAGAGTTATATATCTTTGAACTAAAGTACATCAACGAGGAATTAAACAAAAAGATGCTTCATTCGTTACCAGAAAGCTAGACCCATATTGTGTCTATGTTCAAGAATACTCTTGATTTGAAGTCAATTGGGTTAGACACTCTGGTTGCAAAGGTAGAAGCTTTGGAGTTGGACGAGAAAACCAGAAACAAGTATGTTAAATCACCTATAGGACCATACCAATTCAAATAATCTAAGGGTGTTGGAAGTGCCTTTATCTCTAATGATGATGAAGGTAACACTTGTGTTGAGAGTGATAATGAAGAGGAAACTGGCTTCTATGCTGCCAAGACCTCTAAATTGAACTCTCAAAACAATCAAAATAGAAAAGCAAAAGGAAAGGCTGATGATTTCAAAACCAACAAAACTAGCAATCAAACAAAACCAATCACTGTGGTTCTGGAATCAGAAGAACAGAAGGCAGCCATTGCAGCCTTCAGCTCAAGCTTTCAAGTTTACTTGGGAAGTACCTTGATTCCTGCCCACTTTTGTCAACAAGACCTTGAAGAACTTCATCCTGAAAAGTAGAAGAGATGGATCTGTAATGGCAAATGGCCATGATTGTTTATAGAGCCAAAATGTACATGAAGAGAAACAGGGGATTGTCAGTGGGAGGAAGAACAACAAAAATTGGTGTTGATAAATCAAACGTGAGGTGCTACAAATGTAATTTGTATGGTCACTTCTCAGGGAATGCAACAAAAATCAGCAATCACCAGCCGATGCAAGACTAGCAAGTCAGAGGAGCTTCAAGCAACCTCAGCTAACAAATTCATCCTCACCATCCACAGGTTCTCCAACAGGCACTAGTAATTCTAAAGAAACTTGTTTGATTATTTTGCAGGATGGTACCTGTGATTGGAGCATGTATGAGAAGGAAGTACTAGAAGAAAATCAGGCTTTGATGGCTAATATGGAAAACAAAATTCCTCCAATGGCCAGAGAGGTAAGAGAAAGGTTATGTTCTTCCTTATGTGTTGATGAGGTTGAAAGATATAGGACTCATGCTCAACAATTGGCTGACAAAGTCAAAGAAACTATGCTTTTAAATGAATCTCATGTAAGAGAACATAAACTTTATCTGGTCAAAATCAATTCATTACAAAAGGATTTAGATAAACTTGTTTTTGAAAATTATAATCTGAAAGCACAAGTTGAGCATCTGACCACCTTTTTAACAAAGTCCATGTCTGATAATGCATCTACTGAAGTGAAACATTAGAAGTTCTAACTATCATCATAGCAATATGAGAAACTTTTGAATTCTCATATTGAATCAAGAATAGATCTGGGATGGGATTTCATGCTGTTGCACTACCAATAAATGATAACTACACCACTCTACCTGAGTCCATGACCAATAGTCTGTCAAATCATTTTGTGTCTAATAGCAAAACTGAATCAAAAGTTGAAAATAATGAATTGTAATGGTGAAGATACTGAAGTCAGTGAAATTGATTCATCTGAATCAAAATCTTCAAAACAAAATTAATCAGAATTTGACTTTGATAACAGTGATGATCTGGATGAAGTTGATGAGCCACTTTGATAACTGTGATGATCTGGATGAAGTTGATAAGCCTAATAAACAAGAAAGTGCTGGTTTGGGTAAGGGTAAAAATGTAATATTTGAACCAATAATTCCTAAACTACTTGATGAAATCAAGCTACCTTATCCCCCAAAACAAAAAATTTGTTGAATACAATCTACACAAGAATTAGTCAGCTGGATAAAGGGATTCTGGAGCTCAACAAAAAGCATAACAGTCAACCAGCAACCAGAACTACGGAGGAAGAAAAGAAAAACACTTCAGCAAAACACTGCGGAAGAAGAAGATAGGTCTTCACACATCCGTAGAAAAGCAAAGGAAAAATGTTCCAAAGTCAACATCCGTAGAAGATTTACGAAAGAAGACAAAACAGTGTTCCGTAGAAAATCTGCGGACGAAGAAATCATCAAAACTAAAATAGTCATCCGTAGAAGATCTACGGAAGAAGAAAACACTTGCTGATTCAACTGCTAACCAAAAAGGTAAACAACAAAAACAAGATCTTTCAGCTGCAAAGATTGAAAAGGAATTGAAAAAGAAGCAGAAGAAGAAAGTAGAGTCTGACAGTGATGCTGAGGAAACATATTGCAAGTGGTGTGATATGTACAACCACAACATAGACGATTGTTATTTCAACAGCTATTGCTCCATATGCAATATGAACAATCATATGACAACTGATTGCTACTTCAACAATCACTGTGCTATTTGCAACAAGCAGAACCATTCCACTCAAGAATGTTACTTCAACAAGAAAAACAAATCCAAAGTGCCAAAGAAGAACAATCTGTGACTGATGAATCAGACTCACAATCTTCTGAGGATGAAGAATCAAAGGTGCAAAAACAAAAGATGCAGCAGCCTAAACAAAAAGTTCCAAAGGTCAAGAAGCTAACATTTGCTGATGATCAAGCAATGAAGAAGAAGGAGAAGCAACAATATCAAAGCAAGACTCCTCATAAGAAGGTAGTGTTGTCGGAAGATGAAGCTTTCTTTGATCACCTTTAAAAGGATAATGATGTACCTCAATCAAAAACAAAAGATGCTGAAACTTTTTAACAAAGCATCATCTTCAAGTTTGAAGAAAAAGGTACTCAATGAAGAAGTGACAGAAGAAGTAACTATGAATCAAGATCAAAGTGCATCAAGTTCATCTTTAATAGAATCATCCTCAACCCAAATAGAACATAATGAATCAATTGGGGCTAAAAACAATCTTGAGACATCTAGGCTCATTCATGATAGAGTAACATGATAGAGTAACTATTCTAGATAACAATGGCAAGCCCAAGACCATTAAGGCTTGGGCTATACTTTCTAATTGATTTCATTATTTTTGTAGGAACATCCATGCAAGACTGACAACAAGTGGTATGTTGATAGTGGTTGTTCCAGGCATATGACAGGAAACTGTTCTCTCCTCCATGACTTCAAATATAAAAATGCTTCATATGTAGGATTTGGTGGGGATAAGAAGGGAGGTAAAATTATGGTGAAGGAATGGTAACAAATGGAGTACTCAAGTTTGAGAAAGTTAATTTTTGTGAAAATTTACATTACAATTTACTTAGTGTATCTCAAATTTGTGATCAAAATTATACCACCTCATTTGATAACTCATTCTGTTACATTCTTAAGCTAGGTTTTCAAGTTCCAGCAGATTAGATCCTTCTTAAAGCACCAAGAAAAGTAAACACTTATGGTTTGGATATTAATAACACATCTTTGACAAGCAATGAAACCTGCCTGATCTCTAGGTCATCAGAAGATGAATCACAACAATGGCATTGAAGGGTGGTTCATTCCAACATGAAGAACATGAATAAGTTAGTCAAACATGACTTAGTCATTGGCCTTCCCAAGAAAGAATTTTATTGTTCTAATCATTGTCCATCATGTTATAAAGGGAAACAACATAGGGTGTCACAAAAGTCCAAAACAATCAACACAAACACAACACCACTCAAACTGCTACACATGGATCTTTTTGGTCAACCAATGTGTTAAGCATTAGTAAAAGGCAATATTGTTTGGTGATTGTTGATGATTTCACTAGATTCACATGGGTCTTTTTCTTAAAACATAAAAGTGAAACATCAAAAACATTAATGGAGTTTATCACTAAGATTGAAAATCAACTTCATTTAAAGATCAAAATGTTAAGAAGTGATAATGGAACTGAATATGTTAATCATGTTTTAGATTCCTTTGCAGGGACAAAGGAATAGCAAGACAATTCAGTGCACCAAGAACTCCACAACAGAATGGAGTTGCTAAAAGAAGAAATAGAACTCTAATTCAAGTAGCAAGAACAATGCTTGCTGATTCACAGTTGCTAATCGCATTCTGGGCAGAAGCTGTGAACCCAACATGCAGTGTTCAAAACAGAACATTAATTGTCAAAGAACACAATAAAACACCTTACGAACTTTTGTTTAAAAGAAAACCTTTTATAGGTTATCTTGGAGCTTTTGGGTGTCATGTGTCTATATTAAACACTAAAGATCAATTAGGAAAGTTTGATGTAAAAGCTTATGATGGTTTCTTTGTTGGTTACTCATCAACATCTAAATCAAATAGAGAATACATTCCACATCAAAACATTGTGGAGGAAACACCTAATGTATCTTTTGATGAATCCTTATTTCCAAAATCTATAAAAGGGACATCTTGGTTGTTTGATATAGATGCCTTAACGAATTCATGTAACTTTGGTTATATGAATGTTGCAGGTCTTGTCGATACATGTTATCCTTATGTACCTCCAAGTTTGGGAGAAATGTCATTGTCACCTGATCCTCCAAGATTAACCCAGCCACATACTTCAAGTGTTGTTGATCCAAGCCCTTCATCTCAAACAAGCAATGAAAACACTAATGGAAATGGAAATTCAACTTCAGCAGAAGTTAACAATGCATCCGTAGAAAATCTTTCTACATTCGTAGATGTTCCATCTTCTTCCGGACATGATTCATTGCCTTCAATTGAAGTTCCAAACTCATCAGGAAACATTCCAACAACATTCAAGTCTACAGATCAACAAACAACAACATCCGTAGTTGGTCCTGTAGCTACTGGGGAAGCTGTACCCACATCTGCGGAAAACAAAATCCTAAAGATGGAGTTCATTCGCATCAGAAGGCCTAAATAATGAGAATTATGATCACTTTGTCAATTCCCCATCTCCGCTGGATCCATCTCCATCAACCAACATCACCAACTTGGAACCATTCATTCAAGTTGAATCAATACCAACAACTTGAATTCATAATACTCATCCAATAGAAAACATTATTGGTGATCTTCATGCAAGAACCACAAGAAGTCAAGGGGGAGCTGCCAATATCTGCTTGTTCTCCTGTTTTCTTTAACAAGTGGTTCCAGCCAACATAATAGCAGCATTGAAAGACAACAACTGGATTGAAGCAACAAAGAAGGACTTCATCAATTCATAAAACAAAAAGTTTGGAATCTAGTTGATCTTCCTGAAGGCCAATATCCAATTAGCACAAGGTGGCTTTTCAAAAACAAACTAGATGACAAAGGCATCATTGTAAGAAACAAAGAAAGGCTGATAGAACAAGGCTATACTCAAGAAGAAGGGATAGACTATGATGAAGTCTTTGCACCAGTTGCAAGGATAAAGCTATTAGAGTCTTTCTAGCCTATGCTTCACCTAATAAGTTCGCAGTTTACCAAATGGATGTAAAATATGCCTTCTTATAAGGTAAAAATGATTAAGAAGTCTATGTTGCCCAACCCCCAGGCTTTGATGATCCCGATTATCTACATAGGGTATACAAGCTTGACATAGCTTTGTATGGACTTCCTCAGGCTCCTAGAAAATGGTATGAAACATAATCATCTTTCTTACTCAAGCATGGTCACAAAAGATCACATTAATGATCTCTTCCTAAGATCTCTAGTTGTCCAATAATGTAGATGATTCCATCTTACGTTCAACAAACAAGAGTTTGTGTGAAGAGTTGAAGTTTGATGAAATCTGAGTTTCAAATGAGTTACATAGGAGAATTAACATTTTTCCTTGGTTTGCAAGTTCATCAGAAACAAGATGGCATTTTCATCAATCAGGAGAAGTATGTGAATCAAATTTTGAAGAAGTTTAACCTTGCTAATTCATCTTCATGCAAAACACCAGCATCAATAATAGATAAGATTGTACCTGATCTACAGGGAAGTCATTGTTCAAAGATTATATAATCTATGATAGGATCAGTAATGTACTTAACTGCCAGCAGACCTGACATAATGTTTGTTGTGTGTGTTTGTGCTAGGTACCAATCAGACCCAAGGAGTAACATCTTAATGCTGTCAAGAGGATATTCAGATACCTTAAAGGGAAGCTACTCTAGGACTTTGCTATCCCAAAGAAGGAGAATTCAACCTCTACTCATATTCTGATAGTGACTTTAGAGGGTGTAACAACAACAGAAAATCCACAACTGGTGGCTGTCAATTCATAGGATAAAGACTAGTTTCTTGGCAGTGCAAAAAGCAAACAAATGTATCAATATCCACAGCTGAGGCTGAGTACATAGCTGCTTCAACTGGTTGCTCTCAAGTTGTATGGTTGCAAAACCAATACATGATTATGATTACAATTTTCTTCGAACACCAATACATATTGATAACTCAGCTGCTATGTTCATCACTGCTAATCTAGTGCAACATGGTAAAACAAAAACATAGAAATCAGATAATTTTTGAGAGATTGTTCAGAAAAGGTTTAATCAAGTTGATCAAAGTGACACAAAAAATCAGCTTGCTGATTTATTCACTAAAGCTTTGACTCAGTTAGATTTATTTCATAATTGAGTCCGTAGGCATGATCAACATAGATTAAATACTCAACACCAAGAAAAAGCACTATTTGTCTATTATAATTCTTACTATGAAAAAGCCAAAAACATTTATAATTCTCCCTATGTTGTCACATTTTATAACCAATATCTTTACGCATCATGAAACTCTTTGTTTTGCGTAAGCAAAGACCTGAGTTCCTAGGCACTGTGTTTTACGAAGTAAAGAACTGGTGTCGTGATGCTGATCATCAAAAAGTTCCAAAAGGAACGGCTCTAAAAGAATCCATTATGATGTACTGTATATTAATTCAGAGCTTAAAAATCATATCATCATTAATAAGATTTCAAATAAATTAAGATAGAGCTTATAACTTATAGAACATAGTTTTAAGTGTGAAAAAGTGATAAATTCACTCATAATCAGAGGACAAACTCTAATGTGAATTGAATGTGGAGTCCAATTTGTCTATCTTAATCAGTACCAAAACATGATAAACAACATGACAAGTTGAATATATACTCTTGCTGAATTTATATGGATCATAATACTTGCAATCAGCACTAGATCTATGTCTACATAATAATACAAAACTATCATCAGGAAGTACTTAGTGTTATAGTATGATCCTATTGTATGATGATCAGAAAAATGCAGTTGAATACTTCACAACAAGAATTTTAGGAGAGCTCAAGAATAAGAGCATTAAACCAATGATTACAAGAGTCAACCTATAGGGGGAGTATTGTAGGCCTAGATCAATGTATAGGTTTAGTTGAATTAATTAACTCTTCTAAAAAATCATTGTAATCTTTTTGATAATGTAATGTAAAGCATGAATTATATGTTAACCCATATTACTATGTGTGTTTTTTATGTGTCATTACAAGAAACATAAGACTTGGTCAATATGGAAAATTGACTGTTAGAACAATTTGCGGATGAATAAGTGTGCTTCCGTAGATCTCCTATAGAAGAATAGCAATTGCTGAACAAGTCCAAAGATCAAGTGGAGCTACTGAAGGATAGCTTGCTGCTAAAGAAGTACAAGAACTCCTGTAGAAGCACAACCACTGAAGAACAAATGTTGAAGACTAACTGTTGCTGCGGAAGACCAATTACTGCAGAAGAAGAACTTCCAACAGAAGACAAATTCCTACGAAAGATCAAAAGGTCAACAAGTCAACATGTTAAAGCAACATCATCAAATCGATGACGGCAGAAGATATTAAAGTAAAGCGAATATTCCACATCACATCAATATCTTTCTTTGTGTAATTTACAATTTCCAATGCAAATTGTGAACACCTATGCCGATAAACAAGGAAAGGATGCCCACATATAGAAACAGAATAGCGAATCAGAATAGCGAGATATTAGCAAGAAATAGGAACAAAATAGAGAGATATTGATACTCAAATGGGTGTATATATTGATAGAAACAATATCAATCAACAAAATGACAGAGAACAACAGAGAATAATAGAATAACAGAGAACAAGAATAGAGAATAAGAACAATATTGCAATCATAAGAACATCAAGAGCATCAACATCAATTGTAATCGGTTCGTTATGAATGAAAAGCAATTGAAAATCATCTTTGTGTTACATTATTACATTGTGTTTTCAAGTTGTTTTATTTGTTCATCGATTTCAATTGATAAACAATCCATTATACAGCAAGTATTGATAGTTCCGCTATCATTACTTGTTAAAATCAAATGATAATTCCTGCGTCGATCCTTGGATTCACAGGTGGTATCAGAGCCAAGTGCTCAATGATCTAGATCGATTGATCTATCAGTTTGATTTGTTTAATTGGTGTTTATTTTAAACAGGTTTGTTAATTTTTGATAATTAGCATAGTTAATTAACATGACCAATTCAGTGGTTGGCGCTTATCAACCTACGAAGTTGGAGAACAAATCTGATTTCAAAACAAGGAAAATCAGATTCAAGAACATGTTTGTTATACAGATTCTGACTTATGGGTGTCTATCACTGAAGGTCCTATATTCCACCTGCTTTAGGACCTAATTACAAAGATAATAATCAGCCCATATGTCTGAAAAATCTATCACCTGATGATCCAAGAAAGTCAAAGTCGATTTATGGGTGTCTATTACTGAAGTTCCTTATATTCACAGTTTGTTGTTTGGGAAGTGATGAGATTAGAAGTATCAAGAAGGATACCCTGCGTTCACAATATAAAACATTCCATCACATTCAGGGTGAATCCATCCTTCAACAACTCTACAGGTTTATGCAACTTGTTACAAAGATGAATATCTTTGAACTGAAGTACAACAATGAGGAGTTAAATTAAAAGATGCTTCATTCATTACCAGAAAGCTGGACCCACACTATGTCATGTTCAAGAATACTCTTGATCTGAAGTCAATTGGGTTAGACACTCTGGTTGCAAAGGTAGAAGCTTTGGAGTTGGACGAGAAAACCAGAAACAAGAGTGTTAAAGCACCTATACATCATACCAATTCAAAGAATCTAAGGAAGTTGGAAGTGCCTTTATCTCTAATGATGATGAAGGTAACTCTTGTGCTGAGAGTGACAATGAAGAGAAAACTGGCTTCTATGTTACCAAGCCCTCTAAATTAAACTCATAAAACAATCAAAATAGAAATGCAAAATGAATGGTTGATGACTCCAAAACCAATAAAACTAGCAATCAAATAGAACTAATCACCTGGTTCTGGAATCAAAAGAATAGAAGGCAGCCTTTGCAGCCTTCAGCTTAAGCTTTCAAGCTTACTTGGGAAGTACCTTGACTCTTATGCACTTCAGTCAGCAAGACCATAAAGAACTTCATCCTGAGAAACCTAGATCTTTCTCAGATGTTAATAGAGCAACCTGATTGTGTTGCCTGTGAAGATGCATGGAAAATCTCGTTGGTTTTGCAGATTAGGGTTAGCCATTTTGAGCAGCTTGAAGTAAAGAAAGGTAAAAACAAAGTCGGTTTGTAGGTGAATTTAGGGTTTTAACTTTTACAGATGAAGAGGAAGGTGAAAGAGGAGGAACCGTTTTACGAATATTTATATGGTAAGGATTTAAAACAAAGTTAATGCAAAAGGATAAACATTGAAATCCGGATGTCGGTCCCACCTCTGAAAAAGTGCCCAAAAAGGTAGTTTTCATGGAAGTCTAAAGTCTTTCGAAGGTAATTTGTCTTTGAAAGGTTTGAGAAAAACTTCCGATGTCAATTGACTTCTAAAGATATTCCTTAGCTTTACAAGAATTTGCTTCAGAAGAAAATTACTTAGAGTATTTTTACTTCTTAGAAAAATTTGCTTCGGAAGATATCAAATATAAGAAATATTATTCAAAGAGAGAATAAAGCTTCGAGACTTAATTACTTTTGAAAGAAAAAAGTCCTTCAACACATATAAGTACTTGGAGAGAAATGTAATCTTCGGAAGATATATAAGAATTTCTTCCGAAGGTAAATTCTCAGTAGTTATTTCTTTTGAAGAAATAATTTTCTTCTAAAGATAACTTGATGTTTCCAAAGGAAAACATATCTAAAGATTTCAAAATTCTATGGAAATAATTTTGAAAAGTTTCTTTCAAAGTAAACTGGGCTTAAATAGGTGATGATATAGACAACTTAAGACACACACATCTTTGAAAAATAAACTTGAATTTAGTTTAAGAAAATCTAGTTAAAGTTAATCATGCGAATAGCTGATACAAGATACTTATATCTCTGTTTTTCAAAAGCTTTTATGAACAGATCAGCATATTGTTCATTTATGTTAACTTTGAGTAGTTTTATAAATCCTTTTTCAAAATTATCTCTAATCAAATTATACCTGATGTTGATGTGCTTTGTCTTTGAGTACTACATAGGAGTCTTTGTGATAGAGATAGCACTGTTGTTTTCTATGTTAATGCGAGTCTCATTGAAATTGAATCCCTCGTACAACATCTGATTCTGAATCCAATGCATTTGAGCATAGTAGCTTGCAATTGCAATGTATTCAGCTTCAGTAGTTAATACAGACACATAGGATTGTATCTTGCATTACCATGAGACTATCCTTCCACCAAAGAATTGACATCCCCCAGATGTAGACTTTGTAGTCATGTAGCACCCACCATAGTCACTATTTGGATACCAAAGGCTGAATTTGGGAGCACCTTTGAGATATTTAAGAATCCTTTTGACGTCAACCAGGTGTGACATCTTGGGGTTTCTTGATATCTTGCCCAAATACATGTAGTAAACATGATATCAGGCCTGCGGGCTGTGAGGTAAATAAGATACCCAATCATAGCCCTACAGAGATGTTCATCAACACACTCCCTCTCAAGATCAGGTCCTAGAGAGTGGTTTCTGGCTATGGATGTCTTAGCAACCTTACAATCAGTCAGATGAAATCTAGTAAGTATGTCTTGCACATACTTTGACTGGTTTATGAAGATGCTATTGTCAACCTGTTTCACTTGAATTCCTAGAAAGAAATTGAGTTCTCCCATGGCAAAAATTTCAAATCTATTCGTCATCAGCTTTTCAAAGCCTTGCAGAGCATTGGATTTATTGACCCAAAGATAATGTCATCTACATAAACTTAAACCAACATCAAGTCATTTCTTGTTCCTTTGATGAAGAGTGTTCCATCAATAGTACCTCTCTTGTATCCACGCTGATAGAGATACTATGATAGTGTCTCATACCACTTCCTTGGAGCTTGATGCAGCCCATAGAGAGCTTTGTCAAGCTTGCAAATATAATTAGGATGATCTAGGTCTACAAAGCCAGGCAGGTTTTGACATACACCTCCTTATCAATAACCCCATATAAGAAGACACACTTAACATCTAGTTGGTAGACTTTGATATCCTTGGATGCAGGAAAAGCCAGGAATATCCTAACAGCTTCAAGTCTTGCTACAGGAGCAAAAACTTATGTATATCATTCCCTACTGTGTGTACCCTTGAACTACTAGGCTTTCCTTATTCTTAATGACAAGTCATATATCATCCTTCTTGTTCGTAAATACCACTTGGTACCTATGGTAGTCTTCCCTTGCGGAAGAGGTCATAGATTCTAAACCTTTTATCTCTTGAATTGAAGTAGCTCCTCCTTTATTGCTTCAACCTAACTTCCATCCTTCAAAGCCTCTTCAATCTTCTTAGGCTCTATCTGGGACAAGAAACAAGTATGAAGAAAAACATTTTTATCATGGGTTTGTCCTCTTGTTCTCACCCCAGTCTCAACATCTCCAATGATGTTGTGGAGGGTTGGGACTTATGGATTCTCAGTTGAAGAATCATAACAAGTTGTTTGGACACATCTAAATTGGTGAAATTCAGATCTGGTGCTTGAAAGTCATCCACCACATCAACACACGTATCAAGATTAACATGATCCAATGAGTGTGTTACATCATTGATGTTGTCTTCTATGCAGTGGTTATCAGTATTATGGAATTCTTGATCACTATCCCACCTTCATCTCCTCCTAAATTGGAAATTCCCTCTTCTAAGTTCTGTGCCTCTGTGCTGGAATTTATTGGTACTTCAGATGTATCAGATGAAGAATTTGTCATGGTTGGTCTTCTCAGCTCAAATCTTGGTTCAGCATCAAGTCATTTCCTGTTCCTTTAATGAAGAGTGTTCTATTAAAGAGCTTTACTAAGCTTGCAGCCATAATCAGGATGATCTAGGTCTTCAAACCCAGATGGTTGTTTGACATTCACTTTCTTATCAGTTATCCCATATAAGAAGGTACACTTGACATCAAGTTGGTAGACCTTGAAATCCATGGATGCATCAAAAGCAAGGAATATCCTAACAGCTTCAAGTTTTGCTACAGGAACAAAAACATCAGTGTAGTCAATCCTTTCTTCTTATGTGTACCTATGAACAACTAGTCTTGCCTTGTTCTTGATGGCAAGTCCTCTATCATCTTTCTTATTCCTGAACTCTCATTGGTTCCTATTGTAGTCTTCCCTTAAGGAAAAGGACATATGTTATAAACCATTTATCTTTTGAATTGAAGCAACTCCTCCAGCATTACTTCAACCCATCGTCCTTTCTTTGGAGCCTCATCAATCTTCTTAGGCTCAATCCGGGACAAGAAACAAGAATGAAGAGAAACATTTTTATCATGGGTTTGTCATCTTGTTCTCATCCCTGTCTCAACATTTCCAATGATGTTTGTGGTGGGATGAGATTTATGGATTCTTAGTTGAGGAATCATAGAAAGTTGGTTGGATAGATCTAAATTGTTGAAATTCATATCTGGTGATTAAGAGCCATCCAACATATCAACACACTTATCAAGAGAGACTTGATCTAATGAGTGTGTCACATTATTGATGTTGTCTATTATGGAGTGGTTTTCAGCATCAAGAAATTCTTGATCGAATGGTTATCAGCATCAAGAAATTCTTGATCACTATCAGCACCTCCACCTTATCCTACATTGGAAATTGTTTCATGGTTATGCTCAAAATTTTTTTCTCTTAGCTCAAATCTTGGATCGGAATCTCCTATTGATAAACTACCTTTAGATCCTGAAACATCTTCATAAGATTTGTTAAAATAGTTGGTAAATAAATCAAGATCAAACAGTCAATCAGGACCATAACCTTTCACATTGGGTGTGTGCTCATTGAATGTCATATTGGTTGACTCCTTAACTATTATAGTTATAAGATTGTATAATCTATAGGCCTTAGCTTGGGAAGAGTATACAATAAAATATCCATCATCTGATTTCTAAGCAAATTTGGTTATCTGATCCTTTGTATTCAAGATGATGCAAGGACATCCAAATGATCTGAAAAAACCAATAAAATGTCTCCTTTTGTGCCACAATTCATAAGGAGTCTTACCATGAGCCTTGGCTACTAAAACTCTATTCTGCACATAGCAGGTAGTGTTGACTGCCTCTACCCAGAAGGTGATGGCAGCTTAAAGTTAGATAACATGGTTCTTGCAGCTTCAATAAGTGTCATGTTTCTACTCTCAACAACACCATTTTATTAAGGAGTACTGGGAGTATGGTATTGTCTTGTGATACCCTTCTCATCATAAAATGTATCAAGGATTTGGTTGTTGAATTCAGTTCCTTGATCACATCTTATGATTTTGACCTTGTGATCATATTAATTCTCAATTTTTAGAATGAAGCTTTTCAAGAACTCAGGAGTCTCATCCTTAGTTCTATGGAAGAAGACCCAAGTGTATCTTGTGAAGTCATCTGTGATCACTAAATAGTATGAGGTCCTTCCTAGACTCATTACACTATTAGGACCAAAGAGATCCATATGTAGTAAGTGTAGAGGAGTAGTGATGGAGTTCATTTCCTTTGGCTTGTGAGACATTTATGTTGCTTCCCTTTCAGATATGCAACACAATTGTCATCATTTGTAAACTCTTTCTTTGGCATTCTAGTTACTAAATCATTCTTAATTAATTTATTCATGTTTTAAAGTTTACATGGTACATTCTTTTATGCTAGAGAAAAGTCTCGTCACTATTTCCTTTAGATAGAAGGAAAGAAACTTCTCATGATAGTGATGTTTCCTGCAAATCCATCTTGTACATGTTCCCTTTCATGAGGGCTCTGATCAGGATATGCTCTTGATGAATGACCACCTCAAGCTTGAGAACAATGCACTCATGCTCAGTAAAGAGCATGTTATGTCGCTGGTCATAAAATTAGGATACACTCAAGAGATTGTACCCAAGCTCCTTAACAAAATTTACCTTCTCAATGCTAAGCTTACTATTTTTTGCCCATGCCCCTTCTAGTTATGTAACCACCTGATTCTCCTCCAAAAGCAACTGGCCCTCCATCAATTCTTTCAAATTTATGAAGCAAAGAGCCATTGCCTGTCATGTGCCAAGAACAACCACTATCAATGATCCATACATTTCCTTTGGTCTTTAGTTGTTCCTACATATAAAGATATGGTTAGTTATGTTTGGAAACCCGAGTCTCATTGGTCTAGGGCTTGTCAATGGGAATTGAAGATAATGCAATAGTAATTGATCCTATATGCAAGCTTTGAGGATCATTTGCTATTGTTGATGAAGAACTTTTGGTCACATGCTCTTCCTTCATCTTCCACACCATCTTTGAAAAACTATACTTGGCCTTCAATACTTTGAAAGTTATGATGACTTAAGAAGTTTCGGAGACTGGACCTTTGGAAGCTTTTGGATTCACTGAAGCAGACTTCAGTACTTCGGAAGCATTCCTTTCTTACGAGACCAAATTTTCTTCTGAAGGTATATTTTCACTTATCCTCTTCTTCACTTTGAGCTTTCGAAAGGAAGAGATTTTCCTTCTCAAGCTATCTTCTTCTTCTTCTTCTTCTTCTTCTTCTTCTCAGATGTTTTCTCCTTAGTCATGTGGATAGTACTTTTGGAATTGTATATGCAATCCTTGGCAAAGTAAGAAGTACTAGCCCACATGATGCATTCACTTGGCATGGTTCTGAGAGTCTTCTTGTCAGTAGGAGGCTGAGCTTGATCTCTTTCCACTTCCCTCTTCATCTTTCAGATGATGCAACTGGCGTCATAGGGTGAGGTTGAAATTCGAGGCTCGGGAAATCAAATCAAGATAAGAAGATCAAGCCATGCAAGAAGTCAAGTTACCGCGTGAAAACTGCTTCTCGCTCGACAACATCAAGTCATGCAAGAACTCTTACTTTAGTATAAATAGGAGTTTTGTAATGTAATTAGCAAGCTTTTTGTTCATTTCCTGATTTTGTACTTACTGTAATTTGTAATCAAATCAGAGAGCAATACTACTCGAAGTTATTTACATCTTGTATTCATGTTCATCAATTGATTCAATTTTAACCGTAATGTCAATATTATGTGTTTTCATTACGAGATCGATCTACATATTGTATTGATCCTTACTATTGGTATCAGAGCCTTGTTGCTCTAGATCGATTGATTTGAAGATTGAAGTGTGACTTTTGGGGTGTTCTTGAACCTTATTCTTGAAGATCTACTTAATTTATGCAAATTTGGAATATTTTTTAAGATGGTGAAACTAATAATCTCTGCATTTGAAGATTTGAAGATGGTTTTGTCCTTAATCAAGCTTGATTAAATCAATTAGAGACAACTAGGATCTTAATTGAACCTAAATCACTAATTGAACATTTAATTAATCAAACTCTAATCAATTTGGTGAAAAATTGAAGCTGAAAATCTTCGAAATTGCACAAATGGATCAAGCGAAAAGTTGGTGATTCTATGCGAAAAGTTGGTATTCGCGCCAAAAGTATTAGTTTTCGCAGAAGTTTGTTACAAAAAGATTCCTTTCGCTTGAGAAGTTATTGTTTTCGCAAAATTCAGTTACAAAAATATTCCGCACGAAAAGTTTGTTAGATTTCGCGCGAGAACTTGTGTATTCGTGCGAAAACATCAAATTTGAAGAATTTTTTTAAAAAAAATTGATCTCAAATTCTAATAGATGGCAAATCTGAAGCACATTACTACTACACTCAATCTCGACAATGAGATCGGAACAAGCACGAAGCCTTCCTGACTTCTCAGCGAGGAAGACTATTCGGATTGTGTCTATCGCTTTGAGAACCATGTCATCTACACGGAACCCAGGATGATGAGGTCCATTAAATAGAGTCCATACATTCCAATTTACACTAATGACAAGGGAGACTTAGTGCCAAAGCCTGAGCATATATGATGAGGAAGATATGAAAAAGATGGAGCTTGATGACAAAGTGTATGCTGCCATCACTATGGCGCTTACAACTGAGATAGCCCAAAAATTCAAAGACTTCAGGAAGATAAAAGATTTGTGGGATGCTGTGGATGAGCAGATAATAGGAAAGAAAGACAAGCGGGAAAGCTGGAAAAACATGCTTAACCAGGAGTTTAATATGTTCAATCATATTCTTGGTGAAACTTTGTAAGCCAGATGTCTAGGTTTGTCAAACTCATAACCAAAATGAAGAGTGCAGGAATTACACTGGAGAACATTTCAGTGAACAAGATGTTGTTGAACTCACCACCGTATAACTGGAACAACAACTGCACTACTATCAAGATAACCAAAGATTTGTTTACCCTATCCCTGAGTGGTCTAATCTCGACCATCAAGTCCTATGACATGGATGACAAACAAAGGGCTGCCAATTATATCAACAAAATGGGAGCTGAAGCATCTTCTTTGTATGCCAAAATGGCTAGTAATCTAAATTACTATGTCAGCTACTCCCAGTTGTGTCAGCAACAGCAACAATCAGGATCAGGTCAATTAATTATCAAGGATCGATCTTTGCCTCAAGTTCAACAATTTATCCCATCCCATTCTCAAAGTCAATCATCTCAACCTTCACAACAAGCATTGTGGTTAACACCCAACCCAACAAACAAACTATCCAGATTGCAGAAGAACACCTTGCTCTTTTTACCTCATTCATTAACAGCTATGAAGCTTTCTCTGCTGAAAGACTAAATACACCAAACATCATGGTTGATGACTTGCAACAAGTCAACCCAGATGATGTAAAAGAAAATGACATTAAATATAAGATGGCCATAGTGGTGTATCATGCTAAGAATTTTGCAAGAATAACTACGAGTAAAGTTTTTGGTCTTAACAACTCTAGCAAAATCGGGTTTGACAAATCAAACTTGAGATGTTACAACTGTGACAAACCCAGGCACTTTGCTAGAGAATGCACAGAGGGAAGGTCTGTTCAAGCTGATACAGGAAAGAAGATGGTAATGGTGGAGGTTGAAACCAAAGGAGATAAGACTAGTTCTTCCAATAACAAAGCATTGGTATCTCAGACTGAAGGTGAATATGACTGGTCCAATCAGATGGAGATACTGGATATGAAGCTATCTACTGCTTTGTAAGCAGAAATTTAGAGTGATGAAGATCGAGGTGAAGAGAATGTGTTGGCTGAGTTTGTGTCTGAAGAGTTGCTAGAAGGAGTGTTTGAGAAAGTGGAAGTGAAGAAGGTTGAAAGTTTGAAAGTGAATGTTGAAAAATTAAAGAAAACAACTGTTGAGTTAACTCCAACTTATTTAACCAAGGTCAATGAGAAGGAAGTTGAAATGAAAGAAAAGACTATTGAGGTTACTCCAGTCAAAATTGAAGAATTTGTTAATATTGTTGAGTCTACTCCAGCAACTGCTTGTGATGACAAGAAAAAAGTTGTTGAGATCACTCCAGTAATCAAAGCAGAAGAGAAGACAGTGCAAAAGGACTTCATGGTAAAAGTTGTACCTGAAGAGACAAAGAAGCCAGAGAAAGTTGATGAGGTACATTTTAATCTTTGTTCTGATAATTGCATAGAAAAGGTAAACAGGTATAGAGTTCACATTGAACGCTTGATCTTGGAAGTTAAAAAACATCAATATCAAGATCATAAATATAAATCTGATGGGAAAATTTTTAAAGAAAAGATATAAGGTTTAAACAAATCAATTTACCAATCTAAACTATATCTTCATGATAAAGAGTGTAATATAAAAGATTTAACAACATGAAATGATGAACTATTTTTAGAAATCAACAAACTCAACAGTGAACTCATGTATGCTAAATTGGTTGTTGAAAAATTTAAGCTTTCATCGAACATGGTTGAAGGTATAATCAAGTCTCAGATGACACAGAAAATTAATGGTGGTAAAAATAGAATTGGCTATGCTAACATTGCACCACCAATTAATCATGATTATACATATTTGCCTTCATCAATTACAATTTCTGATGAAGAGACCTATTGATTAGGTTTTCAACCAAACAAAGACTTCACACCTTCAGTCAATGTTACATTGACTGTTGACCCTGTCACAAAAACTAAAATTAATATTAATCATGATAATTGTTTTGCAGAAAGTGTGAAGATAGAAGGGTTGGTTGAAGAGTGGGAGAGCGATGATGAACTAGGTTTTAAGGAAAATAAGATTTGTAATGATAAAAAATCTTATAATTCATCATCTGTCATAAATGAAAGATTAGCATTCTTTATTGATTCAAATATCTATTCAAAACTATCAAATAAAGAAAAGAAAAGGGAATCAAAGATGAACTTTAAAAACAAAGAAAGTAAACGTGTCACAACATCCATATCTAACTTGAAAACTGATTTCAAGAATAGATTTATTTCTATAGGAAACATTGATAAGGAGGATCATATTTTTAAAGAAACCAATGCTAGTTTCTTAAAAAGTAAATCTTCTATTATTGCTAACTCTGTGAAACAAGATGTTTGTAGAACATGTTTGAAAGACACTGGTCCTACTTCAATACAGAGGATTCATAAGGATAAAGCTACAATTCATGCTATATCAACATCAGTATTGAATCTAAAAGCTAGGAAAATTATCTCGTTTCCTGTGGAATCATCTCGAACAATTCATAACGAGAAAAAGGAAAGAGAGACTGTTAAAGAATCAAAAGGCCAAGGACATACTATGGCCAGTTTCGGTGATAACTATGGAAGTTATTCAAAACACTTCATGCAAAACATATAAGCATCAAATACATAGCATAAAATATGTTGTTATGTGTGTGGAAAGCCAAATCACAAGGCTAGAAATTTTCATCATCAATATCAATTGACAAGCAAACAGAGATTTCATAATTCAATTTCAAACAATAGAAAACGTTTCTTTGTAAATGCAAATTTGAAAAGAAACTTAAATAAGTCAAATTCTTTTGCTAAAAGCAATACTAATTTTAACAAAGAAAAGTCAACAGTAAAATCAGTACATGTTAATGATAACAATTCTACCACACCACCAATCAAACAAGTTCAAAGATGGAAAGTTAAAGACAAATCCACTAAGCCTATTATTGTTGATAAATGCTTTTTTGATGACAAAAAAGATATGATATTGCAAAATGTATCATATTTAGATGAAAACATAGAGCTTAAGTCAACCATGGCTTAGATTCCTAAAAATGAATAAATTTGTTCAAATGCGCAGGAACAACAAAGACAAGCTATCGACTGTGTTTGGCATATAGATAGTGGTTGTTCAAGACACATGACTGGTAATATATCTATGTTAAATAGCATACAACCTTACAACAGAGGATATGTTATCTTTGTAGGAGATAAAGGTGGTAAGATTACAAAGAAAGGTACAGTGACAAATGGTGTGTTAAGTTTTGAAGATGTCAATTTTGTAGAGGAGCTAAAACATAATCTGCTTAGTGTCTCATAAATTTGTGATAAAAGGTTTTCAACACATTTCACTAATAAAGAATGTTTTATTCTAAAACCTGGCTTTGTAAATCCTGATGAATGGATTATATTAAGAACTCCAAGAGACAACGACACGTATTTACTAGACATGAATGGTTCACATTCTTTTGTAACTGCGTCATGTTTGTTATCTAAAGCCTCAGAAAGTGATACATTGTATGGCATCGTCGTCTTGGACATGTAAATGTTAAGACTATGAACAAACTGGTTAGATGAAATCATGTTGTTGGTCTACCTTTGAAATAATTTCAACTAACTGAACATTGTTCGTCATGGTCAAAAGGCAAACAACACAAACTTCCTTATAAATCAATTGTTCATACGAAAACTGACTCTATTCTTCAATTGTTACACATGGATTTACTTGTTCCTATTAGTGTTTTTAGTTTAGGACGTCGTGCATATTGTTTAGTTATTACAGATGATTTCTTAAGATTTACATGGGTTTTCTTCTTAGCAACAAAAGATGAGACACCTCATTTGCTGATAAAATTCATGACACTCGTGGAAAATCAAACGGACAAAACAATCAAATGCATTCAATGTGATAATGGAATAGAATTTTGCAATCGTACATTGAATGAATTTTGTAATTAAAAGGGGATAGCAAGACAATTCAGTTCTGCAGGAACTCCACAACAAAATGGAGTTGCAGAAAGAAGAAACAAAACTTTAATTGAAGCAACCAAAACTATGTTATCAGCAGCCAAATTACTGTTATTCTTTTGGGTTGAAGCTGTTAACACTGTATGTTATGTTCGGAATCGTGTGTTAATCAACAAACAACAAAATATGACTCCTTATGAAATCTTTTTCAAACATAAACCCAAAGTCAAATATTTCAAAACATTTAGATGTTGTTTTACTTTGTTAAACACATCCGAATCTAAATCAAAATTTGATGAAAACGCTGATAAATGTTATTTTGTTGGATACTCCGCCAACAAAGTAGCATATCGGGTTTATAATAAAAGATCTAAACAAATAATTGAGTCATTTGATATTGATTGGCATGAATCTAACAAAACAGATGCAGGTTTTGTACCTTCATGTGTTTATGATTATGGTTCTTAATTTGAAACATTTAATCGACCATCTATTGTTTTTACTACTAATCTACCTTTCACGTCCTCAATTCAATACATCTTTGCTGATGATATTGTATCTATGACTCCTTAAGCAAAAGGAATATCTTTAGATATACCTTCTTCTTCACGTGTTGCAGCTATTCCAACTTCTGTTTCTGATATGAATTTGTTTCATGATGATTCAGTTGTTGAGCACGATCCACAAGTTTCTGATCAGAGTTCTTCTTCTACTCAAGTTGATCCTATTGATACAATTCAAGTATCATTTGAAGATGCTTTTGTCAACAATGATATTCAAGTCAAAGATATTGTTTATCAACCTGAAGGAGGGAGCATTGCTAACGAACCAGTTGGCCACATGTTTAACTTAAATGAAGTTATCTCTAAAGATGTTATTTCATAGTTTAGAATTCATAAAGACCATCCAACAGATGCAATCATTGGTCCATTATCACAAGGTGTCCGAACTCGAAGTCAATCAGGAACGATAAATACATGTTTGTATTCATGTTTTCTATCACAAGTTGTGTCGAAGAATGTTGAAATGGCATCAAAAGAAAACAGTTGGGTAGAGGCCATGTAAGACGAACTGATGCAACTCAAGAAACTGAATGTCTGGCATCTGTGTGAATTACCAAAGGGTAAATTGCCAATCAGTATGAAATGGATTTTTAAGAACAAGACGAATGAAAAAGATGTGATTATCTGCAACAAGACTAGACTTGTTGTTCAAGGATTTTATCAAATTGAAGGGCTTGATTATGAAGAAGTATACTCTCCTGTTGCAAGACTAGAAGCTATACGAATTTTTCTGGCTTATGCTTCACACAAGAACTTCACATTGTATCAAATGGATGTCAAAACTGCTTTGTTGTATGGTGAAATGAAAGAAGAAACCTATGTCTGTCAACCACTAGGTTTTGAAGATCCAGATCATCCTGACTATGTTTACAAGCTAGACAAAGCACTTTATGGATTACACCAAGCATCTCCAGCTTGGTATGCCACTCTCACAGAACATTTGCTTGTAAATGGATATACCCGAGGTACAATTGATCAAACTTTATTAATACAGAAGACTGGTGATGATCTTATTCTTGTTCAAGTTTATGTCGATGATATTATCTTCGGATCTACCAATGATGATTTGTGCAAGGAATTTGAAGCAGTCATGAAGAAGAAATTTGAGATGAGTTCTCTTGGAGAAATGGTGTTTTTCTTAGGCATTGAAGTTAAACAAGATTATATGGGAATACTGATACATCAAGAAATGTATATTCATAGTATCCTAGACAAATACAAAATCCAAGACTCCAAGACAGCTCCTACTCCTATCACTTCTCGTCCTACTTTGACTCCAGATCTCCTGGGAGAAGATGTTGATCAGCATATGTATCGATCAATGATTGGCTCTCTGATGTATCTCACTACAAGCAGACCGGACATCATGTTTCCTGTTTGTCAATGTGCACGTTATCAAAGTAATCCAAAGGAATCTCACATGAAAGCTGTCAAGTGGATTTTTAAGTATCTCAAGGGTCAACCAACACTCAGCCTTTGGTATCCTAAAAATTCTTATTTCAATTTATTTGCTTATACTGATAGTGATTATGATGGATGTAACTTGGATAGGAAATCTACTACTGGCGGTTGTCAATTTCTTGGCAATAAGTTGATTTCATGGCAATGCAAGAAATAGCAGACAGTATCCACATCTACTGTAGAGGTTGAATATGTAGTTGCATTAAGTTGTTGTTCACAAATCGTTTGAATTAAACAATAACTCCTTGATTATGGCCTAAACATTTAAGATACTAAAATCTTTTATGATAATACTATAGTTTTAAACATTGTGAATAATCCAATTCAGCATTCAAAGACAAAACACATTGACATCCACATGCACTCATTCGTGACTGTTTTGGACGCAAACTTATCCATTTGGAATCAATTTCCACAGATGACAACATTGCCGATTTGTTTACTAAGGCGTTTGATCATTCCAGATTTGATTTTTTAGTTAAATCTTTAGGAATGATTAACTTTGGTTAACTGTTATTCTTACACCCTTTACAAAATATTTTTCTTTATTTTTTGTTAAAATTGTTTTTTTTTTCTGTTTAGATAATTACAATTTTAGGGGGAGAAAACTTAAAAGTACTTAAAAAGATTTTGTTCTTAGGGGCAGTAAATAGTTTGGCGAAAAGTACAAAAAGATTTTAGTTTATAAAAACAATTTTGATTTGTTG
This sequence comes from Flaveria sonorensis, assembly GCA_025506505.1. Lineage (NCBI taxonomy): Eukaryota > Viridiplantae > Streptophyta > Magnoliopsida > Asterales > Asteraceae > Flaveria > Flaveria sonorensis. The sequence goes on along the minus strand of CM046435.1, from coordinate 32,774,194 downwards.
CATCCTAAGGCTTATAAGAAACTGACTTGGATTATGTTTGATATGTTGATAGGCTGGATTTTCAAGAATGAAATGTACTATGTTCTGTGATGCACTGAAAGTAACTATCTATGACTAAAGTTGGTAACACATCAAGGTTTTGTGGTAACTCCGACTCCATGCTAAAACAGACTGAGAGTTATAATCTGGTCATACTCAAGCCAGTTATTTTTTGATCTAACTACTTTAAGAAATTGTATGTATATGTAAAAATCAAAATACAAAAAATAGATATACAAATGAAAACAAAATACAATAGAGAAAAACAAACAAATGGAGCAAAAAGAAGCCAAAAGGCCATATTGGAATAAAAGATACCAATGAGCATATTAATAAAAGATATGTTACAGACATACATACTATATGATAAATATTTTTCTTTTTGAGAATATGTTCTGACACAGGAGACAAAATCAAAAGATGGGCCATGTAAGTCCGACTTGGCATGTAAGTCCTAAACGTCTTGTGAGGGCAAAAACATAAGTCCGACTGACTATTAATAAGTCCTAAAACTTGTTAATATTCTATGTTCAGAAACGTTTCTCAGGCTAGTTATGCTTATAATAGATATTATATTATAAAATTCATTATGAAAAGGTTGATCAGAAGTGAAAGGTTTAAGTCATGTTGGGGTGACTTGAAATCTCAAAAGTGTCTTGAAGTTGGATAAGGTTCTATAGGATTTTTGATTGTGGGACACACTGAAGACATATAATTTAATCAAAACATGATAAATATCACAGCTTATGTGTCTAAGTAAACTTGAAGTCAAACTTTAAACAGGACGTAATATATTGACAATCAACATAACCAGTTCAATTTATAATAAAGATGGATGATGATAATCATCGATTTCTAAGAAATATGATCCTGTACTTGAATTATCAAAATAGTTATGTAAATAATTAGTTGGTCAATATTGTGTGTTTACATATGTTTTTCTACTTGTTTCAATTTTATATCCTTTATAGAATTAAGGGTGTTAGAATAATTGTAAACACTTAGTTAAACATAATCTTTTTCATAACAAATCAAAAGGCTTAATAATTTAATTAAAATTGAAAATTAAAAAGTTAAATGAACTTGACGCATGTAAAAAGTTCACAAACATGCGAAAAGTTCAACAAGTGCGAAAAGTCTCAGATGCGAGAACTCTGACTTCTCACACGAGAAGTCAGAGTACTTTAAGTGCAACAGTTGTGCGAAAAGTCACACTAATCGCACGAAAACTTCAGAAATTTCTCTCTCAAAATTCTAAGTGTAGAAAATGTTGGGTCTAGATCCATTGTATAGGTTTAGATGATTAAGTCATCTCTTTTAATGAACCTTTTTATATCTCTTTTTGTATGCAAGTTATATATATATATATATATATATATATATATATATATATATGTATGTGTGTGTGTGTGTGTGTATATATATATATATATATATATATATATATATATATATATGTTAACCCATATAATGCGTGTTGATTGTAGGTGTAATTAAAGGAAATCATCATACTTGGTCGATTTAGAAAATTGACTAAGTTAAAGAACTTCTGCGGATGAACAAGTTGTTCCTCCGTAGATGTTCGGTGGAACAATGAACAAGGAAGACACATCCGTAGATCTCCTGCCGAAGCTCAACATCTACTGAAGAACAAGTTCTGAAGTCAAGTTGCTGTTGCTGTGGAAGAAGAAAGTTTACTCCTGAGGATGAAGTTCAAGAACAAAGGATCAACTCCTAAAGAAGAACAAAACAATTGTATGATCTCAAATCATCAAGTACGCACCATAAAGTCAACCTGTGATGTCATCAAGTTAACGACCACATAAGACACTATTTATGTCAATCAAATATTCCACGTCGTATCAATAATATTTATTTTGTAAAGTGAATCCCTCTGCCAATAAAGATAAGGCATGGGTGCACTCATTTAGGAAGAGATATACATCATAGGAATAGATATATCATAGGAATAGATATATCATAGGAAGAGATAAACTAGAGAAAGATTGAGAGAGATAGCGATATACAAATAGAGATACATATCTTAGAAACGATATCAATCAAATCAATCAAAAAAGATCAATCGATCAAACAAAAAAAAAATCAATCAATATAGCAAAATACCAAACACGCCAAGAACATCATAGCAATCATCAAAGCATCAACAATATCATTGTAATCAATTCATAATCAATGAAAATCATTTGAAACATTCTTTTTGTTGCATTGTTTATTCTATTTTCAAATTGTTTCATCTGTTCTTTATTGATTTCAAGTTTCATAAATAATTAATTAAATAACAAGTTTTGATAATTCCATGATCTTTATTTGTTAAATCAAACTGATAATTCGTGCTTCGATCCTTGGATTCACAGATGGTATCAGAGCCTAGTGCTCAATGATATAGATCAATTGATCTATCAGTTTGATTATTTTAATTGGTTGTTTATTTCTATTTGGTGTAATTGGTGAAAATCATCAAAACCTTGTTATATCGATCACTAATCACCGTTCCATTGCTCGATTAATTTCGATTTGCATCAGAATCGCTTTCGATTCATGGATTTGTGTTATTGTGCGATATCCCAAGGGTGTTCAAACAAGTTTGAACAAAACCCATCATCATTTAACATCTTAATTTCAAGAGATCAGGTTAGTGAGAAGACTATTTGTATGTAAGACTTCACCAACAATCCTCCTGAGCATAGACGGGGTGCTAGTGCTTCAAGTAGTTCACCTACACGTATCACACTTGATGAAAGGGTATGTAATTTAGAGAGAGAAATGTTAGAGAAGACTCAGATGATAGATGATTTACAGAGGCAGTTGTTTGAGAAAGATGAGAGGATCAAGGGTCTTGAACATCAGCAAACAATCATTTTTAGCTATGTTCAGATCCTAGAGCAGAATCTAAGAGATCTCACTTCTCGTGTGTCTTTTCAATTTACACAACAGGCCATAGAAGTTGGAGAAAGTAGTGGACAACAACCTGCTGATCCTGAACCTGCTGAAGATCATATTTCTGCTAAAGAGCAACCTGTTGATCCTATTGTTCAAGAAGGGACAACAAAGACTACTAATGTTGGTCAAGAGTCACCTACCACTGATATACCAATGACTAATTAAGATCAACCTATAGTTTATATTGGAGAGGCGTTTGTGGAGCCTACGCATATGATACCCATTCCTAACCCAGTAGATGATGATGATGATCGTTTAGACTTTGTAGACTATGTTTCAAGTGATGATGATGAGAAGATGATGATGATGGGGATGATGGTGGTGATGATGGTGATGAGGATGGTGAGGATAAAAAGGATGATGGGGATGATGATGATCAGGGTGGTGATGTAGATTCTATAGCTGGTGCTTCTGTTCATCGGGTTCTAACAATGTCTCCGGACCAAGTCCCGATGATACCATTGATTATACATCTCTAGACCCAGTTGTAGAAGAGGTTTACGAGAAAGAAGTTTACACTTTCCTGCAAAAGATAATTGCTGAGGAGAAAGAAGAAGAGTTTAGGGATTTTGATGATTTAGAATAAGTATAGAGTATACAGACATATTTGGAAACAGTCTTAAAGACTTGTTTTGAGACATTTTGATTGAAGAGGGAGAGATCGTAGGAGAGTCGAGCATTCCACAAACAACTAACAAGACAGCCAATTATACAGGTCAAAGTGCTGAGCGTCAGGTTGGGAACTTTACTATTGCAGCTCTTCCTCCACCAGCTTATATTCATATGCTGAGGCATTTCAAACCTTTCACGAGGTACAGGAACTCATAACCTGTTATCATCTAGGCTTAAAATGAAGAGAAGAAGATGTATATAGTGAAGAGAAAGGGTGAAGCTATCGAGTACTTCCAAGACGAACACGATTTCCATTCACTCAGAGCATCGGATTTATATGCCATGGGTCCTGTTCCATTCATTAACCCTAGTAACTACATCAAGGTGAATTAGATCAGAAATATGATTTGGAAGTAAAGCAAAACCAACTTCAAAGACTTCAAAACTGCTAAATCTAAAGTCATTCAAGATGAGACCCGGATTGATCCAAACACTAACAAGCCTATGAAGATAAGGGTTTATAGACATCCGAGATATGCAAAGAAGATCCCTATTCGCGCTCCAGTGCAAGTTAACAGCTTGTCAAAGCTAATAGGGTGGAGTTGTGAAAAGGAGATGGTACACGCTTTGATCAAAGGTGTAGAAAGAGAATATCGTGTCATCAACCCTGTGGATTTGCATAAATTTGGAAAGGAAGATTTGATGAAGTTGTAGGCTTGTCCAATTGTAGCTGATGAATCTGTACATTTCATAGTAGCACAGTTTGGTTGGATGATCACGAAGGCCTAGAACAACAAGATGTACGCTTATGGACGCGGCTATTAGATGGATGATGTGGACTTCTAAGGGTATTGATTTACCGAGCCTAAGGGGAGATAGTAGGGGTTGAATTTAGAGGCTCGGGAAATCAAATCAAGATAAGAAGATCAAGCCATGCGAGAAGTCAAGTTACCGCGCGAAAACTGCTTTTCGCGCGCCAACATCAAGTCCCGCGAGAACTAGTGACTCGCGCGAGAACTCTTAGTTTAGTATAAATAGGAGTTTTGTAATGTAATTAATAAGATTTTTGTTCATTTCCTGATTTTGTACTTAATGTAATTTGTAATCAAATCAGAGAGCAATACTAATCGAAGTTATTTACATTTTGTGTTCATGTTCATCAATTGATTCAATCTTAACCGTAATGTCAATATTCCACGTTTTCATTACGAGATCGATCTACATATTGTATTGATCATTACAAGGCTTGCTCTTGGAACTGTATAGTTCAGGCTATGCTGGAGTGGTGCACATTTGATCAACTTTCTTCTCCTGACCAGGATGATTTGGACATGAACTAGGACTCCTGATACAAGAGTCCATGATTGAGTCTTCAGTCCTTGCTACTTCAAATCTAGTAGAGATAAAATTTTGATTTTGCTTGGAGTTGAAAGTGACCTTGATCTTTGGGTCTTTCTTTGATTTTCTTTTGGTTACCCTTATCAAGTTCATCCTTGTCACTCAGTTCAGGTTCATCCTTCACTATCTCCTCTACATCTTCATCCTTCTCTTGGATAGGATCAATACGAGGCAGCTCATCTTGACAAGTTCCATACCTTGGAGATCATACAGATAATAGTATATGTGGAGGAGCTATCTCACTTAATCATATTCCTTGCCTGTTCTAATAACATATCTCTGCATGCAAGAATGAGGATATATGTTCTTGAAGGTTTCCACTTCAAGAAGATATTTTTCTCCCTAGGCTTTGCTGATCACAAGCTCAACCTGGCATTCAGTTAACTTGATTATGAGATCCTTGATTTTGAGTCATGTAGTTTGTATGCTCATGCTTAAAAGTAGAAATGGCTTTCTCTAAATCTTTAATTTTAAGTTTATAATCATTTTTTGCTCTTTTAAAGTCAGCTTTTAAAATGTTCAAGGACTCAAGATTATATCTCACTTCCAGGTTGTAGGACCTATACATATTAACTTTAGCAAAGCATTCAGGAGTACAAAGATGTTCTAATTGTTGGGAACGGTCTGCCCAAGACACATATTGAATTGATGTGGCTAGTGCATTATGATCCAAGTCGGGTCATACCCAATAACAAGCCAGACAAACACCTATAGTATTTATTGTATGATATGATCATGTAAATAAATATTGACACTTACAGTATTTGGAAATTGGGTTTCTAAATATTTGCACAAGTGTTGTGAATAAATTATATGGATAATTTATTCTAGAGAGAGAGAGTATTTTGTATTGTTAATCAAATGGTTGAACAATACAAGTCTTTTGTCTGTATTGTTTTTATTACTCATCCGCATTTACTAATGCGGATGTGCTTTTGAGGAAATGCGGATGAATGTTCCTCATCCGCATTTACTAACGTGGATGTGCATTTGTGGAAATGCTGAAGGAATTTCTTCATCCACATTTACAAATGCGGATGAGCATTTGAGGAAATACTGATGAAACTGATCATCCGCATTTACTAATACGGATGAGCATTTATGGAAATATTGTGGAAACTGTTCGTCCGCATTTACTAATACGGATAAGCATTTGAGGAAATGCTGATGAAACAACACATCCGCATTTACAAATGCAGATGTGCATTGGGGAAATACAGATATGGTTTCCTCATCCACTAAATACAAATGCAAAAGAACATTTGTGAAATGTGGATGGAATTTCTTCATCCGCATTTACAAATGCGGTTAGAGGATGTTCATCCGCATTTACTAATGCGGATGAATATTAGAGATTTGGATGGGTTAAGGGGCTGGGTCCCACCCACTTTTCTCTCTCTCTCCTTATTTGAAATCCAGTTTCACAGGACATGCAATATATGATTGCAATCAACCACTCTCTCTGATAACTTACAACACACTCTAAAAGTGCACGTCGGTTTTTCTGTTGCTTTCTCTCGATCGGTCGAAAGAAAAAAGGAAGAACAGAAATTCATTCAAGTGAAGAAAAATCCTAGCAACCTGGTGTTTGTTGGAAGCTTGGGGTAGAGAAGCTTGAGGCCTCCTACTTTGGAAGCTGCCGTTCAAGGATTATCTTCCTCTGTCCCATTCAAGAGGTAGTTTTCTAAACACCCTATGGCTGTTTGTAAGCATGTTTTTCATATAACAATCCATTACGGGTTTTCTAATAGATATATAAAATGGTTTACATATATTAAATGTAACAAGTTTTACACCATGATTCCACTTCGTTTTTCATTTTATATGGATAAAATGACTCTGATCAACTTGTGAAAACCCCAACAATGGCATCAAAAGCCGGTTATATGGATACATGCTTCATCTGGACTGAAATCTTGGTTTCTTGCTGTTAATTCACCAACAGACTGAGAATTCTGGTCAATGTTTCCCTTGAATTTTTCAAGATTCTATTTTACATGCATATTGTAATCTTGAAAAATTTAATCATTTGGATGATCTAGTTGTTTGGACAAGAATCTTAATATTCGGTTTGTTTATACATTAACCGAAAATCAGTGGTTAAAGGGGAAACTCTTGGATTTTTGTTTACATATTTGGATATGTATTTTGGTGTTCATAACCTAGCCGAGACCTTGTGTTTGGATGTGTTGTGATTGGTATTTGATTTTTCAAAGGGTTGTAATAATTAAATGTATTTGTTCTTCCTCTTGGCTATGTAATTTATTTATTTAGATTAGTTGCATTTCAATTTTACTAGAAAATGTATATAGGATATAATTTTCTAAAAGAAGATGCAACAAGGATGTTTTTTGCTTTGGGCCAATTTTGTACACAAAGGGCTTTATAGCTCTTAATAGGATTTAAGCCCAGTAACTAAAAACATATTTTGAAGGCCCAAAGGAGTTTGGTGTAGAAATTTAAGTCCATTTGGAAGCCCAAATCGAATGGGAGAATCACAACACAAAGTGGATGCTTGAAGCATTTGAATGCGGGATCAAGTGGGAGTTCACCGACACAAGTGTTGTGTCATTTTACACTTAGGAAGGACCTAATTAACTCACTTGTTTTAGTCAACAAGTGATGTTAAATTAGTTGGCTATGGTTATGAACTTATTGTTGTATGTGTTGCTTGTATGGTTGATTTAATTTATTGTTTATGTGATATTTGGATATGCACTGTTAAACAATTTCAAATCAACAACAAGCATCAAACGGTTCTTTTGGAAACATTAACATGGGTAATAAAACAGTTTTATTAAAGGGTAATGTTTTCGCAATAAAATTGGGTTTTATTAAAAGAACCTTAGAAATTGGTTTCACTTATGTACCACGTATTTGAATGCATCCAAATGTAAGGTACAAAATGTTTTCATAACTAGAATTAATGGAAACAAAATCCCTTTTAAACAAGTTTAACACCATCCTTTTATACAACACTCGAATCACTTGGCAACTCTTTGTGGGATAAAGGTCACCTAACCACATTTAGGGAACTTGTGAGTTTGAGGTAGGCTTAACATATTTGTAGGCTAAAGGTCACCTAACCACTTGTATGTGTAAACACACACGTGTGTAAGTAGGATGACTTGAGTTGGAAACCATATGAAAAGGTTCACCGAAGCATGGCGTACAATGGTGTTTATGGGATTAAACATGCCGACTAAACATAAAGATTTTTAACCGATCCCATAAAACTCAAGTTGCAAAGGGTTGCAATTGTCAAAAGTTGACTACCTTGTTAATTTAAATAGTGGGATAAAGTTCACCTAACCATTATTTAAATGTAATGTTGGATTCTAGATTTTAATTATTAATTGTCTAGGAGACATGAAAGGGTATTAATAATTAAAATTTCCTTTTGTAAATACTAAAATTGAACTTTGTTTATATTGTAGTAATGGTCGTTAATAACAACGCTACCTCCCCGGCCGTCCATAACCTGTCACTAAGAACTATCCTTCAAAAGGATCGTCTCAACCACAATAATTTAATGAATTGGTTTTGAAACTTGAGAACTGTTCTCAAGCTGGAAAAGAAATCATATGTGTTGGACAATCCTATTCCTGATGAAACCAACATTGATGATGTTGATGCCTACAACGATTGGGTTAACCACACTAAGGATTCTATGCAAGTTTCCTGCCTCATGTTGGGAACCATGATTCCCGAGCTCAAAAGGATTTTGAACATCCTGGGGCATACGACATGATTACCTAGCTTAAGGAAATGTTCCTTCAACAAGCGAGGGTGGAGCGCTTTGAAACGGTTCGAGCGCTTCATGCATGTCGAATGGAAGGAACCCAATCGGTGTCATCTTATGTGATGAAGATGAAAAGCCACATTAATCACATCGAAAGGTTGAATTGTCCCGTCTCAAAAGAGTTGTCCATGGATTTGATCCTTAATGGTCTAACCAAGAAGTTTGAGACGTTTATCATGAATTATAACATGAATGGATGGGACAAGAGCATTAGGGAACTTCATGCAATGCTCAAAACAGCCAAAGCAGGGATGGGTAAAAGGGTTTTATAGGTTCTCACAATCAATGAGGATGGCAACAAGAAAAGGCATCACCCTGAACCCAAGGCAAATATTTCCAAAGGCAAGGGATACGTCAAAGGGAAGGGTAACGAAAAGACTAAAGCGGTACCACCAAAACCAAAACTTAAGAAGACAAAGGTTATGGAGAACAATCCATGCTTTGAGTGTGGTGAGATAGGACATTGGAAGAGGAATTGTCCAATCTATCTCAAAGAGTTGAGAAACAAGAGGGATGCAGGGCATACCTTAGGTATGACTTTCATGATCCATATTGAACTTAATGTTATTTCTTCAAACACATGGGTATTGGATACCGGATGTGGAACTCATATTTGCAATTTGTTGCAGGGGTTCAAAAGAAATAAGCACTTTAAGAAGGGGGATACTAGTCTGTACATGGGCAATGAAGCAAAGGTTGATGTCGAAGCCCAAGGAGACTATATCTTGAAGCTTCCAAGTGTTTTGGAAGTCATTTTGAAGAATATTTTGTATGCTCCTAGTTTGACTAAGAATATAATTTCTGTTTCCCTTCTGAAACAATATGGTTATGTAATAAATTTTGTAAATGATGGTATTTGTGTTTTTATGGATGATATACTTTATTTTAAGGCTATGCCTTTTAATGGTATTTATGAATTGATTCATGATGACTCAACCTTTAGTAACTCGTTATACCAATCAAGCACCAGGAAACTTAAAATGGGTTTTAGTGAATTATATCTTTGGCATTGTCGTCTTGGTCACATAAACAAGAATCGCATTCAAACACTTCAAAAGAATAGTCTTTTGGAAGCAAATGAAGAGGGTTCATTTGATAAGTGTGAATCTTGTTTACAAGGAAAGATGACCAAGGAACTCTTTAGTAGGACTAACCAAAGGACAAAATATTTATTAGGAATCATACATTCGGATGTATGTGGTCCTTTAAAAACAATGACAAGGAATGGTGAAAGATACTTCATTACCTTCATCGACGATTATAGTTATTATGGTTATGTGTACTTGTTAAAAGACAAAGATGAAGCTTTTGAAATGTTCAAAATATTCAAGAATGAAGTTGAGAATCAACTCAACAAAACAATCAAAGTTCTTCATTCGGATAGAGGAGGTAAATACCTTAGTGATGCCTTTCAAGATCATCTTAGGAGTTGTGGGATTGTCTCACAAGTTGCTCCACCAAGAACACCACAACATAATGGTGTGTCTGAAAGGAAAAACCGAACCCTATTGGATATGGTTCGATCTATGATGGCTAGAAGCACACTACCTCTGTCATTTTGGGGTTTCGTAATGCTCTCCGCGGCCCGTATTCTGAATATGGCCCCAACCAAGAAAGTGGATAAGACACCTTTTGAAATATGGCATGGAAGGGTTACATCGTTATCATATTTAAAGGTATAGGGTCATGAAGCTTATGTTAAGCAGAACACCCTAAACAAGTTAGAAAGCCGATCCACTAAGTGTATCTTTGTAGGATATCCCAAAGACTCGATGTGATATTACTTCTACAATCCAACAGAGGAAAAGGTATTTATTGCTCGAAAGGCTGAGTTCTTGGAAACTAAGTTCCTTATGGAAGGAACTACCGATAAAACAGTAGAACTTGATGAGGATCGAGAACCATGAGCCGGTACATGTTTGGTTGATACTAGCAATCAATAAAAGGTTGTTAATAATGATCAAGTGGTTGAACAATACGCATAAAATGCTCGCATATCTAGAAGAACTAGCTATCCACAAGAAAAATATGGATTTTTAATTAATGGATGCTATGTAGTTGACTCAGATGAACCAACTACGTACCATGATGCAATGTCCAATTCGGATTATGACAAGTGGCTTGAAGCCATGAACGTAGAGATGCAATCTATGTATGACAACCAAGTCTGGGAATTGGTTATGCCACCGCTTAACTCCAAACCGGTTGGATGTAAGTGGGTTTTCAAGAAGAAAACCGATATGCATGGAAACTTGGATACTCATAAAGCAAGACTTGTAGGAAAAGGTTTAACTCAGACGCAAGGGGTTGATTATGATGAGACCTTCTCGAATGTGGCAATGCTAAAGTCAATTAGGATATTATTTTCCATAGTTGCATCTTATGACTATGAGATTTGGCAAATGGATGTCAAAATTGCTTTCCTTAATGGACATCTCGAAGAGAATGTCTATATCGTTCAGCCCGAGGGTTTTGTCGATCCACAACATCCTAATAAAGTATGCAAGTTAAAGAAATCAATCTATGTTTGCATTGAATTGATTACTCATGTTTTGTTTGATTGAACTGTATCGCAATATCATCATAGATCGATCCATTTTGATCCTATCAAATGGTATCAGAGCTGTTGGTTCAGTGATTTGAGTTCTTCAAACTGTCGAACTTTTGAATCACTTGAATCTGTGATTGTGTAGCTTCAGGTGCAGGTTGTGTTGTCTCTGTAGTTTCAACCTTTATCTCAACTTCAGGTTGAGCTTGACTTGATGGTGAATGAAGATCCACCAGCTCTCCCCTTTTAATCTTCTGCTTGATCACCCTTATATGCTCATCCATTGTGGATAGAGACATGGGACCAAGCCTCCTTCTGGAGAACCCATACAGCTTCAAGAAGCTCATCATCCTCTGCCTATCTACAGAATTTTTCTGACTTTTCTGGATGATGGCTCTTGATTTTGCAGCCTCTTCCCTTTTCCTCTTCCTAGCAGCTTGCCTTTCTCTTTTGGCTTTCTCTTCTAGCTGCTTGTTGTATTCAAACAATATGTAGTCATAAGGCAAGGGAAGAAGTGCAGGTGCCTGATAGAGACCTGTGGTACTTAGGTAGTTGATCATCTTTAATCTTTTTTCTTCATCAACTACCTAAGGTTGTTCAGCAGCCATAGTCTCTTCCTCAGGAATTTCTTGAAGTAGGGAGAGGATAGGAATGTTCTTGTAGATTCTTTTTCTTCTCATTTCTTCCTTATGCTTGAGGGTCAAGGCTGCATCCTCAGCTTCCTTCCTTTCCTTTGAAAACTCTATGTCATCCAGTTCGTTTGGTTCCTCCAAGGTGAGAGAGATGAGTTCATCTATGTTGTAGTTCCTGGTCCGCAGATAGTTGAGTCTAGCTGCCCTTAATTCATCTTCTTGAGTGTTTGGTACATGGGCAGTCAAAATTGCAGCTTGCATGAATACTGGGGAACAACTTGAACTCTCTCCCTTTAGCTTCCTCTTCCTCTCTCTTTTCTCTTCTTCAATCTCCTCAGCAGTTAACTTTCTTTTGCCTTTGTCAATTTCTGAACTTGATGACTCAGCCTGAGGAGAGCTTTGGCCTTCATTGCTTGATTCAGTAGTCAAGTTCTGGCTAGAGAGAGGTTGTGAAATCACTGAGGGTATGCGGTGGTGGAGGAGATCTTGTCTCAAGGTTCATAGTCTCAGCCTCTGGGCCTTCAGTCAAGGCTAATCTTGGGTTCTACCTCAACATCCAGTTGACCAAAGCCTTCAACTACTAGCCTCTGTCTATATAATGTTGTTCTCCTTTTGAACTCTGCCAACACCCAGTCTTGAATTTGACTGGCTAGTCTGGCAGCTTGTTTGTTATTGCTTGGGTTGATAAGTGCTAGATCTATCAGATTTATACCCTCATAGAAACTTAGGTTTGAAATGTTTAAGATTTCTAGTTGACCCTGAGCTCTAGAGAGTACAAGAGCTTTCCTATCACTGTCATGCCCCCAACCCGTGATTGGGTTCTCAAAAGGGGCAGACATTGCTCTTGGTATCCCTTCCTCAATCAGATGTTGAATTTGCAAGTTGAAATCTCTGACTTGAGGAGGTTGCTGAGCATGGACAATTGCAAGATAGGATGGTGAGTCCTGTATGTCCATGCTTGAGGAAGAACTCCTAGGTTCGGTGGCTATCAAAACATCCTCCCCCTTTTTGGTAGCATCACCCTCAAGCATAGGTGAGCTAGGGAAGTGGTCCATAACATCCACAGGTTCTTGTGGACCTGGATGAGTTTGTCCTATTGGTCTCTCAGCTAACTTGCCCTTGAGATCGGTGATCTCAAGTTGCTAGTCATTGACCCTTTTCTACAAGATAGTCACCTGAGACTCCAGGTGAGCTATCTTTGATACAAAGTTGGTGCACAGATTTGAGAGTTTATGCACCTTTTGTTACAGACTCCCTCATCTTCAGATGAAGAATCATAGGGGGATGAGAGGATTGGACCTGAATCCTCTCCCTCATCACCAGCATGGGTTTCTTGGCTGCTGGATTTCCCCTGCTCCATGACAATGTCAAGAGGCTGGGTTGCCATGGTTGAGGTCTTAAGGATGTAATCACTGGCAACAATGAGAGCCTCTGCCACATAGATCTCCTGGACAATTTGAGGAGGATCCACCTCAGTTTGGGGTATCTGATATGGGCTAGAAGTGGGTGAAGCAAGAGTACTCATCTTTCCTTGAGTGTGGGTAGAGAAGAGAAATTCATGGTACTCACTAAAACCCAAATCTTCATCAGAGTAGAAGTCAAGACTGGGAAGGGGTTGATTAAGATCAAGAGGATGGGGATGGTAGCTTTCCCCTAAAGGTTGATCACTAGAGTGTTGAGACTCAGAGTGATGGCTTAAGGCTGTTTGTGGAGGTGTGAGCTCATCAAGCTGAGCATGAGGAACCTCAGCACTGATTATGGCAAGGATGGGAGTGGTTTGCTCCTCAGGGGAAATAGGAGCTCGAGTGTCCACTTCCTCCTGTATGGGTTATGATATGGGGGCCTGCACATGCTTAATAGCAAGTGCAGGGGTTCGTTTGGATTTTCTAGTGTAGGTGAGGGTAATGGTTGGCCTTGATGGTGGTTGAGAGGTGGAGGGTGTTGGTTCATCACTAGCTGGTGCTGCTAGGATGTCACCCTGAGCAATAAGCTCAAACATTTTCGAGACAAGGGCTGTTTCTACCCCTAAGAACCCAACAGTTGGCTTTTTTAATATCTTGAAAATGTCGGGTCTCATATGTGCAAGTTTAAGAACATTACCTGTTCCCCTCAACTGTGGTCCCAATTCACAGTTGAGAATGTGTTGAACATACCAGAGGAACATGTAATATTCTAAGGAGTTCAAACTTGCAAGTAAATTTGTAAAAACAAAATGAGAGTACCTGAATTTGACCCCTTGAACCATCCCATGGACAATGAAGGAGAGGTCTTCTGGAATCTGGTCCCATCCTCCATGTTTGTTGGATAAGCTATGGATGATGACATGGAGGAGGTACTTCCATTGGAAATAGACCTTCCCCTTCCTGAAGGTCTTGACTGAGAAGTCACCTTCATATCCCATCAGCTCAAAGGATTGGTTGACAGCAGCTTTGGGGAAAGACAATTCACCTTCTTTATCATCCAGCTGTAGATGGGTGTTAATGATGGTTGGAGTGATGAACAGTGTCCTCCCCTGCACTGTGGCAGACAGTGCCTTCTCCCCATCCATGGTGACCTCTTGACAGGTCTACCAGAACTCAAGCAACTGATCCTCAGAGAGAGGAGGATCGATTGTAAGGGAGGTGAAGTAATGAGACAAAGAAAAATACCTACAAACGTTTGAGAAGCTTGGATCCTTCTCAGAGTTTAACAGAGCAACTTGGTTGTGTTGCCTAAGTAGGTGCATGGTGAAATCTGGGTCATTTCGACGATCAAGATTGGCCATTGAGATGAAACTTTGCAGTGAATAAAGGAACAAGAAGATGAATTTGGGGGTAATTTTAGGGTAGGAACAATGAGAGTAGAGAGATGAAATAGAACCATTTGGAAAGACATACTCTGGATTTGAGACAAAGTTAAAGCAAAAAATAAACTTTGAAATCCGCAAGTGGGTCCTACTTCTAAAAAAGCGCCCAAAAAGGTAGTTTTCTTGGAAGTTGTAAAGCTTCCGAAGGCAATTTTAGTTTCGGAAGCTTTGCAAGCAAAGCTTCCGACGGTAATTTTGCTTCGAAAGATATTTCAAAGAGTTTTGAGAGTTTTGACTTTGGAAGAAATGAACAAGTCTTCTGAGACTTAATTGGTTTCGGAAGAAATTTATTCTTAAAATGCATTTAAGAGCTTATATTCAACTTAAGCTTCGGAAGATACTTCATGAATTTCTTCCAAAGGTAAATCTCAGAAAAGCTGTAAATTTCTTCCGAGGGCAATTTTACTTCTTTCGAAGGTAAATTTTCATCACTCTAAGAAATATCATTTTAAAGATTGTTTTCTTCTAAAGAGAACTGGGCTTATGAAGTGATCTAATAGACAACCTAGGATATATAGTTTTAGGAAGTAAAATTGATTAAGTTATTAAGAAAAACCTATTCAAAGTTAATCATCCCTATAGCTGATACAAGATACTTAAATCTCTGCTCATCAAAAGCTTTTGTGAACAGATCAGCATATTGTTCATTTGTGTTAACTTTGATTAGTTTTATCAACCTCTTTTCAAAATTATCCCTAATCAGATGATACCTGATGTTGATGTGTTTGGTCCTTGAGTGCTGCACAGGATTCTCTGTAATAGAGATGGCACTGTTGTTATCTATGTGGATGGGAGTCTCTTTGAAATTGAACCCATAGTCTAACATCTGATTCTGAATCCAAAGCACTTGAGCACAGCAGCTGGCAGCAGCAATGTATTCAGCTTCAGTAGTTGATGCAGACACACAGAATTGCTTCTTGCATTGCCAAGAGACTATCCTTCCACCAAGGAACTGACAGCCCCCAGATGTGGACTTTGCAGTCATGTTACAGCCACCATAGTCACTATCTGTATAAGCATACAGATTAAAGTCTGAATTCTTTGGATACCAAAGGCTTAGATTTGGAGCACCTTTGAGATATCTAAGAATCATTTTGACAGTGATTAGGTGTGACATCTTGGGGTTGGCTTGATATCTTGCACATATGCATGTAGCAAACATGATATTAGGCCTGCTAGCTGTAAGATACATAAGTGACCCGATCATAGCCCTGTAAAGATGTTCATCAACACACTCCCCCTCAAGATATGGACCAAGAGAATGGTTTCTGGCTATGGGTGTCTTTGCAACCTTACAGTCAGTCATCTTGAATCTTGTAAGTATGTCTTGCACATACTTTGACTGACTAATGAAGATGCCATCTTCAACCTACTTCACTTGAATTCCTAGAAAGAAATTGAGTTCCCCGATGGCACTCATTTCAAATCTATCTTCATCAGCATCTCAAAGTCTTTGTAGAGCTTTGGATTAGCTGAACCAAAGATGATGTCATCTACATATATCGACTAGAAAAGTGTCATTCCCTGTATCTTTGATGAAGAGAGTCCCATCAATAGTACAGCTTTTGTATCCATGTTTACAGAGGTATGTTGATAGTGTCTCATACCACTTTCTTGGAGCTTGATGTAGTCCATAAAGGGCTTTATCAAGCTTACAGACATAATCAGGATGATTTGGGTCTGCAAAGCCAGGTGGTTGTTTAATATTAACTTCTTCATCAATCACCCCATAAAGAAAGGCACACTTCACATCAAGCTAGTAGACCTTGAAATCCTTGGATGCGGCATAAGCCAGGAATATCCTTACAGCTTCAAGTCTTGCTACAGGAGCAAAGACATCAGTATAATCAATTCCTTCTTCTTATGTGTATCCTTGGACAACCAGTCTAGCCTTGTTCTTGATGACGATCCCTCTAACATCTTTCTTGTTCTTGAATACCCACTTGGTACCTATGACAGTCTTCCCTTGAGGAAGACGTCATAAGTTCCACACCTTCTGTATTTTGATTTGAAGCAACTCTTCTTGCATTGCTTCAATCCAACTTCCATCCTTTGAAGCCTCATCAAATTTCTTAGGCTTAATTTAGGATAAGTAACAAGAATGAAGAAAAACATGGCTGTCATGAGTTTGTCCTCTTGTTCTCACCCCTGAGTCAACATTTCTAATGATGTTTGTGGTGGGATGTGACTTGTGGATCCTGAGTTGAGGGATCACAGCAAGTTGATTGGACAGATCTAAATTAGAGAAATTTTGATCTGGCAAAGAAAAGTCCCCCACCTCATCAACACACTTATCAAGAGAAACTTGATCCAATGAGTGTGTGACATCATTCATGTTGTCTTTAATGGAGTGGTTATCAGCATCAAGAAATTCTTGATCACTGTCACCACAACCAGTTCCTCCTATATTGGAGGTTCCTTCTCCTGAATTTTGAACCTCTGAGCTGGAATTTGAAGGTAATTCCGTGAATCAGCATTATTTGTCATGCCAGTGCTGATAGGAGCCTTAATGATAGGGTTAGTCACCACTGGAGCTGAAGTAGTCTTCTTGTTTGGTCTTCTCAGCTCAATCTTGGCTCAGGATCTTCTGTTGACTTGTTATCCATAGATCCTTGCAATCTCATAAGATTTGTTAAAATAGTTGGTAACTAAATCAAGATCAAATAGCCAATCTGGACCAGAACCTTTTACACAGGGTGTGCGTTCATTAACAGTCATATTGGCTGACTCCTCAATGATTCTAGTTCTGAGTTTGTATACTCTATAAGCCTTAGCTTGAGAAGAGTATCCAACAAAGTGTCCATCATCTGATTTCTCAGCAAACTTAGCTATTTGATCTTTGGTATTCAAGATGGTGTAAGGACATCCAAATGTTCTGAGAAAACCAATGAATGGTCTCCTCTTGTGCCATAGTTCATAAGGAGTCTTACCATGTGTCTAACCACTAAAACTCTGTTTTGCACATAGCAGGCTGTGTTGACAGCCTTTGCCCAGAAGGTGATGGGTAGTTTAGAGTCAGACAACATAGTTCTTGCAGCTTCAATAAGTGTCCTGTTTCTCCTCTCAGCCACACCATTTTGCTGAGGAGTCCTGGGAGCACTATATTGTCTTGAAATACCCTTTTCATCACAAAATGTATCAAGGATTTGGTTTTTGAATTCAGTTCCTTGATCACATCTTATTATTTTGACCTTGTGATCAGATTGATTCTCAATTCTCAGAATGAAATTCTTTAAGATTTTAGGGGTTTCATCCTTAGTTCTAAGGAAAAACACCTAAGTGAATCTTGTGAAATCATATATGATCACCAAACAGTATGAGGTCCTTCCTAGACTCATTAAACTGGTGGGGCCAAACAAATCCATATGTAACAAGTGTAGGGGAGTAGTGATAGAGTTCATTTCCTTTGGCTTGTGAGATACCTTGTGTTGCTTCCCCTTCAGGCATGCAACACAATGGTCATCACTTGTAAACTCTTTCTTTGGCATTCCAGTTACCAAATCATTCTTAATAAATTTGTTCATGTTCTTAAAGTTTACATGGCATATTCTTTTATGCCAAAGGAAAGACTCATCACTATTTGCTTTAGATAGAAAGCAAGAAACTTCTCCTAAGGGAGATGTTCCCTGCAAGTCAATCTTGTACATATTCCCTCTCTTGGGGGCTCTGAGCAAAATATGCTCTTGAGGAATGTCAACTCCGGGCTTGAGAACAATGCATTCATGCTCAGTAAAGAGCATGTGATGTTTTTGGTCATAAAATTAGGATACACTCAAAATATTATATCCAAGCTCCTTTACGAAGTTTACCTTCTCAATGCTGAGCTTACCATTTGTAACCTTGCCCCTTCCAGTATGTAACCTCCAGCATCTCCTCCCAAAGCAACTGGTCCTCCATCAATTCTTTCAAAGTTTTGAAGTAAGGACTCATTGCTAGTCATGTGCCTGGAGCAACCACTATTAATAATCCAGACATTTCTATTGGTCTTTAGCTGTCCCTGCACAAAAAGAGATGATTTAGTTATATTTGGAAACCCAAGCCTCATTGGTCTTGGGCTTTTAAAATAAGTAGAAGGCAATGGAACAATAATAGATCATTTGCTGTTTCTGATGATGAACTTTCAGCCACACGGTCTTCTTTCATCTTCCACACCACCTTTGGAAGATTGGGCTTGACCTTCAATGCTTCGAAAGTTTTGGTAACTTCAGAAGATTTGATGACTGAACCTTCAGAAGATCTTGCTTTCACTGCAGCAAGCTTCAGTGCTTCAGAAGCATTCCTTTCTTCCAAGACCAATTTTCCTTAAGAAGGCAATTCTTCATTTGCCTTTTTCTTCATTTTGGAGCTTTCGAAGGAAACAAATTTTCCTTCCGAAGCTATTTGCTTCTTCTTACTCTCAAAAGTTTTCTTCTTAATCATGTGTATAGTACTCTTGGGATTGTATTGACAATCCTTAGCCAGAAGTGAAGTACTACCACATATAACACAATCCAAATCTTTCCTTCTGAGAGTCTTCTTTCCCAAAGAAGACTGAGCTTGAAAACTTTCCTTTTCTTTCTTCATCCTTTCAGATGATTCAGCAGGCTTCTTAGGGTGCAGCTTACTCTTTGAAGTGGATGGTTCAGGCTGTGCAGTAGTGACACACAGCTGATCAGTCTTCTTGTTGTTGCTGGAATGAGTTGAAGCTGAAGTAGAACCCTTGGTACTAGAGTTCCTGACAAGGTGTTCAGCTTTCATCACCTTGAACCCTTCAGATACAAATACTTGTTTCTGTTTGGGGTCAAAGGTGGTCTTGATCTATTGAGCTTTTCTAGATCTTCTCTTTGCTCTTCTGATCAAGTTCTTTCTCTTGGTTTTGCTCAAACCAGCTTCTTTTTTCTCCTTAGGAGCATGGTGACCCTTTTTGGATTGACTCTCTTCACTCACCTCAGAGTCATCCCTCACCTTCTCCTTTTCATCCTCTTCATCATTAGGGTCTATGGATGGCAGCTCATCTTGACCAGTTCCACAGCTTGGATATCTAACTGATAGTAGAGTGTGTGGAGGAGCTATCTCACTAGATCCCAGTCCCTGCTTATTCTGATAACACACTTTTGCATGCAGAGATGAGGATATCATGTTCTTTGATGGTTTCCTCTTCAAGAACACATTTTTCTGCCTGGGCTTTGCTAATCACAAGCTCAGCCTGGCATTCAGTCAACTTGGTAATAGATCCTAATTGGAGTCCTGTAGTTTGTTTGCTCATGTTTAAGAGTTGAAACTGTTTTCTCTAGATCTTCTATCTTAAGTTTATAATTATTTTCAGTTATTTTAAAATCGGCTTTTAAAATATTCAAAGACTTAATGTCAGATCTCATTTCCAAGTTGTAGGACCAATATCTGTTTACTTTCGCAATACATTCAGGAGAGCAATGATGTTCAAGTACCTTAGCTTCATCATGGTCAGCCATGAGTGCTTGGTTTGGAGATGCATCTTTAGCTTGAAAGCTCCGGTCAAAGCCTCCCTCTTTAACAGCAACTGCAGCTTGCTGTCTTGGCTTCTCATTCTGGTGCCCTCCTTCAGAGTAGTTTGGCCTGGATGAAGCTTGGCCATCATTCGACTTAGGTGCCTTGCATTCTCTAGCAAAGTGTCCCATCTGGTTACAGTTGTAACACTTGACTTTGCTTTTATCCAGCCTAAACTTTCCACTAGCAGCATTGCTAGGAAACCTTCTTCCAGTCCTCTTGTAGAACTTCTGGGCTCTGTGAGTGAGAAGAGCCATTTGCTAGACTATCTCCATGTACTCCAGATCATCTGGATGGATACAGTCCAGGTCTTTAAGAGTGAAAAGAAAGTTGCCTGAACTTTCATTAGTGGAGACAAAGGCTTGAGAAGAGCTTGTCTCTTGGAAGGGACTTCCTTGGATGTAGCTCTCTTTAGGTGTCTCAGGGAAGGTGAGGAAAAGGACCCTTTTGTGAGTTTTCAGGGTAGCAGATGAGATGATGATGTGGTTCTCTGCTATCCCTTTCAACCACATGAAGGGCTGAACTCTGGTGAGTGTTGGAGTTACCAGATCGATTTTGCATTTTCATCTCCATCTGGTATCCACTGAGTATCCCATACAACTCAGTGAGAGTAAGGGTCTTGAGGTTTTCAGTCCTCTTAATGACCACACAATAGTGTGTCCATTGTCTTGGAATAGAGGACATGAACTTCCTTACAATATCCCTGTTCTTAATGGTTACCCCAACATCAGCCAGAGTATCCACAATCTCAACATACCTGAAGTATTGTTGAGTCATGGTTTCACCTCTTTTGAAGGTGAAATTTTCAAACTGCTGCTTCAAGAGATCCTTCTTGTTCTCCTTGGCTTCATTTGAACCCTCATACATCAGTTTCAGTGCATCCCATAGCTGTTTAGCGGTCTTGCACTTCTTGAAACCTCTGTAGATGCAGTTTGGAAGAGCAGTTTGGAGGGCTGTCATGACTTTCTGATCAATATCAACTCTTTTCCAGTCTTCATCAGAAAAGTCATCCTTCTTACCGATAGTTATATCACATGCGCGATAGACTTGCTGGTATTATCGGCGACGATACGCCATTTAGTCGTTTGTTCGAGACCACGTTCTTGCCTTCTTACCAAGAGCTGACGGTGGAGTTTTATCCACCTTTACATGTATTCGTCCTGATGAGATGGAGGAGGACAATGAGCGTTTCGAGATTTCGTTTAGGTTATATGGACATTTACATCAGATGTCCATTGAGCTGTTTGCCGCTCTCTCGGGACTTTACTTTAAGACGGAGACTGTTATCCCTCTATTCACCGAGGGTATTACTGGATTGAGGAGAGTCGATTGAGAGCTTGGTGGCCTAAGATTGCCGGTGGTCCGTTTCAGACGACTAAAGGTAGGGTCACTGGCATTAGAGATCCTCTCATCCATTACTTACATCGCATGGTCGCCACATCCATCAAGGGACGTGGCAAGAGTCGGGAGTGGTGTATCATTCCCGACTTATTTTACCTGTATTGTTTGCTTACGGGAACCAGGTGCAACCTAGCGAGATGTTTGGCGGAGTATTTTGATTCGTATTGTCATCGCCAGGAGCGAGGAGAGGTGTACGGCGGCGCTTACATCACGGTGATTGCCCCGAGCTTTGGGTTATCTTCCTCGGTATCTTGCTGACGTATCTCCTCACATCGAGCCAGTGAGATTAGATCGTCGTACATTATTCAGCATGCATATTATACGCCAGTTTTCGGGTGGCATAGGATTCTCTATTCGACCCGAGGAGATCTGGCAGCCCGCGCCTGTTCAGACGGTCAGCGTTGATGATTCGCAGCAGCACAAGGAGCATCTCCCGCATGATCATCCCCTGCACGACCAGCCGCCGCATGACCAGCCGCCATCACATCAGCCGCCACCTCAGCCACAGTTTCCTCGACACATTTACAGAGATATGAGGCTGCCTGCAGGTATGGAGACATTTATGCAGGAGGTTACTGCGAGTTTATGGCAGCAGAGTCTTCGGCTCGATCAAGTTGATGATCTTATGGAGTGGCACGTTCAGCTCGAGATTGCGCGAGCACGTGCTGCTGGTATTGATCCTTCGGAGTTGCCACCGCTTCGACATTACCCAGACTCGCCGTAGTTTTTATATTATATTACTATCATTGTAACTTTTATTTTGTTATGTATTTGAAAACTTTGTTATTTATATTATCATTTTTATGTTAATTTTTGTATTGTTATCTCGATTGTTTAGTTAATATGAATATTTGTCTTATATGTTTTATCGGTTAGTTAAAAATATTCGATTTAAAATTGTCGGATAAGCAAGTTACAAATATAAAATAAATATAGTTGACGCAAATTTATTTATTTATTTAAAAAATATATGTAAAAATTAACCTATATGTAAAAATTTATTTATTTATTTAAAATTGTCGGTTAAGCAAGTTACAAACATAACATAAATCTCTCTTCTCACTCTTAATTGTATATTCTCAATTCTTGTTAGGGACTATACATACGAGGGTTAGCTTCATTCTTAATTCACTCTCACAATTAGATTTAGGATTTGCATATAATATATATTGAATGCAAGAAAGGGGAACCATTTCAGATCTAAAGTTAATCAACAATAGTGTGTTCATGATCTGCAATCCCTCCTCCTCCTCGTCCTCTCTCTCTCTCTCTCTCTCACATCGGCCCATAAATCTTTCCACATCACCGTGTGGGAGATACTCTAAGAGCACCCATACTATAGTACTCAATGAATGAGCATTCTCTTTCCTTCAATCAACTCCGCCACCCTCACAAATCAACTCTCTTTGCTCCTTCACTCTCCGTCTCCGCTCCCCTCCTCTCACCCGATCATGTATATGAAAGTGGAATTTCGTCATCCTATCTCCTCACCAGATCTGTTCTCTCTTTATCACTTCATGAATGCTCAAATATGATTGCATTAAAGTTGCTCTAATAGTAACAAAAGAAAAAACAACATCAGATTCCAATATGACATTGGTGATGTTACGATGATGTTGACATAACATCATGGCATGATTTTTTTTCTTTATTTTAAGACTTTAAACTAGATCTATGATATGTTCCTTTTTTAAATAAAAATAATAGAGATTCTAAAAAGCTTAAATAAATTTACGAATTAAAACTAGCATTAAAGTTGTCACATTATTTTTCATACGCATTGTTTAAACGAAAATTATAAAAATAAAAAAATTAGTTTTTAGGTTCAATTAAATTTGTATTATTTTCTCAACCTCCCACTGAAATAGGTAATAGTTATAGTTACTTCAATTCTCTCCTTATCAGTGTATTTATTTTCCTCAATGTTAACTTAGGGTTTAGTTCGTATAACTTTTTGAGGATTTTAAAATTTGTAAAGTGATTCGAAATCTAAAGAAATTGTATTTGGAATTTAAATTTATAAAAAATGTCACGCCCATCTAGGATAGGGCTGATTCGTTACTAATTGATAACAACTTATCAACCGAAACAAATTAGCAAACTTTTCCCTTGTAACTTTAAAGTCATTTATGTCAAAATAGAATTTGTACAACTCAAACTTTCCAACTAAGCCTGCTTTGTAATATCTTAAAGCAACTCACTTCTGTGTTGAGGATTCACAATATATAAATCATTTAAGACACAATATACGTCAACTGAGAAATGCTGGTGATGTAATGTTTATAGCATTTTTCTCAAATTTAATCACGGTTATGCATAAGCTTATTTTCATACATAAATATTATTTATCTTTATAAATATCTCAGTTTAATGTTCTTTATTTCCATGTCATTTCACCTTCAGTCTTACGTATTATACAGCTAAGGTGAAATATCCGATGATAATAATAACAATAATAATAATAATAATAATAATAATAATAATAATAATAATAATAATAATAATAATAATAATAATAATAAATAATAAAAATAATAAAAAATAATAATAATAATAATAATAATAATAATAATAATAAAAATAATAATAATAATAATAATGGCAGTCATTCGGTCCATCAATTAATATCTTTAACAAAGAATCACAAAGGTTTAAACCTTATACACCCAATGGGTGGACTTATCTCCTGCCTTAATAGAGGCACAACACGATAATAATTTTATTGAGGGAATGGCCTCATTACATTATTTTGTTCAGTTCAGTATCCCATGGATATGGAAATGGATCCCAGAAACTGGTTATACCAGTGAAAACATGTTCTGTTTTAAAAGAACATACATGACAAAATTCTGGAAGCAAATGATGAAGATGGAAGAAGGCAAAATCAAATACCAGGACACGTTGGACCATATCCAACAGACAATTGACTTATTCCAAAGACAAAAAGATAATCAACAACAAAGGGAAGTTCCTAGTCCTTTCCAACATATCGTCAGAAAATTACGGATGACCACAGGCACAGATAATATCAGCCAAGAAGAACTTCTACAACAATATATGGAAGAAGTTAAAAAAGATATAGCAAAGTATTTTAGAAAAAATGAAGCTTCATTGAGCTCAAGGATGTTTGAATCAGATTCTTCTTAAATCGGGGAAGACAGTCAAGTTTTCCAAGACAGTCAGCAGGAAGATGAGCCTGTTGAAGAAGATATAGATATGTTAATTACAAAATACAAAGAAAGATACGGTCCAATATCTGGACAAAAGGCAAAAGATAAAAGGACACAATAGGCCCCACAAGAAAAGAAAAAAGAGGTCAATAATACATTAGTTGGCTGACAATAAATTTTGTCTACATGTTACATTATAGTAACATTTACTATTTACTTTTAACTTGTAATACAAAACACGTCAGACACAATTATGAGCGAATATTCATTGTAATATTCGGTGCCAAAGCCCCTATATAAAGGGACTTAGTAGTTAGTAGTAGGCACCAGATTTCCAATCACCTCTCTTCTCTCTTGTAAAATCTTCTGTAATATTTAAAGCTTTGAAGTTTTTAGTTTGAAGAATCAATCTCTGGTAATTCTTTTCTTTCTTCTTTAATTATTTTATGATAGCCTCACTTAGGGGCTAAACCTCTAAGTGTTGGAACATCACCATGCTCAACAGATTATCATAATAAAAAGAGATCTTAAAACTTAGACAAAGGTCAAAAATTAAGAGAAATCATAGGATAGGGTTACAGCCCATCTAAGATGTTAATGTGGTGGTCGACCGCCTGGGGACCCGTTTTAAGCCATAAAGCCAAGAAGGCGTGAGGCGTTTTGGGTCTGACCTATACTGATCACATATTAACATCCTGGACAATGGTTGTGTAAAATCACCAACGTTCCACCATTTCTCTTAACCTCTTTAGCCTTGTCTGAGTTTTATGGTTTTTACCACTTTTCCCATATAAGGTCCTGCCTTTTATGGTATTAGAGCCATGGTAATTCTGTTGATGTATGCGTATATGTTTCAACACTTAAATCTAATATTCAAAGATGAATATTTTAAAATTAGAAGATACTGTTAAAAATAGTATGGAGGAAGAATATGATATTCCTCATAATTTAGAATTATTAAATAAATGGACTATTCCAAAAATTTATTATAAACTGATATATAAATTAGGAACTCTTGAAAAATTGGGATTAAAACAAGTTGTTAAAACAACCGAGGAAACATTTTCCTTAAACAAGGATGAAATGATAATAAAATTATTATCATGTTGTGCCTCTATTAGGGCAGGAGATAAGTTCATTGGGTGTATAAGGTTTTAAACCTTTGTGATTCTTTATTAAAGATATTAATTGATGGACTATATGACTACCACCATTTATAAAACCAAATTGGAATATCCGATTCATAAGCTTAGGAACATATTTTGATAAACCAAGAATGTTTGTAATTTTGGTTTTCAAATAGAAATGCTTTATGAAAGGCATTTACGTAATCCCAAAGACAGAAGATAAGAAGATTGAAGGAAAAGATCTGACGACTGAAGATTGATTTTAAAGATTGAAGACAATGTTAATCTTAGGGGGAGTATTGTAGATGCTTCTTAAAGATTAACATTTAGTCTTTATGTGTCTTGTATAGTTTTTGTCATGGTATAGGGACTATTTTGTAAATATTTGTTCCTTTTGTATTGATAGTATAAATAGCATAGATAAGGTATGTGTAGGTAGAGTGAGATACATCTTAGAAGCATCTAAGAACGAATTGTAACTGATTTCTTTCTATACTTGTACTTTCTATGCATTCTATCAATGAAACTATGAATTTTTGTGATATGTTTGCATTGAATTGATTACTCATGTTTTGTTTGATTGAATTGTATCATAATATCATCACAGATCGATCCATTTTGATCCTATCAGTTTTGATGAAGAGATCAAGAAAATTGGATTCATCAAGAACGCTGATGAAGCTTGTGTGTATAAGAAGGCTAGTGGGAGCATCATCACATTCTTAGTATTGTATGTTGATGATATACTACTGTTTGGAAATGACAGTCCAACATGGATGGTGTTAAAACCTAGCTTGGAAGTTGTTTTTCCATCAAAGATCTTGGTGAAGCCACCTATATTTTGTGAATAAAGATCTATAGGGATAGATCAAGGTAGTTGATAGGTTTAAGCCAAAGTGCATACATTGATAAAATCTTGTAAAGGTTCAAGATGGAGAACTCTAAGAAAAGTTTAGTACCTATTCAAATAGGGACAATATTGAGTGCATCTCAATGTGCAAGCTCAAAGGATGAGCAAGAAAGGATGAAGGAAATCCCATATGCATCTGCTATAGGATCCATCATGTATGCAATGATATGCACCAGACCAGACGTGTCATGTGCTTTAAGCATGACGAGTAGATATCAGCAGAATCCAGGAAATAGCCATTAGATGGATGTTAAGAGTATATTGAAATACCTTAGGAGGACTAAGGATATATTTCTAATATACGGATCTGGTGAAGAGGAAGTCGTTGTAAAGGGTTACATGGATGCGAGTTTCCAAACTGATAGAGATGATTCACGATCATAATCGGGGTATGTCTTCATTATGAATGGAAGGGCAGTGTCCTGGAAGAGTTCAAAGCCGGATGTGGTAGCATTGTCCACTATAGAATCAAAATACATCACCGCTTCATTGGCAGCACAAGAGGCTGCATGGTTAAAGAAATTCATTGTCGATCTAGGGGTAGTCTCTACCATTCAAGATCCTTAAAGATATTTTGTGACAATGAGGGTACGATTGCTCAAATCAAGGAACCCCGTGCACATCAAAAGACAAGGCACATTGAGCGGAGATTTAACTACATAAGGGATGAAGCTGAAAAAGGAAAGATATGTATTCGCAAAGTTCACACCTGTAAGGCCCCGTTCTCGGGACGCTTACAGCTGGTCAATCATTGCACATAAAACATAAAACATATATTTAAGTGTACTAAAACAACGTAGCGGAATAATTTAAAATAATTTCATTCATTGCTTTTGCAAAATAATACAACATTCATAATCGTTACAAAATATTGTTTGTTCACATTACAATGCAAAAACATCATAATTTAAACAATGGATGCCATCCCAAAAACGCCAAGTAGCTGCCCCGTGCCATCCTCAGCAAGATTACCTGCCAACTGGAAAGTACATAAAAAGTCAGCGTTGCTGAGTGAGTTCTGGTTTTATAAATAAAATACTTTTCTTTGGTTTAAAACCATTCTTTACGTTCATTTGCGATCATATATCATACGTACACAGATAATATTATTATTATTATCTTCCATCATCATTCGTTAACTTACATTCATTCATCATCGCACGTCATCATTATCATTCGTTACCTTCCTTTCGTACCTTATGTACATACATCACTTACTTCTCTACGCTCCAGGCCAATGCCACGAGCTATACCCCACCGTCATGCATAAAGCAGGTACTGGGCCGAGTCAATAAATAGACTCCCGTACATTGTGCCCGGTTGCCTGACCACAGTACCGGGGTAAATTCATTTGGACCAATGCCATGTGCTATACCCCACCGTCATACATAAAGCGGGTACTGGGCCGAAGTCTATAAATAGACTCCCGTATATTGTGCCGGTGCCTGACCACGGTACCGGGGTAAGCAACAAGGGTCCCATACATTTGGTCAGTCACAAAGACTAGACCCTAGTATGGATCCTTTCGGGGTAGCTAACCCACACACAGTTGAGCTAACACCCTTCATTGGGTGTGAACATCCATACATTGCTTGCAAGACTTTTCTTACATCCGTTCGTTCATTAATGCACGCATTCATTCTTTCTTTACGTTCCACTCATCATTGTCATTAATTTCCGCTTTACGTTACATAATACTTTTCATTCATTTCATCTCAAAACACATAAGTCACGGAATAATACATAATAGGAACATAAAGTCAACATAACACATTCATACATAGCATCACATAAACATCACATACCCATCACACATCATCATAAACATCATGCATCATCCATTCACATACAGATGCACATACGCGTATACACCCAAATCTTATAAAAACATAAATATGCATTTCCAGCCCCAAACAAGTTTAAAACCTTTAAAATTGGGGATCTAGAACTCACCTGGACTCAGTGAGTAGCTCTCAATCAAGCTTTCTAAGCAAGGGTCGCACTACACAGCCTGTAGATAAGTTAACACTCAAAGGGGTTAATTTTGCCTAATTTCGCTGCTAGTTTCGCCAGCAGTTTCGCTGCCACCTTCGCTGGCAGTTTCGCTGGCATCTTCGCTGGCAACTTCGCTGGCAGTTTCGCTGCTAGCTTCGCCCAACTTTCGTTGGAAATTCAATTCTGCGAAACTATAGTTTCGCAGGAAGATCCACAGTTTCGCTGGACGACTACATAATTTCACTGGATGAACACCCAGTTTCACAAAACGGGCTGAAATTACGAACCAAATTTTTTACCCAAAACTTCAATCTTTTACACCCCAAATCTTGGTTATCACCCAAGAAGCTATATCTAAGCTTCTTACATGTTTCTTACACAAAAACGTGAGTTTTGGGTGATTCTTTGCCACTTTCAAAAACCCCAAACCCTATAATCTGGGTTTACCCTAAAAGAACCGATTAAACGATGTTTCTTACCTGGATTCTTGGTCTTTTCTTGTTGTTTGGATGCCCACAAACACCGATCTTCAATCTCTTGATCAACTGAGCCTTGGATCACACTTTCTCTCCACTTTCTCTCTCTAAAAGTTGGTGTTGAGTTGCAAATGAGAGTTGCTCAAGCTGACCCGTTTATATATACTGGGCGTTCTTGGGACCTTAAACTCGCCGAACACATAACCTGCGAGGTCTACTCGGTCCATACTCCATTTCCTGCTTATTTTATTTAAATAATCCCGGCTAAGCCCATTTTATTAATTGGCTTGTTTCGACTTTATTCCGGGCTTTACAAGTCCACCCCCTTATTTAGGTTTCGTCCTCAAAACCTGTTATTCCTTGAATAGACGTGGGTAATGTTGTCTCATTTCCTCTTCAGTGTCCCACGTAGACTCAGATCCCTTCCTGTGCTTCCACTGTACTCGCACAAGTGGAACCACTTTATTCCTTAGCCTCTTCTCCTTGCGATCGATGATGCCACTGGTGCTCCACATAATTGAGCCGTTCATCCACTTCAATATCCTCTAGTGGCACCACCATATCCTCATCGGCTAAGCACTTTCTCAAGTGAGATACATGGAATGTCGAATGAATTCAACTTAACTCACTGGGCAACTCCAACCTGTAGGCCCCCTCTCCTACTAGAGCAATGATTTGGAAAGTCCCTATGTATCTCGGGCTCAACTTGCCCCGCTTTCTATACCGAATGATCCCCTTCCAAGGTGAGACTTTCAGCATAACTCTATCTCCCACCTTGAACTCAATCGGTCTACGTCTCTGTCGGCGTACGAATTTTGCCTATCTTTGGCGGCCTTCATAAAGGCTTTGAACCTTTCAAGTTTCTCCGTCATAGCCTGGATCACCTCAATACTTCCTAACTCCTTTTGACCAATATCACCCCAACAAACGGGCGTTCTACATCTCCTACCGTATAGCATATCATAAGGTGGCATACCAATGCTGGCATGATAACTGTTGTTGTATGAGAATTCTGCTAACGGCAAGTGGTCATCCCAACTTCCTCCAAAATCAATGATGCATGCCCAAAGCATATCTTCAAGCATCTGAATGGTCCTTTCTGACTGACCATCTGTCTGGGGATGATAAGCCGTGCTGATATGTAGCCTCGTTCCCATCGCATCATGAAATCTCTTCCAGAACTTGGATGTAAACCGAGTGTCACGATCAGACACAATAGACACCGGTACACCATGGCGACGTACAATCTCCTTAATGAATAGATCCGAGAGTCTCTCAGAGGAATACGTCTCTCGGATCGGTAGGAAGTGAGCACTCTTCGTCAGACAATCAACTATCACCCATATGGCATCATACCCTCTCGCGGTACGTGGTAGCTTTGTAATGAAGTCCATGGTGATATGCTCCCACTTCCACTCGCGTATATCCAACGGTGGATCTTCCCGTACGACTTCTGATGCTCTGCCTTCACTTGCAAGCAAGTAAGGCACTTACTCATGTACTCCACTACGTCACGCTTCATACCCGGCCACCAATAATCTTTCTTCATGTCTTGATACATTTTCGTGGCACCGGGATGAATGGAGTATCGATTCTTATGAGCTTCGTCCATGATCTTCCCACGTAGATCCCCATAACGAGGAATCCATATTTGTCCGAATCGGGTGTTAACACCGAGAGTGTTTTCTCTTAACTCCGCGACCACACCTTCTCATCCTTTCGGAGTTAAGACGATCTTCTTTCAACGCCTCATCTTGAAACTCCTTGACTGCTTCATTACGTCTGAGGTCATAACAATTGATAGCCTTCACTCGAATGGTTCAGGCCTCTCCTTTCGGCTAAGGATCCGCCACTACTGTTGGACCAAAAGAACCAATGAGCCTGATCAGAAAAACCTTTAAGTCCCACAGACATTACAACAACTGAAGTAGTCTGCAACAGCTGAAGACATCAACTGATAACAAGGGCTGAAGACAAAGTCTGAAGTGAAAAAGCTGAAGACAAAGTCTGAAGCTAAAGAACTGAAGACAAAGTCTGAAGACAAAAGCTGAAGACCAAGTTTCAGATGTTGTCACAACAGCTGAAGAAGACCTCTTCAGTAGTTGTGATGGTTTCCTTTCAGTAGTTTTATGTTTCTTGTAATCAGTACTTGTAGTTTCAGTAGTTTTAGTTTCATCTTGTACTTAGCATACTCTGAGATGTTCTCAGTTGTTGTGAACATTCTCAGTAGTTTGCTTACTTTCAGTTGTTTGTAATAATTCTGTTAATGTCACTATCAAGTGACATCAGCAGACGTCACATTCCTTTATATAAGGAATGTTGACCTAATTGTAAGGTGCGAAGCCTGCGAAGCTTAGCGAAAGCTTAGCGGCCGCCATACCGAAGCATTTGTGCATGAATGATATTATCCCTTTTGCAGAAAACCCTCTTTCTCTATAACCGTGTACTGTTCCATTGAATATCTATTGTGTTCTTGCTATATTTGTCTAATTCTTGTTCTAATTCCGCTGCGATTCAACTCTAATTGATCAAACTTAGATCACTGATCCTGTCAAATGGTATCAGAGCGGGTTAATCATTGATCGGTTTAACAATTGATCATTGAAACTGCTATTTCGATATCTAAAGTTTGATCGAATTAGCATATTTGCAAGAATTGGTTATAGAGATTGATCTTCTGCTGCTTCTGGTTATTCAATTTGAGTTTCTTCTTGGTTCATATGAGTTTGTTGTGTTTTTGTGCTAAATCTGTTGAAACTTGATTGAATTGGTTTGAATCTGAGAATGACTACTCCATCTAATGACCCTCACAATACTGGCTCCTCAACCAAGCCTCCGATGCTGGTTAGGAGTGAGTATAACATATGGCAACGAAGAATGCTCCATCACCTGTCTGTTAACAGTTCAGGTTGTTGGACATCTGTGGTTCACGGTCCACACAAGCCTATGGTGAACAATCCGGAGACCAACCAAATGGTTCCGAAGAAGAAGGAGCAATACTCAGATGAAGATCGTAAACTGTTTGAGATTGATGCTAAAGCCCATGGAATTCTGGCCATGGCACTGCCTAATGAAATCTATTCTGGGCTTATGCATCATGAAACTGCTCATGACCTCTGGAATGCTTTGAAGGAACAATTCGGAGGAACTGATGAGGTCTTAGCAAACAACAGAGAAATCCTCACCCAACAATATGAGACATTCTCTCATAGGAAGGGTGAGACACTGACTCAACAGTTTGAGCGTTTCTCCTGCTTGATCTCTGAGCTGAAAATGGTCAAGCATGAGTATACTAACAGCCAGATGAACAACAGATTCCTCAGATCACTGCCTGAGAGATGGGACACATACACCATTGTCCTACGCTCCAGTGCAAATCTGGATAGCCTATCTCTCACCCAACTCCATGGGAAACTGCTTACATTTGAAAGAGAGATAGAGCAGAAAAGGAAACTGGCATCATCAGGAAAGCTCACTGATGACTTTGTACCAGGGAACACTGCCTTGGTCGGTCATGAGTCAGAATATGCTGGATCAGAAAGCCATTATGATGAGCATATAGATTTCTCTTCAAACAGTTCTGATCATGCATTTGTTGGTGTTGACAGTCATTCTGGGTGTAATAGTGATAATTTATGCTTTATCATGGATGATTTGATGGGTATTGCTGATGATGATTTAGAAGAGATGGATATTTTGAGCCAAATGGCCTTGATCAATATCAGATCTCAAAAGTTCTACAAGAGAACTGGTAGGAAATTTCCAGGACTCTCTGGCAAAACCAAAGTTGGTTTTGACAAGAGTAAGTTGAGGTGTCACAAATGCCACAGGCTTGGGCACTTTGCAAGAGAGTGTAGATCAACTGGATCTAACTCCTCTGCACCCTTTGTGACCTTTCCAAGCAATAGTTCACAAAACAAAGGGCAACATCCTGCTAGTTCTGGTCATCACTCACAACCTCAATCTCCTGCATATTTTGTCCCTCAGGGTCCAATGCCATATCCATATCCCTGCTATTACATGCCACAGCCAAATCCAGTTCAAGTTCCTATAGCACAACAACCTCAAGCCCTACCTGAGCCTCAACCATCTCCATCACAATCTCAACCTCATCACAGCTTCTTCACACCAGGAGTTGTTGACTGGAGCAGCTTACCAGATGATCTTTCTGGTTTCAATGAGCAATTATTTGCTGGTGCTGGTCAACATGGTGGTGAACATCCTTTTGGGAATCTTGCTCTCATGGCCCTGGAGTCTACTGAGGGTTCCTGCTCCAATGCATCATCTTCACAGGTAACCCAGGTATCTTCTGAGGCTAAAGCCAAGTTATGTTCTGAATCATGCATAGCTGCCTTTGTCTCTATTAGAGAGGCAAATGTAGCTTTAATCAATCAAAATCTTGAGCTTGAGAAAACTATTTCCAAAAGAAAAGCTGAGTATGAGTCTGCTCTTAATGACAAAGATGATGAGATTTACAAGCTTAAATGCCAACTTAATGATGAAAAGGCTAAGGTAGAGGTCATACTTGAGAACCACAGAAGTCTCAAAGAGACACTTGCAGCTACCCAAGTTGAGTGTGACCGCTGGGTAACATCCTGCAAGGGATTTGAAATGCTTCTCAGCAAGCAAACAGCTTCAAATGTGAAGTTTGGAATAGGTTACAATCATACTGCACCACCTACTGATTTTACTTCAAAATCAATAGTAAAATCTGAAGGTGAAAGTAATTTCCAAACCACATCATCATGTGATTCATCCTCAAATGATAATACAAAATTAGAGGATGAAGTCAGTGTTAAGATCTCAGCAAATCAATTGCCTGATGGTTTAAATGCTGATAAACACATGAAGCTGAGCAATTCAGATGTTGTCCCTCAAAGTACTCCAAGTACTGAAGGGCAAGTCACAACATCTGAAAAGCATTTCAAATCTGCTGAAATAAAAGGATTAACAACTGCTGAGGAATCTATCATACGGTCTTTCAGGACGGATAGAGAACAGCTGAAGAACAAGTCTTCAGTTGTTACCGATCCTTCAGTACTTAACACAAGTACTGAAAGGAGGAAAGTACTGAAGATCACACCTTCAGTAGTTTCCACTTCAGCAGTTGATCAATCCAAGATGAAGAATAAGCCATGTGAAATATGTGGTAAATTCAATCATCTATCTGATGAATGCTGGTACAAAAAGGGTTCCAAACTCAACAGAGATAAGCTCATTAAAGAAGAGATTAATAAAATGAAAAATGAGTTTGAGACCAAGTTTGTACCACAGTCATCTCAAACTGATAAACCCAAGGCCTCACCAAAATCCAAAAAGAAGGATGGGGTTTATCAGAAAACAGCTGATAGTGTTCCTCATGATAAACATCAGACTAAGTCTGTGAATTTCAAGAAGGAGGAAATGGTGGGTCACAGGAACTCATCAAAAACAAGTACTGATGTGTCAAATGAGCTGAAGGCTTTAGCAACAAATCAACACAACTTGTTATGATGGTTCAGCATTTGTTGGGGAGAGTTAACCAACTAGATGCACCTGTGATCAAACCACTGAAAAGGAAATCCAAGCCCAAATCTAAGAAATCCATTTCAGCACCATCTCCACCTTCATCAGCTGTTAATCATGAGAAACAAGTTATGGTTAAATCTGTTGATGAAAACAGACCCAAAACCAAAAAGGTTTGGGTCTCTAAAGCTAACTAGTTTCTTATGATAAATGCAGGGTTCTTCAGCATGCCAAAGAAGCATCTGGTATGTAGACAGTGGAGGATCTATGCATATGACTGGGAGCAGTTCTCTTCTTAATGACTACTCTCAAGGAAAGAAGGGATTTGTCTCATTTGGAAATGATGCTAAGGGTTACATCATCGGGAAAGGATTTGTGTCAAATGGAGAAATCAGATTTGATGATGTTAACCATGTGGAGAATCTCAAGTATAATCTACTGAGTGTCAGTCAGATGTGTGATAAAGGGCATGTTGCACTTTTCACAAGCCAGAACTGCCGGATTCTGTCTTCCAAAGTTCTGAGGCTGATTGACAAGGTATTGGATGAACATACTCTCCTGAAGGCCAACAGGATAGGAAGAGTATATGCCTTGGATTTGTCAAAGAAGATTGATTTAAAAGGTCATCCTTGCCTGTTCTCCAAGGCCTCTCCTCAGGAATCTAAACTGTGGCATAGAAGGCTGGGTCATGTTAATCTCAAAAACATGAATCAGCTGATCCACAATAGTTTAGTGAGAGGTCTACCAATAAAGGAGTTCCACTGTGATGAAACCTGCACTGCTTGTTTAAAAGGAAAACAACACAAAGTTTCATTCCCTCCTATAGAAGAACCAAAGTCCACTGCCTGCTTGCAATTACTGCACATGGATCTCTTTGGTCCTGTGAGAGTAATGAGCATGGCAAAGAAGAAATACTGTCTGGTAATTGTGGATGATTACTCCAGATTTGTATGGACCTTCTTCTTGCATTCAAAGGATGAGGCTGCTCAGACAATTATTAACTTTGTGTTGTATGTTGAGAAGCAGTATTCCCTATCAGTCAAGTGTATAAGAAGTGATAATGGAACTGAATTTAGAAACCATACACTTGATGATTTCTACCTTTCAAAAGGAATCAAGAGGCAGTATAGCATCCCAAGGACTCCAGAACAAAATGGAGTAGTGGAGAGAAAGAACAGGACCCTAATTGAAGCTGCAAGGTCCATGTTGGCTGACTCTGGTTTGCCACTGACCTTTTGGGCTGAAGCTGTCAACACAGCATGCTATGTGCAAAATAGAGCTTTAGTGAATCAGAGGTTGATGAAGACTCCTTATGAAGTTCTACATCATTTGGCTCCTCTAATTTCATTCTTCAGAGCATTTGGGTGTCCTTGTTACATTCTCAACACAAAGGATCAACTCCAAAAGTTTGATTCTAAGGTGGATGCAGGGTATTTTGTTGGGTATTCATCCACTTGCAAGGCTTACAGAGTGTTCAACTGCAGAACAAAGATGGTTGAAGAAACCTTGCATGTGAAGTTCAATGAATCTCCTAAGGACAAAATCCCACAAAACCCTGTGGAGTTGTTTGATCTGGACATACTGCAATATGTTCCTTATCAGCCTCCAGCTGTTGCAGATCATGTGAATTCATCACCTTCTGCAGCTAGTCATCCATCTGGTGGTACTGATGTTGATGATGATCCCAGTACTCACCTATTCAAGTTTAGTGATCAACTGCCTGAGTCTACTAAACTTGATGTTCCTGTAGCTTCAGTAGCACCATCCACAACAAATGCTGATGAGATTTCTGAATCCTCTACTTCATTTGACTTGCCATCTAATACTTGGTTTCAAGAATCTGGATCAACATCTGTTGCTGCTGAGCGTGCTACAAACACTTGCACAGATCTCATAGTGTACCAAGAGCTGAAGAATCACCCAATGTCTCAAATCATTGGTGATATCAATGCTGGTGTCTCAACTAGAAGTCAATTGTCCAACTTCTGCTTCTATGCTCTCTTCATCAGTCAGCAAGAGCCAAAGAACTATCATATTGCATTAAGAGACAATGGATGGGTTGATGCCATGCAGCTTGAGCTTCTTCAGTTCAAAAAGCAGCAAGTGTGGGAACTGGTTCCTCTACCCCCAGGTAAGTGTGCAATAGGCACTAAATGGGTGTTTAGGAATAAAACAGATGAAAATGGGCAAATTGTCAAGAACAAGGCCAGACTGGTTGTCCAGGGGTTTTCACAAGAAGAAGGTATTGATTATGATGAAACCTTTGCCCCTGTAGCCAGACTGGAGGCAATTAGATTGTTCTTAGCCTATGCTGCATTCCACAATCTTAAAGTTTTTCAAATGGATGTCAAAAGTGCATTTTTATATGGTAAAATAAAAGAAGAGGTTTATGTGTGTCAACCACCAGGTTTTGAGGATAATAAACATCCTGATTGGGTGTATAAACTTGATAAGGCTCTTTATGGGTTGAAACAAGCTCCTAGAGCCTGGTATGAAACACTGTCAAATTTTCTTCTTCAGAATAATTTCACTAGAGGCTCCATAGATAAAACTTTGTTCATTAAGAAAGTGGGTCAGCATAAGCTCCTTGTTCAAATTTATGTTGATGATATTATTTTTGCATCCTCTGATCCACAGTTGTGTGATGCATTTACAAAGTTGATGCAACAAAAATTCGAAATGAGTGCCATGGGAGAATTACAGTTCTTTCTAGGTTTGCAAATCAAACAAAAGGCTGATGGAACTTTCATTCATCAGTCAAAATACACAAAGAGTCTTTTGGAAAAGTTTGATTTACAAAACTGTAAGCCCTGTTCTACTCCCATGTGCAGCACCACACAACTGGATGCAGATCAGAAAGGTAAAGCTGTTGATGAAACACTTTACAGATGTATGATTGGGTCCTTGATGTACTTAACAGCTTCTAGACCAGATATTATGTTTGCAACTTGTGTTTGTGCTAGATTTCAGGCTGCTCCTAAAGAGTCTCATTTGATTGCAGTCAAGAGGATCTTTAGATATCTGCAAGGTACTCAATCTCTAGGTCTTTGGTATTCCACTGGGCACTCTTGCAAATTAGTTGCTTTTTCTGATAGTGACTATGCAGGGTGTAAATTAACTAGAAAATCAACTTCTGGTGGATGTCAATTCCTAGGCAACTGTTTGGTTTCTTGGCAGAGTAAGAAACAAACATCTGTTGCTACATCCACTGCTGAAGCCGAGTACATTGCTGCTGCAAGTTGTACATCTCAGGTACTCTGGCTTCAGAATCAATTATTGGATTATGGCATTACAGAGACTAAGACTCCATTACTAATGGATAGTGCTTCAGCTCTTTGTATTGTCAAGAATCCAGTCCAGCACTCTAGGACCAAACATATTGAGATCAGACACCATTTTATTAGGGATTGTTTTGAAAAAGGTCTGATTGATCCAAAGTTTGTTCCTAGTGCTGATGAGCTTGCAGACATATTTACTAAGCCTTTGGACAGTTCAACTTTCCAAAACCTAGTGTTAAGGCTTGGTATGCTGCAGCTAGAATAAGTGACAACTACTGATGATCTCAGTCAACAAGTACTGATGAGCATTCGTATACTATTGTCACAAATAAGTACTGATAAGTTCTTTTATCCTCAGTAGTTTTCATAACTACTGAAGACTAAATTACTTAAAAGTACTGAAGTACTCTATCTGTTGAAAAGAACTGATGTGGTTACAACTACTGATGTAGTTACAACTACTGATGTCAGTATAACAGATAAGTACTGATGACCAATGAAACGTCTGAAAATCAGACAAAAAGTCTGATAAGTGTTGAGGTCAGAATGAAACAGCTGATGAGCTAAGAATTGACGACAACAGCTGATGAGAAACTTTTCTCTTCAGTTGTTTCTACAACTGCTGTTTCACTTCATACAACTGAAGCCAAAACCATGTCTTCAGTAGTTTTACAACTACTGATGACTAACACCAAATCTTCAGTTGTTTACAACACCTGAAGCCAAAACCATGTCTTCAGTAGTTTCACAACTACTGATGACTAATACCAAGTCTTCAGTTGTTACAACTTCTGAAAGTTAAAACCAGGTCTTCAGTTGTTTTCAAACAACTGATGACAGCACCAACACTTTCAGTCGTTTTATATCAGCCTTTTCTTACCCTATAAATACCTAAACCTACTTTCAAACGTTTCATTAGCCGTTTTATGTCCTTCACTCTCTCAACAATGGCGACCATGAAACTCAAACCCAGACACAACTGTGTTGCCTACCTCTCGAAATCGGCCTTTTGGAACAAATTTGATAATGCCATCGATCTTATGGTAGATTCCCAGTACCGAACCGCTTTTCTTCTGAATCCTACCATATACCCCGATTCCCTAAGCCAATTCTGGACCAACGTCTCTGTGCAAACTGGTGAGAATGATAGCCAAATCACTCTCCAGTCGTTGGTTAACCAGAAACAGGTGGTCATCACTCCAGACATCATTCGACAAACCCTAAATCTACATGATGCCACCTGTGTCACAGAATACCCGAAAGGCACAACTGATATGTCTTTCATCAATAACGGGTATGAAGGAGACTTAAGTGCTACCACCATTCTGAAGAAGCACTTCCATGATGCTGAACGTCTTATATTCCACATGGTGAATGTCTGCCTTGCATCAAAAACCTCCTCATGGGATCAGATGTCCTCCCGATGGCAACAGGTATTATACTCTATCTTTGAACGACAAAATCTAAATTTTTCTGAGATAGTTTTCATGGAACTAAAGGATCTGGCTTTGAAACCTGTGGCAAACAGATGGATATTATATCCCAGGTTTCTCATGGCCATAATTTTAAATCAGCTAAAATCAGACGGCCTTGTTGGCCTTGGAGTCCCTGCTCCGGCTGTATTGCCTGAAGTATACTCCAGGCACAACTCTGACCCTACACTGAAAGGGGCTGCCCGGCTGCTAAAACCCAAGCAGCGGGAACCCACAGCCTCCACTTCCAGATCCAAAGTCCCCACCAAACCCAACACCAAAAAGCCCAAAAAGGCTACTCAGGGAGATGAGTCCCCTGAGGATGCCCCTGTACCACCAATACAGGAAACACTTACTGGTTCTAACCCCCCAGTAGTGTCAAAGACTCCACCAGCCCTAGCCGCTCAGGCATCCTCTCAACAGGATCCTGATGCAACCATAATTGGGGATACCACAATGCTGGAACCTATCTCAATTGAGAAGGTTACCATTGAAGAGCACCAGTCACCCCGGGTGCAATCTGCTTCAAACCTATCTCCAAATGCAACCGCCCCTCAAAGCCCAACCATTATAGTTGCACAAGTGCTGAGTCAGCTGCATTCCTCTCCTCCTCCCCAGAAACCAATTACAATGGGGAGAACCTCAACAGCTGAGGAAGAGGACCAAAATGCTGCTGATAACCCACAGCACAGGGGTTATAATGTTCAATCTCCCCGTGTAGAGGAGGAGGTTAGAACATCTGGTGAGGCTGCCACTTCTACTGATTCAGCAAATGAACAGGATGCAGTTGGTAACATCTCTAAGACCTCACCAGAGGCAACTGCCGATGAAGGACTCAGTCCTGAGGCAGGAAGTCCCCAGAACCAAGAACAAGGGGCACATGCTACAACTGATCTACACTCAGGGCATGTACATCCTGATTCAATCAGGAGGTCAGGTGATTCAGCAAAGACTGATGATGACCTGGGCTTTTTCTTCGATGTCTTAGCCCATAACACAATCCTTGAGGCTGAGGTGAGCAGACTCAAAGAACTGCTTGCCAAAATGTCTCAGGATCAAAGTCCATCTGCCCCAATAAACCCACAGATGGCACCTTCATCTGAAGGTTCACCAAACACTCAGCCACTACACTCAACTGAGCCACCAGCCACTGCTTTTGGCACCACCTCTCAGGGACAGAACCCCTCTGAGCAGATGGTTGCTACCTTTCAACATTCCTTACCTCTCATCACTCCCATCATCAATGAGATTGTGCATAAAGCCATTGATGAGAGGATCTCCTCAAATCTACAAACACTTGTTGATGATGCTGTGCAAAAGAAGCTTTCTGCCATTCAAACCCCTGAACCCAATGCACCCAAAAAGGGGGAGTCTAAGGCAGTGAAAGAAAGAAAGAGAAAGAGAGTGGAAGATGAGAAACAACAAGAGAAAGAAAAGGAGTTAGAAAAGGAAAAACAGCTGATCACATACAAGAGAAAGAAAAGTGCTGAAACTCAAAAGCCTGATGAAGAGAAATCATTGGAAGATCTGGTTAAAGAAGCTGATGAAGCTCACAGCAGATCAATGGACAGAATAATAGACCAACTCTTCAGACAAGGCTTTGATACAGCTACATTAGACACTGAGATCAGAAGGCTGGAGATTAAAGAGATACAAGAGAGATGGGCCAGTTACAGTGTGATGGAAAGGGAGAGGTTGGAGATAATGATCAGGTTTATTGCAAAATACTTGGGAAGATCATTAATTGAGATTAAATCATGGACCAGAGACAGTATTCTGGCAATAACCACCAGAATCTGTGCTTCTGAAGCATTCAATAAGGGGTTGATTATCGAAGCCTTAGATGAAGCAGGTGCTGGGAAGAGAACTGATATGGCCAAGCTTTCCAAAGCCAAACTTACCACAAAAATGCTAGATCAGCCTTCCCAAACTCCCACTCAAAAACAACCAACCCCACAACTCTCCAAACCAATCCCTAAACCTAAACTTAAACCAACTCAACCCTCAAAACCAACTCCCTTACCCCAAAAACCACCTCAAACCACATCCAATGATGCACCCAGAAGGAGGAGAAGGGTGTTGAGGATGGAAGAAGAAGAAGAAGAAGATGATGAAGAAGACAGTCTGCCAATCTCTGCTGTTCTAAAAATACCTGAGCCCAGAAGTCAACAAATGATCACACCAGACTTTCAGAGGCAAATGGTGAAAGTTAAGATTGAAGAAGAAGAACAGCAGAAACAGCACGATGAGCAACTTTTGAAGATGGTTGACAAAGAGTTTCCTCAGTCATCATCTATACAAGCCATGAAGAAACACGCTCAAAGGCTGTATGCTCTCAGGCATACCTTTCAATATCAAAAGGAGAGAGTAAGGATTTGGCCAGACCCCAGGGTTAGTTCTAGAATTCATAAGAAATCCATACCAAGTAGATACAATGGCCAAGTGAGAAAGACCATAGATGCTGTTATTATGTTGGCCATTGTAGTCTCACCCTGGGAGATACTTGAAGACTTCAAGAGAGCCTACAAGTCAAAGATGACCCCTCAAACTCTAATGGAGAACAAAATGGTCAAGAAGGGGTTGTTATACAAGAGGCTTGAAGAGATCAAGAAAAATGAACTCCAGTTGTTATTAGAAGGGACTCACCCAGATGAATTTGCTTACAGAGAGATAACAACTGTTGAGTTGAAAAATGGAAAGACAGTAAAGTACCTATCAGAGTACTATGGCCCAGAGTTCTTCTTCGAAGGAGAAGCAGAAGAACTCACTAAGGAGGAACAAGTTGTTCTCCTTGAGGCCTACGTCAGAGAGTCTTATAGACTCATCAATGGGAAGTAGGTTTCATGGTTGGGATAACAGCTCTGTGTCCAGTTCCCCAAGACAGAGTTCCCTTCCATCCTTTGACATTCACATCTACTGAAACCTGTTCCCTGGCCTGTGCTTATCTGATATCTCTGAAGCTGATCAAGAGAGTATTTCTGCCAAGAATAAGTGGGACCTCAATAAGCTTAAAGGTTTTGGCTGCATTGGTTCAGGGGGAGTTTGTTGGACCAAAAGAACCAATGAGCCTGATCAGAAAAACCTTTAAGTCCCACAGACATTACAACAACTGAAGTAGTCTGCAACAGCTGAAGACATCAACTGATAACAAGGTCTGAAGACAAAGTCTGAAGTGAAAAAGCTGAAGACAAAGTCTGAAGCTAAAGAACTGAAGACAAAGTCTGAAGACAAAAGCTGAAGACAAAGACTGAAGACCAAGTTTCAGA
Organism: Flaveria sonorensis; assembly: GCA_025506505.1. Taxonomy (NCBI): domain Eukaryota; kingdom Viridiplantae; phylum Streptophyta; class Magnoliopsida; order Asterales; family Asteraceae; genus Flaveria; species Flaveria sonorensis. The sequence goes on along the minus strand of CM046435.1, from coordinate 32,731,252 downwards.
TGTTGTCACAACAGCTGAAGAAGACCTCTTCAGTAGTTGTGATGGTTTCCTTTTAGTAGTTTTATGTTTCTTGTAATCAGTACTTGTAGTTTCAGTAGTTTTAGTTTCATCTTGTACTTAGCATACTCTGAGATGTTCTCAGTTGTTGTGAACATTCTCAGTAGTTTGCTTACTTTCAGTTGTTTGTAATAATTCTGTTAAATGTCACTATCAAGTGACATCAGCAGACGTCACATTCCTTTATATAAGGAATGTTGACCTAATTGTAAGGTGCGAAGCCTGCGAAGCTTAGCGAAAGCTTAGCGGCCGCCATACCGAAGCATTTGTGCATGAATGATATTATCCCTTTTGCAGAAAACCCTCTTTCTCTATAACCGTGTACTGTTCCATTGAATATCTATTGTGTTCTTGCTATATTTGTCTAATTCTTGTTCTAATTCCGCTGCGATTCAACTCTAATTGATCAAACTTAGATCACTGATCCTGTCAACTACGTTGGCTTTGTCTGGATGGTAATGGATTTCAAAATCATAATCCTTTATCAGTTCCAACCATCTCCTTTGCCTCATGTTCAAATCCTTCTGCTCGAAGAAGTACTTCAAGCTCTTGTGATCGGTGAAAATGGTGCACTTCGTCCCATACAGGTAGTGCCTCCAAATTTTTAATGCAAAGACCATAGCTGCTAGCTCCAAATCATGAGTAGGATAATTGACCTCATGAACTTTCAATTGTCGGGATGCATAAGCTATAACCTTTCCTCGCTGCATCAGTACGCAACCCAACCCCGAGAAAGAAGCATCTAAATAGACCACCCACTCCTTGCTTCCTTCGAGTAATGACAAGACAGGAGCTTGAGTCAACCTCGTCTTTAGCTCCTCAAAAGCCTTCTCTTGATCTTGACCCCAAACAAACTTCATCTCCTTGCGGGTCAACTTAGTCAGCGGAGAAGCTGTCTTGGAGAAGTCTTGAATGAATCTTCTATAATAGCCCGCCAACCCCAAGAAACTACTGATCTCGGATGGCGTCTTTGGAGACTTCCATTGCATCACCGCCTCCACCTTTGTCGGGTCCATCATAATCCCCTCGGGATTTACCACGTGAACCAAGAACTGAACTTCGCGCAACCAAAACGCGCACTTGGAGAACTTAGCATACAACTTCTCCCTTCTCAACGTCTCTAACACCTCTCAAATGTGACCGGCATGCTCCTCCTTGCTCTTCGAATAAATCAAGATATCATCGATGAACACAATCACTGATTTATCAACATCGGTCGACACACTCGATTCATCAAATCCATAAAAGCAGCTGGCGCGTTTGTTAAACCAAAAGACATAACGAGAAACTTGTAGTGCCCATAACGTATGCGAAAAGCTGTTTTAGGAATATCTTGTTCCTTCAGTTTCAACTGATGGTAGCCAGGTCGAAGGTCTATCCTTGAGAACCAACTGGTACCTTGGAGCTGATCAAACAAGTCATCAATCCTCGGTAACGGATACCGGTTCTTCACCGTCAGCTTATTCAACTCACGGTAGTCAATACACATCCTCATGCTACCGTCCTTCTTCTTCACGAACAAGACCGGAGCACCCCATGGTGAGATACTCGGTCTAATGAATCCCTTATCAAGCAACTCTTGCAGTTGCTCCATCAATTCCTTCAGCTCAGAGGGGGCGAACCGGTACGGCTCCTTAGCAACAGGTTGGGCACCGGGTATCAGATCGATCTAGAACTCAATCTCACGATCTGGCGGCACACCTGGTAAATCTTCTGGGAACACTTCTGGGAAGTCACACACAACTGGTACATCAGACAGTTGTAGTGTTGGAGTATCAACATCCTTTACGTAGGCCAAGTAGGCACTACATCCACACACCGCCATTGAAATCACTTTCGGAATTGTAGTAACTCGATCACCATAAATCGTCACCGAACTCCCGTCAGGCGGTGTCAGTCGAATCATCTTCTTATGACATATGATATTCGCCTCGTAGGCCGCTAACCAGTCCATTCCCAGGACTACATCGAACCCGCCTAAGGTCATCACAAACAGCCTAGCAGGAAACTTATGACCTTCAAATACTACATCACAACCTTCTATCATCTCAGAAATCCTGGTAGACTTACCTATGGTAGTTTCTACATCGAATGGCTCATCAATACATCTACTCCTAATGGGCAACTTAGCACAAAAGGCGGCAGAAATGAAACTCCTACTAGCGCCAGAATCAAATAACACAGAGGCAAGAGTTTGGTTTACTAGAAACCTACCTGACACCACATCGGGGTCCATCCTAGCCTCCTCCTGGGTCATCGTGAAAGCTCTGGCGCTTGCTTTCTGCCCCTCGGTTCCGGTTGTCATCTTCGCTCTGGAACTCTCAGCCCTTGGCTTCTTGCATTCCCTGCTCATGTGACCCTCTCCACCACAGTTAAAACATCTGGCCATACGACAATCCTTTGCTATATGCCCCGTTCTCCAACACTTGAAACAAACATTCGATCCCCATGTACACTCTCCGCATGCTCCTTCCCGCATTTACCACACCTCTTCGATCTCGAACCGGATGTGACCACATGCCGGTCATCCACTCTCGCAACCTTGTTGTTTGTCGGGGCACCACCCCGACCAAACCTCTTCCCGTTCCAGTTCCGGTCACCACCACCTTTCTTACTCACCTCAACCACCACCACTTCCCGTTCATCATATAGCCTCCCCGCCAGATCAACCACCGACCTAAACGTACTCGGCCGGGTGATGATCATGTTCCTGCGGATATCCGCCGGCAATCCTTGAATGTATCTCTTGATCTTCCATGATAAGGGTGTCACATGATCCGGCACCAGTCGTGCAACCTTATTGAATTTGGTGGTGTATTGCTGATGTGTCATGGTTCCCGCCTCCAGCTACAGGAACTCCCTCTCAACCTTGTCGAGCTCCCTGTGAGGACAGAATTCCACAATCACCAACTTCTTCAGCTCGTTCCACCTCATTCTTCCAATCACCCTACTACCCTCGGCTTTGACGATATTATCCCACCAACACAGAGCCGAGTCCACGAATGAGTGAGTGGCAAATTTCACCTTCTAATCTTCCCGGCACTCGCTGATATCAAGAACAGCCACCATCTCTCTCACCCACCGGTGAGCAGCAGCAGTAGTGCCATTTCCATTAAAGGTCGAGGGCTTGCATCTCAGAAATGCCCCATAGTTATAGCCTCGTGCTGCCTCAAGCACAGGCTCTTCTTCCTCCTCCTCCTCACTGGAGACAACCGTCTCAGTCTCCGGTTGCTCCCTCTCTCCTGAGGACCTATTCCTCTCTTTCCTCTCACCTTCTCTTACAGCCTTAATCACTTCGGTCACTATAGATGGTAAGATCGTCTGCATGACCTGGTGAACCTCTTCCACCACAGCCTCCTTCACTGAGGCCCTCAAATTAGCACTCTCATCACCACCCTCCGAATGAGGGGTCTCGGGCTCTTCATGAGCTGTCTCCTCAGCTCTAGCCCTTCCTTTTGTGACTCGTGGTCCAGCACCACATCCACCACGGCCTCCACCTCGAGAAGCCTTAGAAGATATACCTCCAGCCATCCTCTAACACACTATAAGATCCAAACACTAACATGGTCATTCAAGGTAATAGCTCAGTTTATGTCAAGTATAGTAAGTCCCTAATTACAGTGGCCAGTTGTGATTTGCCACTTACTTTACTCTTCATACCCCAAGCATTTCCTATCCTGACTACATTAGTATCTAAATCTACTAAAGGCACATAAGCCACATAACATGCGCACGTAATACCAGTTAAATTTTAAGAAAATACCTGATGGCACGTAGCTACTCGGACTGGCATCCCTTCCATTTTGTCCCATTCTCAGTTTAAGTTTAGGTTTCTTTTGAAAATATTTACCCATTTCACTTAAACTTTGGCTCTGATACCAACTTGTAAGGCCCTGTTCCCAGGATGCTTACAGCTGGTCAATCATTGCACATAAAACATAAAACATAAAACATATATTTTAGTGTACTAAAACAACGCAGTGGAATAATTTAAAATCATTTCATTCATTGCTTTTGCCAAATAATACAACATTCATAATCGTTACAAAATATTGTTTGTTCGCATTACAATGCAAAAACATCATAATTTAAAAAATGGATGCCATCCTAAAAACGCCAAGTAGCTGTCCCGTGCCTTCCTCAGCAAGATTACCTGCCAACTGGAAAGTACATAAAAAGTCAGCGTTGCTGAGTGAGTTATGGTTTTATAAATAAAATACTTTTCTTTCGTTTAAAATCATTCTTTACGTTCATTTGCGATCATACATCATACGTACACATAGATAATATTATTATTATTATCTTCCAACATCATTCGTTAACTTACATTCATTCATCATCGCACATCATCATTATCATTCGTCACCTTCCTTTCCGTACCTTATGCACATACGTCACTTACTTCTCTACGCTCCAGGCCAATGCCACGAGCTATACCCCACCGTCATGCATAAAGCGGGTATTGGGCCGAAGTCAATAAATAGACTCCCGTACATTGTGCCCGGTGGCCTGACCACAGTAACGGGGTAAATTCATTTGGACCAATGCCATGTGCTATACCCCACCGTCATGCATAAAGCGGGTACTGGGCCGAAGTCTATAAATAGACTCCCGTACTTTGTGCCCGGTGGCCTGACCACAGTACCGGGGTAAGCAACAAGGGTCCCATACATTTGGTCAGTCACAAAGACTAGACCCCAGTATGCATCCTTCCGGGGTAGCTAACCCACACACAGTTGAGCTAACACCTTTCATTGGGTGTGAACCTCCATACATTGCTTGCAAGACTTTTCTTACATCCGTTCGTTCATTAATGCATGCATGCATTCTTTCTTTACGTTCCACTCATCATTGTCATTAATTTCCGCTTTACGTTACATAATACTTTTCATTCATTTCATACTCAAAACACGTAAGTCACGGAATAATACATAATAGGAACACAAAGTCAACATAACACATTCATACATAGTATCACATAAACATCACATACCCCATCACACATCATCATAAACATCATGCATCATCCATTCACATACATATGCACATACGCGTATACACCCAAATCTTAAAAAAAACATTAAATATGCATTTCCAGCCCCAAACCAGTTTAAAACCTTTAAAATTGGGGATCTAGAACTCACCTGGACTCAGTGAGTAGCTTCTCAATCAAGATTTCTAAGCAAGTGTCGCACTACACAGCCTGCAGATAAGTTAACACTCAAAGGGGTTAATTTCTGCCTAATTTCGCTGCTAGTTTCGCCAGCAGTTTCGCTGCCACCTTCGCTGTCAGTTTCGGTGGCAGTTTCGCTGGCATCTTCAGTGCCAGTTTTGCTGCCAGTTTCGCCCAACTTTCGTTGGAAATTCAAGTCTGCGAAACTACCTGTGAAACTATAGTTTCGCAGGAAGATCCACAGTTTCGCTGAACGACTACATAATTTTGCTGGATGAACAGTTTCGTAAAACGGGCTGAAATTACGAACCAACCCATTTTTGACCCAAAACTTCAATCTTTTACACCCAAATCCTTGGTTTATCATCCAAGAAGCTATATCTAAGCTTCTTACATATTTTCTTACACAAAAACATGAGTTTTGGGTGATTCTTTGCCACTTTCAAAAACCCCAAACCCTATAATCCGGGTTTACCCTAAAAGAACTGATTAAACGATGTTTCTTACCTGGATTCTTGGTCTTTTCTTGTTGCTTGGATGCCCACAAACACCGATCTTCAATCTCTTGATCAACCGAGCCTTGGATCACCACTTTCTCTCCACTTTCTCTCTCTACACTCTCTCTTTAAAAGTTTGTGTTGAGTTGCAAATGACAGTTGCTCAAGCTGACCCGTTTATATATACTGGGCGTTCCAGGGACTTTAAACTCGCGAAACACATAACCTGCGAGGTCTACTCGGTCCATACTCCATTTCCCGCTTATTTTTTTTTTAAATAATCCCGGCTAAGTCCATTATTATTAATTGGCTCGTTTCGACTTTATTCCGAGCGTTACACACCGATCAAAATATTGCGGAACCACTCACGAAGCTCCTTGAAAGGCCAAAGCATGAGAGTCGTACTTGTGCTTTAGGACTTCGATGTTCTTGTGATTGAATTTTTGATCTATTTAGTATTTAATATCGGAACAATTGTTATTTTGACTCATATATAAAATTATGATACTGTGAGTTATATTCCATTTTAGCATGTTTAGATCCATGAATATGTTTATTATTCTAAATGTTCGTAGTCAGTCATATTTGTGAGAACAAATATGAAGTTAGACTATTATGAACTTGGATTGGTGGATATTCATAAGGTAGGAATATAGAGCAAAAGGTTGCTGCCAAAGTTCATAGATATTTGTTGGATACAAATATTGGACTGATCCGCGCTCAAATGTTACTTCATGGAATTATGTAATTGATTATTAGTAAATTTGAGTAAAGGAAAATATCATAGTATCCTCCGACCTGAGATACATATTGGGTTTCGATATTCACCGAATATTATACTTTGATCTAGTTCTTCGCTATTCTAAAATGTGGACAGTACAAAAGGCTAATTTCAAGTGTGATACAAGGTGATTGTTAGAAATGTATGTAGTCAAGATGGGATTTGTTCCTCTTATTCATTGAGAGTAAGATGTCTAAGGCCTGATAAAGTTAAATCAATAAGGAATGATCATTCTATGTCTTTGGATTTAACATGATATCTGTAACAAAAGGATAAATGATACATTCACCTAAATCATTTTCAAGTAAGGGACTTGAAGAATATGATGTTATTGAATGGCACTTCATCAAGCATATTAGGGGTAGTAAACCATTGTTAGGTGGTATTTACTACTTGCATCAATCCTCTATGTATCTTGTGCAAGTGGGAGATTGTTGGGAATGGTCTACCGAAGACACATATTGAATTGATGTGGCTAGTACGTTATGATCCAAGTTGGGTCATACCCAATAACAAGCTAGACGAACACCTATAATATTTATTTTATGATATGATCATGTAAATAAATATTAACACTTAAAGTATTTAGAAATTGGGTTTCTAAATATTTGCACAAGTGTTGTGATTAAATTATATGGATAATTTATTCTAGTGAGAGAGTATTTTGTATTGTTATTCAAATGGTTGAACAATACAAGTCTTTTGTTTGCATTTCTTTATTACTCATCCACATTTACTAATGCAGATGTGCTTTTGAGGAAATACGGATGAATGTTCCTCATCCGTATTTACTAATGCGGATGTGCATTTGTGGAAATGCTGAAGGAATTTCTTCATCCGTATTTACAAATACAGATGAGCATTTGAGGAAATGCTAATGAAATTGATCGTCTGCATTTACTAATGCGGATGAGCATTTATGGAAATGCTGTTGAAACTATTCGTCCGTATTTACTAATATGGATAAGCATTTAAGGAAGTGCTGATGGAACAACTCATCCGCATTTACAAATTTGGATGTGCATTTGGGAAATACGGATATGGTTTCCTCATCTACATTTACAAATGCAGATAAACATTTGGGAAATGTGGATGGAATTTCTTCATCGGCATTTATAAATGCGGTTAGAGGATGTTCATCCGCATTTACTAATGCGGATGAATATTAGAGACGCGGATTGGTTAAGGGCTTGGGCACCCATTTTTCTCTCTCTCTCTCCTTGTCTGAAATTCAGTTTCATAGGATGTGCAATATATGATTGCAATCAACCACTCTCTCTGATAACTTACAACACGCTCTAAAAGTGCACGTCGGTTTTTCTGTTGCTTTCTCTCGATCTGTAGAAAGAAAAAAGGAAGAACAGAAATTCGTTCAATCGAAGAAAAATCCTAGCAACCTGGTGTTTTTTGAAAGCTTGGGTTAGACAAGCTTGAGGCCTCCTACTTTGGAAGCTGCCGTTCAAAGATTATCTTCCTCTCTCCCATTCGAGAGGTAGTTTTCTAAACACCCTATGGTTGTTTGTAAGCATGTTTTTCATAGAACGATCCATTACGGGTTTTTAATAGATATATAAAATGGTTTATATATATTAACTAAAACATGTTTTTCATCCTAATTCCGCTGCGTTTTTCATTTTATATGGATAAAATGACTCTAATCAACTTGTGAAAACCCCAACACTAATACCATGGCTTCTTCATGACTAGCCATCAATGCTTGGTTTGGAGAAGCATCTTCTACCTAAAAGCCCCAGTCAAAGCCTCATTCTTCAATAGCAACAACAACATGTTGTTTTGGTTGGCTTGGTTTCTCAGTTCTGGGAGCTGCGTCAGTGTAGTTTGGTATGGATTGTGCTTAACCACCATTTGTCCTTGCTGCCTTGCACTCCCTTGCAAAGTGTCTTATTTAGTTAACACTTCACCTTGCTTTTATCCAGGCTAAGCTTTCTACTAGCCATATCGCTTAGGAACTTCCTTCCTGTTCTCTTGTAGAACTTCTTGGCTCTATGAGTGAGGAGAACCATCTGCTGGACTATCTCCATGTACTCCAGGTCATCTAGATGGATGCAATCAAAGTCTTCAAAAGTGAAGAGAAAGTTTCCATAGCTTTCATCAGCAGACACAAAGGCTTGAGCAGAGCTTGTCTCTTGGAATGGGCTTCCATGATTGTAGCTCCCCTTGGTGTCTCAGGGAAGGTAATGAAAGGACCCTTTTATGAATTTTAAGGGTAACAGATAAGATGATGCTATGGTTCTTTGCTATCCCCTTCAACCATATAATGGACTGAACTCAGCTAATTGTTGGAAAGCTGCTTGATGGATTTTGCATGTTCATCTCCATCTGGTAGCCACTAAGGATAACATACAGCTCTATGAGAGTAAGGGTAGAGAGGTGTTTTCAGTTCTATTAATGGCCACATAGTAAGGAGTCCATTTTCTGGAAAGAGAGAACATGAACTTCCTCACAATTCCCTATTCTCAAGTTTTACTCCAACATCCATTAGGGTATCCACAATCTCAATGTACCTAAAGTATTTTTGAATCATGGTTTAACATGTCTTGTAGGAGAAGTTCTCAAACTGCTGCTTCATGAGGTCCTTCTTGCTTTCTTTGGCTTCATTAGACCCCTCATACATAAGCATTAGTGCATCCCAGAGCTACTTAGTAGTTTTACACGTCTTGAAGCCCGTGTGTATAGAGTTGGGAAGAGCAGTTTGAAGAACGGTCATGGCCTTATGATCTATGTTTATTATCTTCTAATCTTCTTCATAATAGTCAGCCACTTTCTTAGGTATCAACCCACCACCAACAGTAGCTAAAGTGGTGCTTAGGATGTGAGGTCCTTCGACAATAGATCTCCATATCCTGCTGTCTTGAGACTTTATGTACCCTTCCATACGTTGGCACCAAGTATCAAAATCATTAGGAGTGATTAGTGGAGACTTTGTCATGGTACTGGTTTCCATATCAGCCTTTGTGAGAGCTGCCATTTAAGCTAGTAAGTGTTATGTGAAATTGAAGAGATCTAAGATCGTAAGATCTTACAATCAAGAGCCTGAAGTTTCTTTGATACCAAATGTGGGACCGTTGAAGGGCTTCAATGTAACACTTTCACAATGTTTTGGGAGAATTAGAACACTTAGCAGATCAAATAGGGAACTGACTTAAAGGTGAAACAAAGAACATAGTAAAGAATAGAGCAAGAACACAATAAGATGGTTTTCAAAAATGTTGTATATTGCTCTCAAGTTCATTTTGCAAAGTGTTACCAAGCTTAAAATCAAATGACAAGTACTAGAGATACTTTATACTACATTCTACAGCTGGCCATAATTTGAATGCCAGCTAAAAACACTAATCTAGAGAACAAGATCAATGTAGAATCAATGGGCAGATTGCCTTTTGACTAGTGACTATGACTTGTCGTAGCTCACATCCTAATATATTACAAAAAAGATAAAAGTACAATAGTAGAAAGTTAAAAACAAAAGACCTTAATCTACAGTTTGATAAAAGTAGGGACTTTTCACCAACTCATATAAGTTGGTGAGTCTTCAGAGATGGCAGCTGTTGAAGCTCTTAAAAGATTAACATTTTGTCTTTTGCGTTTTGTCATAGTATAGGGACTTATTTTGTAAATATATGTTTCTTTGTTTCTTGATAGTATAAATACGATATTTAATGTATTTTGTAAAAAAATGAGTCAGTCAGTGAGTCAGTTAGAAAAACAATTAGAACAGAACGAACACTAACCTTACATATTATATCCTGTGCGTTTGCTATCAATGAAATCTATGAATTTTTAGATGTAATTGCATGTGTTTGATTACTTTGTGTTTGAATTGAGCATTGCATTAAGATATCATCACATATTTGATTCTTTTGAACCGATCAATTGGTATCAGAGCCTTCGGTTCAGTGATCAGAGCTTATCTGCATTTTTGAGCTCTTTGAATCACTTGAAATCTATGTTGATTGCAATTTGATCAGTAAATTGTTGTTTTCAGTTGTGTTTCATCCATAGAAACATGATTTGAATCACAATTTGGTATGTAATTCAATCAGATTTGAGTAATTGATCAAATTTGTGTACGAACTGTGTTCTTCAGTTTCGGACTTCAATTCAATCAGAAAACTGATTTGTAGTTGTTGTTTGATAAAATTGAAGATTGTGGATTGTTAATCGACCTAATTACTACCTAATTGGATGTTTTTAGATCAATTGAACATGTTTTGAAGATTTTCATAATATCTGAGTTCGTTGGAGAAGATGAATTAGGCGCATGTGGTTGAAAAACTGCTGAAAATTGTTTGGACGTATTACCACTGTTTGGGCGTTTGACCACTGTGTAGTCCTTTTTCATTACAGGCGTTTTACCACTGTTGGGACACATTGTGACTGTTAGGACACATTGTGGCTTTGCTAGAACAAAGTAATTCTGGGCGTTTTACAACTGTTAAGGCGTTTCTCAACTGTTTCGGCGCATCACCAGTTGGGCGTTTTCAGAATTCATCTAAGGCATTTCTACTTCAAAGTCAGGCATTTCAGAACTATTCAGGCACTTCACCACTGTTTGGGCGCTTGATAACTATTTAGACGCTTGAGCACTCAGACTTATCAGTAAACAATTAGAAATTTTTTCAAAAACTAAAATCCAAAAATATTTTCATTTCATAATTTTATTTCAAAACCTAAAAACAACAAAAACAAGTCATTTTCTTAAATTCAAAAATACAAAATGATTAAGTCTGAAGATTCTGAGAATAGGGTTCTAAAGCTAAAGAACAGAGCTGATTTCAAGAACTGGTCTTTAAGATTGAAGCATCATCTAAATTCTATTGATACTAACTTATGGAAGTCAATAGAAAAAAAGGACCTTATATTCCTATCATATCTTGAGGAGATACAAGATCTCAAAAAGTCAATAGAGATGGTCCTGACAAAGGACTTGTTTATACAAAAGACTCTCAAGAACAATATCCTGAGGATGGTCTGCAAGGTGATGACTTAAGAAAAGTTAAGAATGACATCAAAGTTTATTCATTGATGTATAAGGGATTACCATTGGAAGTCTTGACTTGACTTGATGGCTATCAAACTGGGTACACTATGTACAAGGCTTTGAAGATCATTTGTAAAGGTGGTAAAGAGATACAAGATCTCAAAAAGCAGAAACTCAAGAGGCAATTGGAGTTATTTGAGCATCTTTCTAGGGAAACAACTAATCAAATAATAAACAGATTTCTACAACTAACTACTGAGATGTCAATTGCTAGTATCAAAAATGATCTCTAAGATCTAAATTACAGACTTCTCAATGCTCTTCCATCTCCATGGAAACAGACAGTTACTCTGTTAAAGCATACTAAAAAGTTTTCTATAGATGTAGATCTTTTGATTGTTAAGATTGAATCAGTTGAGATTGATGAGAGCTCCAGAAACAATGATAGATCTGCTTCAATGTCTCAGTATAAGTATGTTGCATCTCCAGCTAACACAGTGGAGAATGCTTTTCTGGCCAAAGATGATAATACTCCAGAAGACGAGGGTGATTTGTTTGTTGGAGCTGGTTTCTTTATAGATTCTTCTTACGTAAGTGCTCCTATTTACACAACTCAACCTCAATCTCAGTCTCCTCCTAAAACTCAAACTCTGAAACCTCAAACTGAGACTTCATCTTCTAACTCTATTAAAACTAGCAACAGTTAAAGATCTTATTAACATCCTCTTACAGGATGATGAGTCAAAATCTGCTTTTACTGCTTTTATGGCAAGTTTTCAAGCTTATCGGGGTAGTCAATTAACACAATTAGATCTTGTTTTGTAGGATTTATTTGAGATGGATCCAGATGATGTGGAAGAGATGGTCTTGAATTGGCAGATGGTAATGATTGCTTAAAGAACTCAGAAACACTCATATGTTAACAGAAATTACAAGCCCAATGCAAACAAAACTGTTGGCTTTGACAAATCAAAGTCAAGGTGTTTCAACTGCAACAGTTATGGTCATTTCTGAAGAGAATGTAAAGCTCCCAGAAACCAAGGAGGAAATGGTCAAGCAGGTTCTAGCAGTCAAAGATACCAACAGCAGTCTCAAAAGACATTTCAAAAGCCTTATCAAAGTCTTCACATCCCAGAACTTAAAAATGAATCAAAATCTTCTGAAGAGCCAAAGAAAGCTCCTGTTGTTAGCATCAAAGATGGCTATGATTTGAGTGCTTATGCTAAACTGTAACACCCAGAAATTTACAAAAGTAAAGAAGAAGAAAAGAAAAGAAAAGAGAAGTATAAAGAAAGAAAGGTGAAATAATCCAAGTTGAGGGGTTAAAGTTGTGCAAGAGGCAAACTTTATTAATATTAGGCTTAGAAGTGGGCATGGCCACCCACACATCTACTCAACAACTGCCTTCGATAGCATAAAAAGAAGAAAAGCAGAGTTCCATCAGTTTCTTAGAGAGAAGAAGAAGAAGATCATCTAGAAGGTAAGATTTTATGTGTATTGTTTGGTTTCGGCTGGGTTTTCAGCTTGTAGACCGAGTCTTATGTGTTTCTATGTTTTCGGTTGGGTGTTTTTGGGGTGTTTAGGTGTTTGAACTCCAAGTGCTCTCGAGTTTTGAGGATTTTTACTCGAAGGCTGCTGTAGGTGAGTTCTAGATCCCCGTTTTTTTCTGTTTTAAACATTTTGGGGCTGAAATGCATGTAAACTATTATTTTTGAAAGTTTCAGTATGTTAACCGTATATGTTTCCCCTGTTTATGTGGGTATTTGTGTTTGTGAATGTTTGACTGAATTACATTGTTGTATGCTTGTTTTATGAGCTTAGTATGCTAGATTTGAGCTAAGAATATGTTAGAATGATGATCGGGAACTGAAATTAGCATAAGTTGGAACTGGCATAGTACCCATGCGCCCAAACTGCCCATCCGCCCAAGTGATTGCTCATCCACCTAAGTTTCCCAGGCGCCTAAGTATCCATGCGCCTGCATAGTACTTATGCGCCTGCATAGTTCCCATGCGCTTGCATAGTTCCCATGGGCCAGTGTTTTTGCCCATATGCTTGTGTTGCTCATGCGCCTAAGTTTTCCCATGCGCCTAAATATCCATGAGCCTACATAGTACTCATACGCCTGCATAGTTCCCATGCGCCTAAGTTTTTCCCATGCGCCTAAGTTTTTCCCCATGCGCCCAAGTGTTTTCATGTGTCCAACTGTTCATGCGCTTGTATAGTGCTCATGTGCTTAAGATGACTTAGAATTTTTCTGAAATTTAGGGAAAATGGAAATTTATGATTAAGCTCTATGATATTAAGGTGGGTTATGTTTGTACATGTTTTGCATGTTTGGGTTGTTGTTGATGTTCCGTATTACGTATTGTTACGTTACTTTACGTGGTGTGTTTATGCTCTTATACGTAAAGTATTATCATAAAAGATGTAAAAGATTAAAGTTAATGAAAAGTGGAACATAACGAATGAAAGCAAAGTCTTGCAAGCAATTGAAAGGAGGTTCACAACTCATTGAGGGGTTGTTAGCTCAACTGTGTGCGGTTTAGCTAACCCATGAGGATGCACACAGGGGCTAATATTTGTGATTGACTAAAAAATATGAAACGGGACCCTTGTTGCTTGCCCCAGGTATTGGAGTCAGCTTCATACACAATGTTTAGGGTCTATTTATAGGCCCCAGGCCCAGTACCAGCTTCGTGCATAATGTTCGGGGTATTGAGCATTGGTCTGGATGAAAGTGAAAGATAATAATGAAAGTTCGAATGTATGAAATGAATGCGAAGAATGATAAAACATAATAATGATATTATCAAGATATACGTATGATATATGATCATGTATGAAAGTAATGAAAAGGTTTTAAATGAAAGAAAAGTATTTTATTTATAAAACTTGAACTCACTCAGTAACGCGGACTTTTCATGCATTTTCAGTTGGTAGGTAACTTGTTGCTAAGGATGGCATGAGGGTGAAGCTACTTGGCGGGCAAGACTGGCATCCATCTCATGCAATAATAATGATATTGTTTTGTAATACAACTAAGTGATATTTTGTAATCTTGTAAACGACGATGTATTACTTGGCAAATGTATTTATTAAAGCATGAAATGGTTTTTGATGAATTATTCCACTGCAATATTTTATTACTTAATAAATCTTAAAATGTTTTGATGTAAATGAGCTTGTGATTGACCAACTGTGGGGTTCCCGGGAATAGGGCCTTACAAGTTGGTATCAAAGCCAAAGTTTAAGAGAAATAGGTAAATATTTTCAAAACCTAAACTTAAACTGAGAATGGGACCGAATGGAGGGATGCCAGCCCAAGTAGCTACGTGCCATCAGGTAACTTACTTTTTTAAGGTTAACCGGTATTATGTGCGTGTGCTTTCTGATTTATGTGCTCTTAGTAGATTTGGATACTGATGTAGTCAGGATAGGCAATGTGTGGGGGATGAAGAGTAAAGTAAGTGGCTAATCACAACTGGCCACTGTAATTAGGGACTTACTATATTTGACATAATCTGAGCTATTACCTTGAATGACCGTGTTGGTGTTTGAATCTTATAGGGTTTAGAGGATGGCGGGTGGTAGATCATCGAAGGCTTCTCAAGGAGGTGTACAGGGTGGTCGTGGTGCTAGGCCACGTGTCACCAGGAACAAGGCTAAGGCTGTTGAGATGGCTCCTACAGAGCCCGAGCATCATCACCAGGAAGGCAGTGATGAGAGTGCTAATTTGAGAGCCTCTGTGAAAGAGGCAGTTGTGAAGGAAGTTCATCAGGTCATGCAGACGATCCTGCTATCTGTGGTGACCAAGGTTATTCGTGTTGTGAGGGAGGATGAAAAGAAAGAGAAGGAGGAGAGGAGGAGGACCGTTGGGAGAGGTTCAAGTGAAGGGGAAACTGCCAAATGGTGTAGTTATGGGGCATTCTAGAGATGCAAGCTCCCAACTTTTGATGGAAATAGTAACGTAGGTGCTGCTCACCGATGGGTGAGAGAAATGGAGGCGGTACTTGATATTAATGAGTGCCAAGAGGACCAAAAGGTGAAATTTGCTACCAACTCATTTATGGACTCGGCCTTATGCTGGTGGGACCATATTGTCCAGGCCGAGGGTAGCAAGGTTGTTGGGAGGATGTGGTGGAGTGAATTGAAAGAGATGGTGATGGAGGATTTTTGTCCTCATAGGGAGCTTGATAAGATTGAGAGAGAGTTCATATAGCTGGAGGCGGGAACTATGACACACCAGCAATACACGACTAAGTTTAATGAGATGGCAAGCCTGGTGCTAAACCAGGTGACGCCAGTGTCGAGAAAGATCAAGAGGTACATACATGGTTTGTGATAGGATCAAAATGGATCGATCTGTGATGATAATGTGATACAATTCAATCAAACAAACACATGCAATCAATTCAATGCAAACAAATCACAAAAATTCATAGGTTTTCATTGATTAGTAAGCATAAAAAGTACAAGTGTAAGTAAAAAACAGTTACAAGTTCGTTCACTGATCTATTCTCTATCAGTCTCTTAGTCTAGTCTCCTACACAATACATTAACTATGCTATTTATACTACCAAGAAAACAAAAGGAACATATTTACAAAAGTAGTCCCTATACTATGACAAAAACTATAAAAGACACATAAAGACTAAATGTTAATCTTTAAGAAGCATCTACAATACTCCCCCTAAGATTGACATTGTCTTTGGTCTTCAAAATCAATCTTCTGTCTTCAAATATTCTATCTTCAATCTTTTATCTTCTGCAATCTTCAGTCTTTGGTCTTTGTCTTCAATCATCATGCTTTTTCTTTGTCTTCGCTCTTCATAAATCAAAGAAGTCTTTAGGCTCTTCTTTAATCTTGAATACTGGCTTCTCTTTATAAAGTTCTTCTTCCCTTATAGCTTTAGCAATAGCCGACTTGAACTTGCTAGCTAAGATGCCTTGCTCCGGTTTAGCTTCATTCGTCTTTATCTCCATTTTGTTCATGATTTCCAAAGTTTCCTTTTATAGACCTGCAATATCCACATTAGCATAAAATTCTATTGGGTTTGGGTTATCTTTATAATGAATTTCTAAAACCCCTTTGCTAGATATCCTCATGAATTCAATATCTTTGATATCTTTCTTCACAATGTTAGCATACGCCAATGCTTTCCTCAATGATATCCTTTCCATCGCAGCATTCATCACTTTAATGATCGACAGGAAATACTTCTTATCATTCTCAGTTGTTTCTGGAACAACTTTTTCAAACTTCTGTATAGACAAGAATGAAATGTAACTGGGATGCAAAAGCTTCAACTCAAAAACACCAAATAAAGAAATCATATCGTGATCCCAATCATTCGAATCTCGTACTAACTTCAGCTCAAACGTATTCGAATTGTAAAACCACCTCAAGATTGGCTTTGATTGTTATGTTCCATCAATGACTTTGAGTCCTGGATTCGTGACTTTTTCAAAATATTGATCACTGAATGAATCTAGGAACTTTTCTTCTCCAATATCTTTATCAACTCCTTTTCTCTTCTTCTTTAATGTTTGAAAATACTCCTTATCTTCCTGATCGCATCGAGTTTGTAATAATGAACTCATCCGATTTATACCTCTATTTAACAATTGCACAAAATTTTCTCCACGCTTAGCTTTAGATGGATTAATCAATGGCAATTTATTCAACCCTTTGAGATCTTGAACATGAAGTTTTATAATACTTGAGAAAAAATGATAAACGTCACAGATTGCATTTACTGTTTTGATAAAAAATGCATCAAAGATCTCATCATATTTCCATGCGACAATCTTCACTTCTTTTGTAGTATCAGGAACAATCATGGCATTTAGTAGCTCAGAGATAGATTGTCCTTTCTGCAAAACATTACGAACTAGATCTCCTGCTGAACGAGCTTTGTTCCATAATTGCTTTTGTTCCATTGAGACTTGATAACCTTGCCTTTCAGTCTCTGGAAACATTCTCATAAGCTCCTTTCTTTGTTCATACACTGTGCTCTTCATAGCCATAGACTGAATTTCCTGAGGTTTTAGAATCCTCATTCTTTTCGTGATTTCTAAGTATTGAGGATTGTCCATGTCTAGCACAAACATTTTGTTTGTTTGTCTTTCAGTGGCTTGGAAACTTCTCACTAAGTTTCTTAATGACTCAGCTTGTAATCGATTAAGTTTCTTTCGTGGATAATTTCGAGACTGCAACCACATTCTGAGTGCTGTAACATTCATATCATCAGGGTTTGGATGATGCAACTCAGAAGTAGATAGTTCTTCAATATTAATGCTCTCCTGTAATGGATTCCACTCCCCGTGTTCCACAACAATCTCATCTGGATCAATTGGTGCAACTGATTCAGCTGTAATGCACTTCTCAAACTCTTCATTAATTTGAGATACAGTTAATCCATCTAGAAATACTCTGTTATACTTCATACTAAGATAATTATACCTTTCTTCAACATTAACAGATATATCATCATGGCTTATATCAATTGGTGAATAATGCTCAACAATATTAGCTTCTACTAAATCTTCATCATCTAGTAATTCATTATACCAATCATCATCAAATTCACCTTCTAAATTATTTAAGGCTCCAATTGTTTCTTGTTTATCCGAATCCTCTTCATCTATTCTTGCAGGTTCATCAATCACCTTTTAAACTTTGGATGATGATTCAGGTAGTACTGAAACATCAATATCATCTATTTTCCTCTTTCCTTTATCCACTTCAGGGATTTTTTCAACATCTATCGGAGTTATCTCATAAATAATCATCAACTCTGGAGACGAAGACTTTTTTTTTTCTTTCATCTTTTCCAATTCTTCTTTCATAACTTCATTTTCTTCATTTAATTTCTTAAGCTTTTCCTCTATTAGATCATAGTCTTTCATCATTACTTCAAATTTTTTAACGTTATCTTCTTTACTTTTCATCAACTCTTCAATCACTTTATCTTTCTTTTTCAATTCTTCTTGTAATTTCTAATTAGCTCTTTTAATACTTTAATCACTTTCAACTGCTTTGAATTCTCTTCTTTCAGCTCATATATAGTCTGCTGAAAATTTACTTCTTTAGTTACATTAACTTCTTGTTGAGGTTCATTCACAAATTCATTATAACTTGCAGCTTCAACAACTTCAAAGTCTTGAATATTCTCATTAAACTCAAACTGTTCATTAGTATCTACCATCTCTTCAATCATACTCACTATCTCCTCAACAGTTTGACTATCATGAATTTCTTCACTTTGATTAACTTCAGTATCATCATCATGAATTTCTTCAGTAACTTGGTCAATCTCTTGTACATTTTCATCAATTTCTTCATGAATTTCCTCAGTAGCTGACTCAGTTTCATCTACAGCATCATGTCTTTCTTCACGGGTGAAATTTTGTCCTAACGTAAACATCATCATGAATTTCTTTAGTAACCTGTGCGACTCGAGGTCAAACGGGTGAAATTTTGTCCTAACGTAAACATTGTCAGGACCTGGTAAGTCGTGACGGGAGGCAACAAACGAAACACAGTCAGCTTCGATCGCAAAATCACTATGATTATTACATGTGAATTTAGACTAGCTATCTAGTTCATGCACTCTTATACTGTACTCTTATATTTTATACTGATACAGTTATGTTTTACTAAAACTCTTGAACTCACCAACCATTGTGTTGACTCTTTTAGTATGCTATTCTCAGGTTGATGTTACTATTGCATAGGTGCCCATTCAAGGGTTAGCATTGTAGATGTCAGCTTTGTTGGAACCCTTCGTTGTTTTTTTGGTTGTTAAGCATTTTTGTATTTGTTTTGCACAACGTTGGGCGCATGTTTACATTGTGTTACATTATTCTGGTTTTCATATTTGTTAAACGCTTCTGTATCGTTTTAAAGTTAAACTCTGATTTTGGTTGTATGTTCATATAAAGTCGTTCTAAGTAACTAATGAATGAGATCCTCGTTTGTCACACGCCTCGCGGTAAAACCCCGCAAGTGGATTTTGAGGGTGTGACAGATTGGTATCAGAGCGGTTGGTTGTAGGGAACTAGGTTGCATACACACTAGACTAAAACCACACAGTTTGTTAGTTACTCGTCACTTATTCTTTACTGTATACTCATTGGCATACACAACACGTACTTCGCAGCATGGCATCATCATCCCGTGATTTGGGCAAGAGACCGGTGCGATCTGAGTCACCTCCTACTTCTCCCGTACCTGATAGGGGATTTAACTGGCCTCGGCATCCTTATCCTCCTAGCGAGATAGACTGGGATCAGCCTTTCATACCGCCTGAGCTCGATCCTCTGCGGAACTGGGATTTCTACCCCACCTACATACGTCGTATGGCTTATAGAGAGCGTGTACCATCTATAGCTCCTACCCGACCTAGGACTAGGGCATCAACAGCCTCTGCATTTCCTACTCTACCTACCTTGGACATCCCTCTCGAGCAGGCGTTTGCAGCTTTAGTTGCCACTCTAGACATGGAGCGACAGCGGATTAGAGGACTCACTGATGAGAACTCTGCCCTACGATCTGAGATGCGTTAATTGCGCTACCAGGTAGAGATGCTCCAAGAGCGACTCTCGATGGCCGTTGGTGGACATCATACTTTGGCAGGCAATGTGCTAATGCTTACTGAGCGCATGGGGGCGCAGGATCATCAGAATATAGTGATAGACGATAGGTTTGCCGAACTCGAGGCACAGCTAGCAGCACTTCAGGTTGCTGAAGCCCCTGCACCTGTGACAGACCCTGATGAGGAAGAACGGGAAGAGGAACCGGAAGAAGCCCCCGAAGAAGAACCAGCAGAGATGGATGAGGATAGGGATGAATCTGACGTGTTGGACTGATTCTACCTTTATATAACTTGGACTATATAGTGTTTCTTTCTTTTGAAACCTATGTGGGAAGGGTTGTTTCCCACCCAACTAAAAAACTGAAATTTTGACATTGGTGGAATATTTTGTGAACCAATTACAATTTATTTTATCTTTGGTTATTATTTTTGTTATAAATTTTGTGGTTGTGGCAAATTCATTATTTCTTACTATTTACCATACGTCAATGAGATTAATGTGTTGGATGTTACTCACTATTGTATTTGTGAATGTAAAGTGAAATATGGATGGACACGGTAGAGGACGTGGACATGGTCGTGGACGTGGTGTCGGTGGACGTGGTGCTAGTGCTATCAACATGACTCCTGCTGAGTTGGCTGGTCTGATTAACAAACATGTTCAGGCAGCAGTCGCTGCTGCACAAATAGGATAGCCAGCAGGTAAATGTTACCAGTAATCTAACCGATATCTTAGTTGTCATACGGGGTACTCAACTAATGTTTGGTTTGTTGAAATAGGACCCCCACTCTGTACCTACAAATCCTTTATGGAATTCCAGCCCCATACCTATATTGGGAATGAAGGAGCTGTGGGACTAGTGAGATGGTTTGAGAAGATTGAATCTGTTTTCGAGAAGTGTAACTGTCCGCCAGCTGACCAAGTGAAGTTCACAACTGGAACACTTGAAGGCGCAGCTCTCTTCTGGTGGAATGCCCAGGTGCAAATGCTAGGCCAGGATATGGCTAATGACTTACCTTGGGCTGAATTCAAAGCAATGATGATGGAGGAGTATTGCCCCCGTGATGAAGTACAAAAGTTGGAAATTGAGTTTTGGTAGCTCAAGATGCAAGGTTCCGAGATTGACCTATACTACACGGTCTCATGAGTTGGCCACACTATGCCCAGGGATGGTTAATGAGATTCACAAAAGGATTGAGCATTACATACGTGGACTGGTGCCCGAGATTCAGAGTATGGTGACTACTTCCAATCCTGACACCATACAGCAGGCTATCCGGTTGGCCCATAGGTTGACCGACCAAGCAGTAGAGCAGGGAAGATTACCTAAGCGGGGCGCAGTGGCTAGCATACCCGATAACAAAGGTAAGTGGGAGAATACTAGTGATAAACGCTCATCCTCCAGCAACCAACAACAACAACAACAGCAGTACGTTCAAAAGCACCAACCTCACCAACAACAAAGAAAGTTCGATAACAATCGTAACTATAATCCGTCATCTTCAGCACCACAGGGAAAAGGAGGCTATGTTGGGAAAAATCCCAAATGCAACCGATGCAATTACCACCACACCGGCAGGTGTGATAATTTTCGATGCCAGCATTGTGGTAAAGATGGACACGCAGTGAAGGATTGCCATGGTGAATTGATGAGGAAGCCTCAACAACCTCAAGAAACGCTAAGAGGTTGTTTTGAATGAGGGAAAGAGGGCCATTTCAGGGAAACTGTCCGCAGCTGAGGAAGAACAGAAATGGTGGAAACAACAACAACAACAATGGCAACAACAACAACAATCGCAACAACACCAACAACACCAACAATGGAAATGGCAGCAATAACGGCGGCAACAATAGTGGGGCAAAAGGAAGAGCTTTTGTCATTGGTTCAGGTGAATTTCTAAACAACCTTAATACTATTACTGGTAAATTCTCTGTTAACGGTCGTTTTGCTACCTTACTATTTGATACTGGAGCCGATAGAAGTTTCATCTCCACTAAGTATAGTAGTCTCTTAAATGATATGCCCTCAGCGTTAGAATCCAATTACATCGTAGAGTTAGCTGACGGTAAGCAGGTTCACATGACACAAATCTTTATGGGTTGCAAGATAGAACTTGCTGGACATACCTTTGACATAGATCTCATGCCTGTTACACTCGGTAGCTTTGATGTAGTGGTCGAAATGGATTGGCTTTCCGACAAGCAGGCGTAAGTCATATGTCGCGAAAAGATTATACGAATCCCTATTGGTGAAGAAATTCTTACGGTCAGAGGCGATAGAAGTGGTGCAGTTATGGGCATCATCTCGTTCATGAAAGCATAGAAGTTGTTGCGGAAAGGTCGCTTAGCTATATTAGCCCTCGTTACTGATAAACAACTAGAAGAAAAGAGGATAGAGGATATCCCTGTTGTTTGTGACTTTCCCGAATCTGCCTGGATTACCACCTCTTCGTCAAGATGAATTCCAAATTGATTTGACTCCAGGAGCCGCTCTGATTACGAGAGCACCTTACCGGTTAGCTCCGAATGAACTACAAGAATTATCTGCTCAACTACAAGAGCTATTGGATAAAGGGTTTATTCGACCGAGCTCGTCGCTTTGGGGAGCGCCAGTTCTGTTTGTTAAGAAGAAGGATGGCACATTTCGAATGTGCATTGACTATAGAGAACTGAACAAGGTTACGGTCAAGAATAGATACCCTTTACCTTGTATAGATGATCTGTTTGATCAACTCCAAGGATCAAACTATTATTCAAAGATTGATTTGAGGTTTGGTTATCATCAACTGAGAGTTCGAGAGGAAGACATCTCGAAGACATCATTCCGTACACGTTATGGTCATTATGAGTTCTTGGTCATGCCATTTGGGTTGACAAATGCACCAGCCGTATTCATGGACCTCATGAATCGTGTGTGCAAACCCTATCTCGATCAGTTTGTGATTGTGTTTATTGATGACATATTGATTTACTCAAGGACCAAGGAAGAACATGAGGAGCACTTACGTTTAATCCTGGAATTACTCAGGAAAGAGTAACTGTACGCCAAGTCTTCTAAGTGTGATTTCTGGATACGTGAAGTGCAATTCTTGGGTCATATTTTTAATGAGAAAGAAATACATGTCGATCCCGCAAAGATTAAGGCGATAAAGAATTGGTCAGTTCCCAAGATGCCTAGTGAGATACGACAGTTTCTTGGACTGGCAGGATATTATCAACGGTTCATTGAGGGATTTCCAAGATCGCACAACCCCTCACGGCTTTGACTTATAAAGGAACACTTTATAAATGGGGTGATAGTCAAGAGTCCGCTTTCCAATTAATGAAACAGAAACTGTGCAGCGCACCGATATTGGCGTTACCAGAGGGAAGTGATGACTTCGAGGTCTACTATGATGCTTCTATTAAAGGACTTGGTTGTGTCCTGATGCAGCGAGATAAGGTGATAGCTTACGCCTTGAGACAACTGAAGGTTCATGAGAAGAACTATACTACCCATGACTTGGAACTGGTGTGGTTATTTTTGCCTTAAAGATCTGGAGACATTACTTGTACGGTACCAAGTGCACAATTTACACCGATCACAAGAGTCTTCAACACATCTTTGAGCAAAAGGAATTGAATATGAGGCAAAGACACTGGGTAGAATTGTTAAACGATTATGATTGTGCTATCAAATACCATCCGGGAAAAGCTAACGTAGTTGCTAACTCGCTGAGTAGAAAGGAAGCTGCTAAGTCTCAACGCGTGCGAGCTTTGCAACTCACCATTAGCACACAGTTACTTGAGCAAATCCAAGAGGCTCAGACCAAACTCTGAAGGAAGAATACATTGGGTCCGAATCATTACGAGGAATGGACAAACAGCTTGAAGTGAAAGTGGATGGGATTCGTTATTTCATGGACAGACTCTGGATACCTCTGCATGGATATCTGAGGGACTTGGTCATGAGTGAGGCACGCAAATCTAAGTAATCCATACATCCTGGATCTGATAAGATGTATCATGACTTGAAGGTGCACTATTGGTGGCCTTACATGAAAGCGGATGTAGCTACATATGTGAGTAAGTGTCTGTTGCTCGAAGGTAAAAGTGGAATATCAGAAACTATCTGGATTATTACAACAACCTGAGATCCTTATGTGGAAGTGGGAACAAATCTCAATGGATTTCATTGCCAAACTACCACGGACTCCTACTTGTCGTTACACGATATGGGTTATCGTAGACCGATTAACGAAGTCCGCTCATTTCTTGGCAATAAAGGAAACGGACAAAATGGAGAAGTTAACACGACTCTATCTGAAGGAAATAGTTTCGATACATGGTGTACCAGACTCAATTATTTCTGACCGCGATGCTCGTTTCACATCGCACTTCTGGTAGTCGTTACAGAGATCTTTTGGTAAGCGATTAGACATGAGTATTGCTTATCATCCACAAACTAATGGTCAAAGTGAGCGTACTATACAGACACTAGAAGACATGCTACGTGCTCGTGTGATTGACTTTGGGAATAATTGGGAAGTTCACCTACCATTGGTGGAATTCTCTTACAACAATAGTTATCATACCAGTATAAAGGCAGCACCTTTCAAAGCTTTGTATGGGCAAAAATGTAGATCACCAGTTTGCTGGGCTGAAATTGGTGATAGCCAGCTAACGGGTCCCGAGTTAGTGCACGAGACCACTGAGAAGATTATACAAATAAGGAACCGTATGGCTGCAGCACGCGACAGACAGAAAAGCTATGCAGACAAGCGACGAAAACCTCTAAAATTTCAGGTTGGTGACAAAATTTTATTGAAAGTCGCACCGTGGAAAGGCGTCATTTGGTTTGGCAAAAGAGGAAAGCTAAATCCGAGATATGTTGGACCATTTGAGATATTGGAATGAATAGGTCCAGTGGCCTATCGATTAGCCCTACCTGATTCACTGAATGGAATCCATGATGTATTTCATGTCTCAAATCTGAAGAAGTGCTTAACGAACAAAACAATGGTAGTACCTATTGAAGAAGTGCAAGTAGATGAACACTTACGCTTCATTGAGGAACCGGTCAAGGTGATAGATCGTGAAGTAAAGACGCTTAAGCAAAGCAAAATACCCATAGTCAAAGTTCATTGGAACTCGAGACGTGGACTGGAATTTACGTGGGAACTTGAGGACCAGATGAAGCTTAAGTATCCTGAACTATTCAAAAAGACGATGCCAGCTGACGAAGGTATTGATTTAAATTTCGAGACGAAATTTCTTTCAACATGGGGATGATATGACAACTCACCAGAAACTCACTCGGTTACTTTGTGCCAATGCAGTAGACCAGTGATGGAGCGCATACTATGTAACACAATTTTTGGGATGAAAATTCTTTCAACATGGGGATAATGTGACATCCGGTAATTTTCCATTACCAAACTCCATTATTTCCGTTAGGTCTTGCATACACGTGTCGTGAGCACACACTAGTTGTCGTTGGACGTTGGTGACTTAATAATAATTAATAATGATAAACAGATAATTATTTAACTAATAATATTGGTTATTAGTTGTGCTTATGCGATCTAAATATTATTTATGGATTTTATCTTGTAACGTGCCAACATGTGTATATAATTCATGTATTTTTGTGACTAGTGAAAATAATGCATATGATTATTATTGTTAATTAATAATGGTTATATTAGTAAGTTAAAACCTTTTTAAAAAAATTTTAAAAGCTTAGTTTTTATAAAATATAAACAAAGGGGGTTAAGTGTAATTTTCTAAAAGTAAAACTTAACAAAAATAAACCCAAACCCTAATCCCCACCCATACTCTCTGCCGTGACACCTCTCAAACACACACACACACTTCGACCTTCGATCTAGAACAAGCAAAAACCATCGGATTTGATCGAGTTCCAAGCAATACAACACGTTAGCAACATCAAATCTTGTCCAATACACGATTAAAGGTTACTTTTTTATGGTTTTTCATGGTTTTGATGTTTGGGCCGAAACCCTAGTCGACCTTAGGATTGGATGTCGATTTTGGTTAGTTTGATGAATGTATGATGTTAGTTAGATGGTATTGATGATAGTTTACATGGATTGTACAAGAGATTTGCGATTTTGATGCGTTGTTCATACATTGCTATTAATAGAAACTTTATTGCATGAAGTTGGTGATTTGATGATGAATTGATGATGATATGGTGTTTATGATGTTGTATGAATGTTAGAATGATGATGATTATGCTAGAAATCCAAGAATTGTTAATGTAGTTCATACCTTACTAAAAGTAGAAACTTTTGGATATGGGTTTTGTGAATTGTGATGATTTGATGGTGTTGAACATGTTTAAATGAAAGATATGAGCTTGAATTGGTATATTGTTAATGAATTCAAGTATGTATTGGGTGTTGGATAGATTTTGGGATGTACTTGCCTGAAAGGGAAACTTTAATTGCATAGAATCTTAGATATGATGAATTGGGCATGTTTGTCACGTTAGGATCATGTTTGAATGTTCATTGATGGTGTCTAATGTGGTGGAATGGATTAGTTGGGTCATATGGATGCTTGTTTGGTTATTTGGAGATTTGATCTCTTAGTGGGTATACATGGTAATGGATTGTGTTGGGTGATTATAGGATCATGTTTGGGATTGTAATAGATCACTGTTGGATATTTTGGTTGGTATGAATTTTATTGAATAATGTGATGGTGATCGTCATACACGCGTGCGAATTTGAGGCCCCTACTTAGTAGGATTGGCATGGTTTAGGGTGTGAAGTCGTGAGTGGATTCACATGGCATGTTGTGCATGATTAGACTTTATGTATGATGTACTAGTTGTTATGTGATTGTAATTGTGCTGAGTATGTTGACTACTTGAGATTCGCATGTGTTGTATGATAATCTAGTAGTATGATGATCTAGGTAGAGCAAGTGGTTGATGAAATGACATACGTGAACAACTTGTATGATAACCATGTATGATGAACTGTTATGCTTGGTTAATGGAATTTCAATTAATATGTCACCAACGGGTCAAACGGGTCAACTGGGTCTAATGTGTCTTGTTTTTCTAAAACCTTTGGTCAATGTGTTATTTAGCACTTAGGGTTGTTATGGTTCTGTGTACACGTACTCATGTACTTGCGTGTTCTAGCTAACCTCTGAAGGTCGTATTTTCTCTCCCTTTCAAGTTAGCTTTTATATCGTTCGTGTGCATAACAGGTGAGTTCATGCCCCACTCTTTTATACACTCTCTTTTGGGGAAGATAGCATACTGACTTACAAATGCTTTATTATTATAAGATGTGTAAAGTATGATATAGTGTTGATTACCATGAAAGTCCTCACACTTTCAGATAGTTAATAATGGTAACTAGAGGGAAATCTTGGGTAGTACTACTGGGTCTGACGAGCCCCACCTATGCGACTCGAGGTCAAACGGGTGCAATTTTGTCCTACCGTAAACATTGTCACGACCTGGTAAGTTGTGACGGGAGGCAACAAACGAAACACAGTCAGCTTCGATCGCAAAATCACTATGATTATTACTTGTGAATTTAGACTAGCTATCTAGTTCATGCACTCTTATACTGTATTCTTATATTTTATACTGATACAGTTATGTTTTACTAAAACTCTTGAACTCACCAACCATTGTGTTGACTCTTTTAGTATGCTATTCTCAGGTTGAAGTTACTATTGCATAGGTGCACATTCATGGGTCAGCATTGTAGATGTCAGCTTTGTTGGAACCCTTCGTTGTTTTTTTGCTTGTTAAGCATTTTTGTATTTGTTTTGCACAACGTTGGGCGCGTGTTTGCGCATGTTTACATTGTGTTACATTATTCTGGTTTTCATATTTGTTAAACGCTTCCGCATCGTTTTAAAGTTAAACTCTGATTTTGGTTGTATGTTCATATAGAGTCTTTCTGAGTAACTAACGACTGAGATCCTGGTTTGTCACATGCCTCTCGGTAAAACCCCGCAAGTGGATTTTGAGCGTGTGATAGATGTTGACGCAACGTTTGATCCTAGTCTAGGTTTAGGCGTCAAAAAATTAATCTGTTGCTTTTGATTTGACAGTTTGTTCTTTTGCATATGTGGTTTTGGCTTTTGTATATGAACTTCATTCTTTGAATCCTTAGACACAAATCGTTTAAAAGCAGTGGAAGTCTTCAAATTTAAACCTGTTTTCAGATCAGAGTTCGATTTGTTCTTAGGAGTTTGTTTAACATCTTGAATTGAGTTCATGTTCAACATATTAGCAGACACAAATTTAATTGGTTTAAATTTATTTGTTTGACTTGTTGTTTTTGTTTCATTATCTTAACTCTTATTTTGATCAGTTTTAGCTTTAGTCAATTTTCTTCTTCTCCTTTGGTTCCTTGATTTTATGGAACTTGATTTCATTTGAGATTTAACTTCTTCAGTTGAAGATTCTTTTTCAGTTTCTTTCTTTTTTTGATCTTTTTGGTCATAAGAGCTTGAATCTTCAGATGTTTCTTCTTTTTGTTTTGCCTTATCTTTGTTTTTAATGATTACTTCCTCCAACACAGATTCTTTTGAAACAAAAATTTTCTTACTTTTCGGTCGTGGTTCATATGATTTAACTTTTATTGGATGACCGTTTTTGGATCTTTTCTGTATCCTTTTCCTCAAATATTTCAACATTGATTTTCTCTTTTTCATTATCAGAAATCTTGTTGTTTTTGTTTTGGTAAGCTTTAAGTTTTGCTTTATTCTCAGGAGAGTGATCATGCGTATTAAATTTTTTTGGCAAAGTGTTAGTTATAGATTCAGGCATTGGTTCGTGAGTGAAACCTAATCCTGCTTTTTGTTTATCCTTTCTTTCACTTACCAGTTGTTCCACGATTGTTTTAGAACTTTTGACTTTAGCAAGATCAACTTGAGTAGCAGCATGTGCTATTTTCTCCTGTTCTAAGTTCTTGGTCATTTCTTCAAGTTGTTTTGAAACTATTTCTAGTTCTTTCAAAGTTTTGCTCCATGAAGTTTGTAAAGAAATGATCTTTTCATCAGATATTTTATGATCATTTTTGATTTTGTTATGCATTAATTCCTCTTGCTTAAGTTTTTCACATATTTTATATGAGTAATTTCTGTAGTATCAACATGTTCAAAGCAATATTTTGTGCATAGTTTTTCTCTTACTTATGATGGTATTTCAGGATATTTAGGAGGAGAGGTCTCAGAGTTAGAAGATGATATTTCAACCTTTGGTTGATCTGACTTTGCCATCAATGCAACTTCTTCTGAATCCTCTTTAGGATCAGATTTTTCACTCTAATCGTATTATTCTTCTTCATTCTTAGAATCATATTTAGCCTTTGGATCACTATCTTATAACCAATCTTCTCCTTGAACTTCTAAAATAAGAGATAAACTAGAGGTTAAGTCAGCTGTAAACTGCTCTGCATATGCACTCCAGTCGTATCCATCCTTGATGCTCACTACTAAAGCTTTCTTGGGTTTTTTTGAAGCTTTTGAGTCATCTTTAAGTTCAGGCATTGGTAAGCTTTGGTATGGCTTTTGGAATGTCTTTTGAGATGATTGTTGAAACTTCAGATTGCTTGAACTCAATTGGCTATTTCCTCCTTTGTTTCTGGGATCTTTGCATTCCCTTGAAAAGTGACCATAGCTATTGCAGTTGAAACACCTTGACTTAGACTTGTCAAATCCAACAGTCTTGTTAGCACTTGGCTTGTAGTTCCTGTTGACATAAGAGTGTTTATGAGTTCTATATGCAATCATCACCATTTGCCAGTTCATATCCATTTCCTCCACATCATCTGGATCCATCTCGAATAAGTCTTGTAAAACAAAATCTAATTGAGTTAAATGACTACCTTGATAAGCTTGAAAACAAGCCATAAAAGCAGTAAAAGCAGATTTGGACTCTTCATCCTGTAATAGGACGTTAATGACATCATTAACTTTGCTAGGTTTAGCAAAGTTAGAAGATGGAGTCTCAGGAGTGTTAGAAGTTTGAGCTTTAGGAGGAGACTGAGGATGATGCTGTATTGCATAAGCAGGAGCACTTGTATATGAAGAATCTGTAAAGAACCCTGCTCCTACAAACAGATCACCCTCTTCTTCTGGTAAACCCTCATTTTTAGCCATAAAGGCATTCTTTACAGTACTAGCTGGAGATGCAAAATATTTGTACTGAGACATTGAAGCTGCTCTGTCATTATTCCTTGAGCTTTCATCAATTTCAACAGACTCAATTTTGGCTATCAACAGATCAAGATCCATAGGAAATTTCTCAGTATGCTTTAACAGTGTAACTGTTTGTTTCTATGAAGATGGATGAGCATTGATAAGCCTAAAGTTTAGATCTTTTAGATCATTTTTGATGCCAGCAGTTGACATCTCAGTTGTCAGTTGCACAAATCTATTCATCATTTGGTTTATGGTTTCGCCAGATAAATGCTCAAATAGCTCTAACGGTCTCTTCAATTTCTGCTTCATGAGATCTTGAATCTCCCTACCACCTTCACAAATTATTTTCAAAGCTTTATACATGGTATATCCCATTTGATATCTATCTAGTCTAGTTAAGACTTCAAGTGGTAGTCCTTTACACATCAAGTAATAGGCTTTAATGTCATTCTTTACTTTTCTTAGATCATCACCTTGTAACCCATCTTCAGGATATGGTTCTAGAGAGTCTTTAGTATAGACAAACCCTCTATCAGGAGAATCTGAAGTGATAGGAATGTGAGGTTCTCTTTCTATTGACTTCCATAAGTCAGTGTCAATAGTATTAAGGTGATGTTTCAATCTAAGTGACCAATTCTTAAAATCAGCTCTGTTCTTCAGCTTAGGAACTCTGTTCTTTGAATCTTCTGACTTCACCATTTTATATTTTTGATTTTTGAAAAAGATTTGTTTTTGTTGTTTTTAATTTTTGAATAAAAAAATGAATTGAAAATGTTTTTGGATTTTAAATTTTGAAAAATTTCTAAGTGTTGAGGTGATGCGCCTGAATAGTGATGAAGCGCCCAACCAGTGGTGAAACTCCTTTGACTTTGACTGAAACATCTAAGGATTGCCTTAGAATCACCCAAGATGAAATGCGCCTGAACAGTTATGAAACGCCCAAACAGTTCAGATGCGCCTCAACAGTGGTAATGCGCCTGAAAATACTTGGTTTCTGGGAAGTTTCAAAGTGTCCACACAGTTGTAATGCACCTCTACAGTGGTAAAACGCCTCGACCAAAAACGCCTTAATAGTTGTGAAACACCTGAACAGTTGTCAGGCGCCCAAACACTTAGGCAATTTTCAGTAGTGTTTTGATCTAATGCGCCAAATTCAACAGATTCAAACGAACTCAGATCTGCTGAAAATCTTCAAAACTTGTTGAATTGCTCATAAAACTTCCAATTAGACTGTAATTTGATCGATTAACAGTCCTTCATCTTCAATTTCACCAAACAATAACAACAATTCGGTTTTCTGATCGAATTTCAGTTCGAAAATGAAGAATAGGTTCGAACACTAATTTGAACAAATTCACTAATTTTAAACTGCAAATTGTGATGCAATTCATGTTTCTAATGATGAAACACAAATGAAATCAACAATTGTTAGATTGAATTGCTTATCAATTACAGATTCAAGTGATTCAAAAGTTCGACAGTATGAAGAACTCAAATCACTGAACCAACAGCTCTGATACCATTTGATAGGATCAAAATGGATCGATCTATGATGATATTGTGATACAATTCAATCAAACGAACACATGCAATCAATTCAATGCAAACAAATCACAAAAATTCATAGGTTTTCATTGATTAGTAAGCATAGAAAGTACAAGTGTAAGTAAAAAATAGTTACTAGTTCGTTCACTGATCTATTCTCTATCAATCTCTTAGTCTAGTCTCCTACACAATACATTAACCATGCTATTTATACTATCAAGAAAACAAAAGGAACATATTTACAAAAGTAGTCCATATACTATGACAAAAACTATAAAAGGCACATAAAGACTAAATGTTAATCTTTAAGAAGCATCTACAGTTTGCCGGTAGAAATCCGCAGGCACATGATCGCCACCCGGCCTAGTACATTTAGGTCGGAGTTTGATCTGGCAGGGAGGTTATATGATGAGAGAGAAGAATTGGCAGTGGTGGAGGTGAGCAAGAAGGGTGGTGGTGACAGGAACTGGAATGGGAAATGATTTGGTTGTGGTGGTTTCACCCCGAACAACAAGAAGGCAAGGGTGGATGATCAGAGGGTAGTGTCGGCAAGTACGGGGATGAAGCGGTGTGGTAAGTGCAGGAAGGAGCATACTGGAGAATGCAAGTGGGGACTGAAAGTTTATTTCAAATGTGGGAAGCCTGGTCTTGTGGCAATGGATTATAGGGGGATGAGGTGCTACAACTGCGGTGAAGAAGGTCATCTGAGCAGGGATTGCAAGAAGTCGAGGGATAAAAGTTCTAGGGCAAAGAGGGGAATCGAGAATGATAGGCAGAGAGCAAAAGCCAGAGAGTTCACGATGACCTGGGAGGAGGCTAGGGAGGATCCTGATGTCGTATCAGGTACGTTCCTAGTAAACCAAACTTATGCCTCGGTATTATTTGATTCTGGTGCTAGTAAGTGCTTTATTTCTGCTGTCTTTTGTGCTAAGTTGCATGTTAGAAGTAGAAAGATTAATGAGCCATTCGTTGTAGAAAGTGCCATTGGTAAGTCTACAAGGATTTCTGATCTGATAGAAAATTGCGACACAGAGTTGGAAGGCCATAGGTTCTCTGCTAAATTATTCGTGATTCCCCTAGGGGATTTGATGTGGTTCTAGGGATGGATTGGTTAGCAGCCTATGAGACAATGTGTGTCACTAGAAAATGATCCGATTGACTGCGCCTGATTGGATTTTGGTGACGATCTATGGTGATCGAGTTATTAAGGTTCCAAAGGTGATTTCGATGGTGGTGGCAGAGAAGTGCATGAAACATGAATGTAGTGCCTACCTGGCTTACGTGAAGGATGTGGATGCGTCAGTACCACAATTGTCCGACATACTAGTTGTGTGTGACTTTCCAGACGTGTTCCCAGAAGATTTACCAGGTGTGCCACTGGATCGCGAGATTGAGTTCCAGATCAACTCGATACCTGGTGATAAACCTGTTGCTAAGGCACCGTATCGATTGGCTCCATCAGAGTTGAAAGAGTTGATGACTCAACTACAAGAGCTATTGGACAAGGGATTCATTCGACCGAGTATCTCTCCTTGGGGTGCTCTAATCTTGTTTGTAAAGAAGAAGGATGGTAGTATGAGGATGTGCATCGACTACCGTGAGTTAAAGAAGTTGACGTTGAAGAACCGATATCCACTACCGAGAATTGATGAATTATTTGACCAGCTCCAAGGTGCCAGTTGGTTCTTGAGGATAGATCTCCGATCTGGTTACCATCAGTTGAAGGTGAAGGAGCAGGATATCCCTAAAACAGCTTTTCGCACGCGTTATGGACAGTACGAGTTTCTAGTTATGTCCTTTGGTCTAACTAACGCGCCAGCTGCGTTTATGGATTTGATGAAGTGGGTGTGTCGGACGATGTTGGATAAATCACTGATTATGTTTATCGATGATATTCTGTTTATTCGAAGAGCGAAGAAGTGCACGCCGGTCACATTCGTGAAGTATTGGAGACACTTAGAAGAGAGAAGCTGTATGCTAAGTTCTCCAAATGTGCTTTCTGGTTGTGCGAGGTTTAGTTTTTGGGTCATGTGGTAAATTCCAAAGGGATCATGGTAGACCCGGCAAAGGTGGAGACGGTGATGCAATGGAAGACTCCAAAGACGCCATCCGAGATCCGCAGTTTCTTGGGTTTAGCGGGCTATTACAGGAGATTAATTCAAGAGTTTTCTAAGATAGCTTCACTATTGACCAAGCTGACCCGTAAGGATGTGAAGTTTGTATGGGGTTTAGAACAGGAGAGTGCTTTTAAAGAGTTGAAGACAAGATTGACTCAAGCTCCTGTTTTGACATTGCCCGAAGGGAATGAAGACTTGGTGGTCTATTCGACGCTTCTTTTTAGGATTGGGTTGCGTACTGATGCAACACGGAAGGGTTATAGCCTATGTGTCCCGACAGTTGCAAATCCATAAGGCTAATTACCCTACTCATGACTTGGTGCTAGCTGTTGTGGCCTTTGCATTGAAGATTTGGAGGCACTACTTGTACGGGACGAAGTGCACTATCTTCACTGACCATAAGAGCTTGAAATACTTCTTTGAGCAGAAGGACCTTAATATAAGGGAAAGAAGGTGGTTAGAGTTGATCAAGGATTATGATTGTGAGATCCACCACTATCCAGGCAAGGCCAACGTAGTGGCGGATGCCCTTAGCCGAAAGGAGAGACTAGAGCTAATCCGGGTGAAAGCTTACCAGTTGGTGATGACCTCCGATGTGATGGCACAGGTCAAGGAATTTCAAGATAAGGCGTTGAAGGAAGATCGAATCAACTCCAAAAGAATGAAAGGTCTAGTCTCGGAGTTGGGTGAGAACACTCTCGAAGTTAGAACCTGCTTTGGGTGGATGTGGATCCCTCGTTATGGAGACCTACGGGGGAAAATCATGGATGAAGCTCATAAGGCTTGATACTCCATGCATCCCGATGCTATAAAGATGTATCATGATATGAAGAAAGATTACTGGTGGCCGGGTATGAAGTGCGATGTAGCAAAGTATGTGAGCAAGTGCCTTACTTGCTTGCAAGTGAAGGCTGAGCATCAGAAGCCATACGGGAAGATCCAACCTTTGGATATACCTGAGTGGAAGTGGGAGCACATCACCATGGATTTCATTACGAAGTTACCATGTACGGCGAGGGGGTACGATGCTATATGGGTGATAGTAGACCATCTGACGAAGAGTGCTCATTTCCTGCCAATCCTTGAGACGTATACATCTGAGAGGTTGGCTGATCTGTTCATCAAGGAGATTGTGACGCGTCATGGTGTACTAGTATCTATCGTGTCTAACCGTGGCACTCTGTTTACATCCATGTTTTGGAAGAGATTTCATGACGCGATGGGGACGAGGTTGCATATTAGTACGGCGTACCATCCTCAGATAGATGGTCAGTCGGAAATGACAATTCAGACACTGAAAGATATGCTACGGGCATGCGTGATCGATTTTGGAGGAAGTTGGGATGAACACTTACCGTTAGCTGAATTATCATACAATGACAGTTATCATGCCAGCATTGGCATGCCACCATATGAGATGCTATACGGTAGCAAGTGTAGAACGCCCGTATGTTGGGGTGACATCGGACAAAAGGAGTTGGGGAGTGTTGAAGTGATCAAGGCTAAGAATGAAAAGTTAGAGAAGATCAAGGCTTTTCTGAAGGCGGCAAAAGATAGGCAAAAGTCATGTGCGGACAAGACGCGTAGACCAATTGAATTCAAGGTGGGTGATAAAGTTATGCTAAAGGTTTCACCTTGGAAGAAGATCATTCGGTTCAGAAAGTAGGGTAAGCTTAGCCCGAGGTATATAGGACCTTTCTGAATCGTTGCTCGAGTAGGAGAGGTGGCCTATACGTTGGAGCTACCCGATGAGTTAATCGGAATTCATCAAACATTCCATGTATCTCATCTAAGAAAATGCCTAGCTGATGAAGATATGATTGTACCACTGGAGGACATTGAACTGGATGAACGACTCAATTACGTAGAGCAACCAGTGGCAATCATTGACCGAAAAGAGAAAAGATTACGAAATAAAGTTGTTCCACTGGTGCGAGTACAATGGAGGCACAAGAAGGGATCCGAGTCTACGTGGGAGACTATGGAGGAGATGAGACAGCATTACCACAACTGTTCGAGGAGTGATAGGTTTCAGAGACGAAACCTATATAAGGGGGTGGACTTCTAACACCTCGAAAATTTACAAAAGAAAAGAAGAAGAAAAGAAAAGAAAAGAGAAGTATAAAGAAAGAAAGGTGAAATAACCCAAGTTGAGGGGTTAAAGTTGTGCAAGAGGCAAACTTTATTATTATTATACTTAAAAGTGGGGATGGCCGCCCACACTTCTGCTCACCAACTGCCTTCGATAGCGGAAAAAGAAAAAAAGCAAAGTTCCATCGATTTTTTAGAGGGAAGAAGAAGAAGATCGTCTAGAAGGTAAGATTTTGTGTGTTTTGTTCGGTTTCAGCTGGGTTTTCAGCTTGTAGACCGAGTCTTATATGTTTCTTTGTTTTCGGTTGGGCGTTTTTGGTGTGTTTAGGTGTTTGAACTCCAGGTGCTCTCGAGTTTGGAGGAGTTTTACTCGAAGGCTGTTGTAGGTGAGTTCGAGATCCCCATTTTTTTCTGTTTTAAACATGTTTTGGGGCTGAAATGCATGTAAGCTGTTATTTTTGAAAGTTTCAGTATGTTGACTGTATATGTTTCCCCTGTTTATGTGGGTATGTGTGTTTGTGAATGTTTGACTGAATTACATGGTTGTATGCTTGTTTTATGGGCTTAGTATGCTAGATTTGAGCTAAGAATATGTTAGAATGATGATCGGGAAATGAAATTAGCATAAGTTGGAACTGGCATAGTACCCATGCGCCCAAACTGCCCATGCGCCCAAGTAATTGCTCATGCGCCTAAGTTTCCCATGCGCCTAAGTATCCTGTGCGCCTGCATAGTACTCATGCGCCTGCATAGTTCCTGTACGCCTAAGTTTTTCCCATGCGTCCAAATGTTCTCATGCGACCAACTGCTCATGCGACCAACTGCTCATGCGCCTGCATAGTGCCCATGCGCCCACATAGTGCTCATGCGCCTAAAATGACTTAGAATTTTTCTGAAATTTTGGGAAAATGAAAATTTATGATTAAGCTCTGGGATGTTAAGGTGGGTTATGTTTGTTCATGTTTTGCATGTTGTGGGTTGTTGTTGATGTTCCTTATTACGTATTATTATGTGACTTTACGTGGTGTGTTTATGCTCTAATACGTAAAGTATTATCATAAAAGAAGTGAAAGATTAAAGATAATGAAAAGTAGAACATAACGAATGAAAGCAAAGTCTTGCAAGCAATTGAAGGAGGTTCACAACTCATTTAGGGATTGTTAGCTCAACTGTGTGCGGTTTAGCTAACCCATGAGGATGCACACAGGGGTTAATCTTTATGATTGACTAAAAAGTATGAAACGGGACCCTTGTTACTTGCCCCAGGTACTGGAGTCAGCTTCGTGCACAATGTTCAGGATCTATTTGTAGGCCTCAGGCCTAGAACCAGCTTCGTGCACAATGTTCGGGGTATTGCACATTGGTCTCGATGAAAGTGAAAGATAATAATGAAAGTTCGAAACATACGAAATGAATGAGAAGAATGTTAAAAGATAATAATGATATTATCAAGATGTACGTATGATGTGTGATCATGTACGAAAGTAATGAAATGGTTTTAAACGAAAGAAAAGTATTTTTTTTATAAAACTAGAATTCACTCAGCAACGCTGACTTTTCATGCATTTTCAGTTGGCAGGTAACTTGTTGCTGAAGATGACACATGGGTGAAGCTACTTGGCGGGCAAGACTGGCATCCATCTCATGCAATAATAATGATGTTGTTTTGTAATACAACTAAGTGATATTTTGTAATCTTGTAAACAATGATGTATTACTTGGCAAATGTATTTATTAAAGCATGAAATGGTTCTTGATGAATTATTCCGCTGCAATATTTTATTACTTAATAAATCTTAAATGTTTTGATATAAATGAGGTTGTGATTGACAAACTATGGGTTTCCCAAGAACGGGGCCTTACCTGAACAATTCACAGCTGGTCTTACATCTAGTTTAGCTCTTGTTGCAGAAGCTCAAAATGAAGATTGGCCTGAAGAAAATGATCTAAAGGTTGATAGTGATTCAAAAAATGATGATGAAGATTATGATTGGAGTGACAAATCTGACCCAAAAGAGGATTCAGAAGAAATTGCACTCATGGCGCAGTCTGAACAACCAAAGATTGGGCATTCATCATCTGACTCTGAGACTTCATCTTCAAGTTATCCTAAAATTCCTATTCAAGTCAGAGAGAAAATGTGCACAAAAGCATGTTTCGATCAAGTTGAGTATTACAGAACATATTCATATAACATTTGTGATAAACTTAAACTAGAAGAAGTAATGCACAACAAACTAAAAAATGATCATAAAGACTCTGATGAAAATATCCTATCTCTACAAACCTCATGGAACAAAACTCTAAAAGAACTTGAACTTGTTAAAAAACAACTTGATGTACGGCCCCGTTCCCGGAAACCTCACAGTTGGACATTCACAGCACAATTTATAAAACATTTCATAATTTATCAAACATTGCAGCGGAACTTAAATATCAAAAGCCATTCATTAGTTTAAAACCACTATTGCTAAGCAATACATATTTGTTAATAGTTACAAAAGATCATTAGTTTGCATTACAAAACAACAATGTTATATTCATGAATGGATGTCAGCCTTGTCCCGACGAGTAGCCTCCCCGAGTGCCATCCTCAGCAATATAACCTGCCAACTGAAAATGCATAAA
This sequence comes from Flaveria sonorensis, assembly GCA_025506505.1. Classification (NCBI taxonomy): domain Eukaryota; kingdom Viridiplantae; phylum Streptophyta; class Magnoliopsida; order Asterales; family Asteraceae; genus Flaveria; species Flaveria sonorensis. The sequence continues at coordinate 32,692,578 of CM046435.1, read as the reverse complement.
AGTCAGCTTTGCTGAGTGTGTTCAAGTTTTAAAATCATAAAAATATATTGATAGATTTGTATACAAAATACTTCTTAAAAAAATATCTTATCTTTCTTTCGGATGTGATCACACATCGTACATACAAATCATATCCATTTACATCATCACAATTCTCTTTCTTGCTTATTTATTTTATCTTTCACTGTCGATATTGACCAAAGTGCTATACCCCCCATATAATGCGCATAAACCTGGTACTGGGCCTTGAAGTCTATAAATAGACTCCATCCGTGGTGCACATATGCTGAATCCAGTACCAGGGCAGCAACAGTCGTCCCCTCAATCTTAAAGATTGACCCTGTGTACATCCTTTGGGTTAGCTAAACTGTACACAGTTGAGCTACCGACAACATGGTCGTGCACCTCCTGTAAATTTTTACTTGCAAGTCTTTTCATTCTTTATGTTCCACTTTTCGTTAATATTAATCTTGCAGTTGATTGATAATAATACTCTATGATCATAGGCAAACCACCTAAAGTCACATTATAATATCATAATAGGGAACATAAGGACAGCCCACAACGTGCATAAAATAATCAGATACAAGCATCAAGTCTACCATGGTCAAACCCTAATTCTGATCTTCCAAAATTCCAGAAAATTCCTTAAGTCTTAACGAAATGCGGATGAACAAAACCAATGAGGGTGAACAAAACTAATGCGGATGAACACTTGGTAATTATTCTGTCTTAAAAGAAATGCTGATGGACACTGTAGCAAATGCGCATGTATAAAAAGAAGTGCTGATAGACACTTAGACTGAATTTAGGAAAATGCTGGTGAACAACTGCAAATGCGGGTGAACACTTAGGTTGAATTAAGGCAAATGTGGGTGAACAAAGTGAATGCGGGTGAGCACTTCAAATGCGGAGGAACACTGCAGCAAATGCTCATAAACAAAACACTTATGCAAATTTCACAATGCGGATGAACTATCTTACCTGCAATTTAGACTTATGCTATAACCAGTTCCAAAACCTCATTCTCATACATTCTTAACATGGATCTATCATGCTAAACACTCAGACCAAGCTTACAACCTCATCAAACACATAAATTCATACACAGTTACTATTCATGACAGTTATGAAACATTTTAAATGCATTTTCAGCCCCAAAGAAGTTTTAAAAACATAGAATCGGGGTCCTAGAACTCACCTATTGCAGGAAACAAGTGAATCTCCTCCCAACTTGCGTGCACAAGAGTTCAAACACCTAGAACAACCCAAAACAAACACCCAAACACCAAGAACACATAGAAATAAGTTTCTATGGTTAAAACCTCAAAGAAACCGAACCAATTAATCACAAAAAACCTACTAACCTTGAAGATTCTTCTTCTTCTTCATAATTCGACCGAGAGAAAACACAAAACTCAGCTTTCTTTCTTTCTTTTCTTCTTCAAAAAGCAGCAGAAGAAAGAGCATGGGCGACCATGCTCTTTATACACCCACTTTTGACTTTTGTACTATTTTACACTTTTCACCCTTCAACTTTGGCCTTTATAAAAAATTTGGGTGTTACAAGTCTACCCCCCTTAAAGAGGTTTCGTCCCCAAAACCTGTCATTCTTCAAATAACTGAGGGTAGTGTTGCCTCATTTATTCTTCGGTCTCCCACGTAGACTCAGAACCCTTTCGATGTTTCCACTGTACCCGCACAAGTGGAACCACTTTATTTCTCGATCTCTTCTCCTTTCGGTCGATGATTGCCACTGATTGCTCCACATAATTGAGACGTTCATCCACTTCAATATCATCCAATGGTACAATCATATCTTCGTCAGCTAAGCATTTTCTTAGATGAGATACATGGAATGTCGGGAGAATCCCACTTAACTCATCGGGCAATTCTAGACGGTAGGCCACATCTCCTATTTGTGCAACGATTCTGAAATGCCCTATGTATCTTGGACTCAACTTGCCCCTCTTCCAGAATTGGGTGATCCCTTTCCAAGGCGAGACCTTTATCATTACTTTATCACCCACGTTGAACTTGATGGGTCCACGCCTCTTATCGGCATACGACTTTTGCCTATCTTTGGCTGCCTTCATAAAGGCTTTGATCTTTTCCAGCTTCTCAGTCATAGCCTCAATCACTTCGATGCACCCTAATTCTTTCTGCCCAATATCTCCCTAACACACTGGTGTTCTATACCTCCTACCGTACAACATCTCGTATGGTGGCATACCAATACTGGCATGATAACTGTTGTTGTACGAGAACTCTGCTAACAGTAAGTGATCATCCCAATTTCCCCCAAAGTCGATCACGTAAGCACGAAGCATATCCTCGAGCTTCTAGATCGTCCTCTCAGACTGACCATCTGTTTGAGGATGGTAAGCCGTGCTAATATGTAGCCTCGTCCACATGGCATCATGAAAAGTCTTCCAGAACTTCGACGTGAACCGGGTGTCACGATCCGACATGATAGACACCGGCACACCATGACGAGCTACAATCTCTTTGATGAACAGATCCACCAATCTCTCAGATGAATACATCTCGCGGATCGGTAGGAAGTGAGCACTCTTTGTCAACCGATCAACTATCACCCAAATAGCATCGTACCCTCTTACAGTAAGGAGTAGCTTCATGATAAAATCCATAGTGATGTGCTCCCACTTCCACTCGGGTATATCTAACGGTTGAATCTTCCCGTATGGTTTCTGATGTTCTGCCTTCACTTGCAAGCAAGTAAGGCACTTACTTACATACTCTGCCACGTCACGTTTCATACCCGGCCACCAGTAGTCTTTCTTCATGTCTTGATACATCTTGGTAGCACCGGGATGAATCGAGTATCGAGTTTTATGAGCTTCATCCATAATTCACCCATGTAGATTCCCATATCGAGGAATCCACATTTGCCCAAAGCGGGTTTTAACACCGTGGGTATTCTCCCCCAATTCTGTAACTAGACCTCTCATTCGTTTGGAGTTGAGGAGTTCTTCTTTTAACGCCTCATTTTGAAATTCTTTAACTTGCGTTATCACATCCGAGGTCATCACCAACTGATACGCCTTTACCCGAATCAGTTCGGGTCTCTCCTTCCGGCTAGGGGCATCGGCCACTACGTTGGCCTTGCCCGGGTGCTAATGGATCTCGCAATCATAGTCTTTGATCAACTCTAACCACCTTCTCTACCTCATGTTGAGATCTTTCTACTCGAAGAAGTATTTCAAGCTCTTGTGATCCGTGAAGATTATGCACTTGGTCCCGTATAAATACTGCCTCCAAATCTTCAACGCAAAGACCACCGCAGCCAATTCTAAATCATGAGTGGGGTAATTAACTTCGTGGGTCTTTAACTGTCGGGACGCGTAAGCTATCACTCGTCCACGTTGCATTAGCATGCAACCCAGTCCCGAATAAGATGCATCTGAATAAACCACTAAGTCTTCACTTCCTTTGGGCAATGTCAAGACAGGAGCTTGAGTTAATCTTGCCTTTAACTCCTCAAAAGCATCCTTTTGTTCTCGACCCCACACGAACTTCACATCCTTGCTGGTCAACTTAGTCAAAGGTGAGGCTATCTTGGAAAAGTCTTGAATGAACCTTCGGTAATAACCCGCCAAACCCAATAAACTGCGAATCTCGGATGGCGTCTTTGGTGGCTTCCATTGCATCACTGCCTCAACCTTTGCCGGGTCCACCATAATTCCTTCAGTATTCACCACATGACCCAGAAATTGAACCTCGCGTAACCAAAAAGCACACTTAGAGAATTTAGCATATAACTTTTCTCTCCTAAGTGTCTTCAACACTTCACGTATGTGGTCGGCATGTTCTTCTTTGATCTTTGAATAAATCAAGATATCATCAATAAACACAATCACTGATTTTTCCAACATTGGCCGGCACACTCGATTCATCAAATCCATAAAGGCAGCTGGCGCGTTGGTTAAACCGAAAGACATAACGAGGAACTCGTAATGTCCATAACACATGTGAAAAGCAGTCTTAGGAATGTCTTGCTCCTTCACCTTCAACTGATGATAACCCGATCAAAGATCTATTCTGGAAAACCAACTGGAACCTTGAAGCTGGTCAAACAGGTCATCAATCCTTGGTAGGGGGTATCTGTTCTTCACTGTCAACTTGTTCAACTCTCAGTAGTCTATACACATTCTCCTACTATCGTCTTTCTTCTTTACGAATAATACCGGAGCACCCCAAGGAGAGATACTCGGTCTAATAAACCCCTTGTCCATTAGTTCCTGTAGCTGATCCATCAATTCTTTCATCTCGGTCAGAGCTAACCGATACAGTGCTTTGGCAAAGGGTTGCGCACCGGGGATCAGGTCGATCTGAAATTCTATCTCACTGTCCAGTGGCACACCTGGTAGATCTTCGGGAAACACATCTAGGAAATCACGTACCACTGGCACTTTTGATAACTATGGTATCAACACGTCCACATCTTTCATGTATGCCAAGTAGGCACAACATCCGTGCCTCATACACTTCTTTGCCACTGTCATCGAAATCACTTTCGGAACCATAGTGACGCGATCACCATAAACTGTCACTGAACTCTCATCGGGTGCAACTAACCGAATCATCTTCTTCCGACACACGATGTTCGCCTCAAAGGCTGCTAACCAATCCATCCCTAGTACTACATGAAATCCACCTAGGGGCATCATATATAGCTTAGCAGAGAACCTATGGCCTTCTAGTTCTATGTCGCAGCTTTCCAAAATATCAAAGATTCTGGTAGACTTACCAATAGCAGTTTCTACGTCAAAAGGTTCATCGATGCTCCTACTACTAACAGGAAATTTAGCACAAAAGGCAGTAGATATGAAACTCCTATTAGCACCAGAATCAAATAGTACAGAGGCACAAGTTTGGTTTACTAGGAACACACCTGACATGACGTCAGGGTCTACCCGGGCTTCCTCTCGGATCATCGTGAAGGCTCTTGCACTTGCCCTCTGCCCTTCTTCTTTAGGCCTCTTCTTCAACCCAGAACTTTCAGCCCTTGGCTTCTTGCAATCCTTATTCATATGGCCGATTTCAACACAGTTAAAGCACCATGGGGCTCCATACATCTTTGAAATATGACCGGGCTTGCCACATTTGTAGCAGACATTCATTCCCAAGCGGCATTCCCTGCTATGTTCCTTCCCACACTTATCACACCTCTTCAACCCCAAGCTTGCAGTAACCACTCGGCGATCATCCACCCTCATCCTCTTACTGTTCGGGGTAAAACCACCACGCCCGAATCTCTTCCCGTTCCAACTCTTGTTATTACCACCGCCATCAGTCCTCTTCAACTCAACCACTGCCACTTTCCTTTCGTCATACAACATTCCCGCCAAATCCACTGTCGACCTAAAAGTGCTCGGTCGGGCAGCGATTAAGTGCCTACGGATGTCAGCAGGCAACCTCTGAATTTACCGCTTGATCTTCCATGAAACCGGTGTAGCTTGATCGGGCACCAGTCTTGCCATCTCTTTGAACTTGGTGGTGTATTGCTGGTGGGTCTTGGTTCCCGTCTCAAGCTATAGGAACTCTCTCTCTCTCTTGTCTAGTTCCCTGTGAGGACAGAATTCCTCAACAACCAATTTCTTCAAATCTCCCCATCTCATCCTCCCGATGGCCCTGCTTCTCTCGGCTTGGACAATATTATCCTACTAACATAGAGCCGAGTCAACAAATGAGTGAGTGGCAAATTTCACCTTCTGATCCTCCGTGCACTCACTAATATCCAACACTGCCTCCATCTCTCTAACCCAGTGATGGGCAGTAGCAGCGTTACCTTTGCCGTCAAAAGTAGGGGGTTTACACCGTTGGAATGCCCCGTAGCTGCATCCCCTCGTGGTTTCCCGTACCTCTACATTTTCTTCATCACTGGAGGCTCCCGTTTCAACATTCATCTCCTCCTCATCATCATGATCTCCCTCATTCTCCCTTCTCCCAGCAGTAGCCCTTCTCACTTCCTCCTTTTCTTTCCACTCATCCTTCCTTACGGCCCGGATCACCTCAGTCACGACAGACGGTAGGATCGTCTGCATGACTTGGTGAACCTCCTACACCACTGCCTCTTTCACTGAGGCCCTCAAATTGGCACTCTTATCCACTCCCTCTGGGTGATGAAGCTCAGGCTCAGCAAGAGCCGTCTCTGTAGTTCTCGTCTTGTTCTTTGCGGCCCGGGGTCTACCAGCATGACCACCCCGTACTCCACCTCTAGAAGCCTTCGATGATCTTCCTCCCGCCATCCTCTAATCGCTATAAGATTCAAACACTAACACGATCATTCAAGGTAATAGCTCAGTTAATGTTAAGTATAGTAAGTCCCTAATAACAGTGGCCAGTTATGATTAGCCACTTACTTTACTCTTCATTCCCCGAGCATTTCCTATCCTGACTACATTAGCATTCAAATCTACTAAAAGCACATAAATCAAATAGCATGCGTACATAATACCGGTTATCACTATGAAAAGAAATACCTGATGGCACATAGCTACTCGGACTGGCATCCCTCCATTCGGTTCCATTTTCAGTTTATGTTTAGGTTTTTGAAAATATTTACCTATTTCTCTTAACCTTTGGCTCAGATACCAACTTGTAAGGCCCCGTTCCCAGAAACCTCACAGTTGGACATTCACAGCACAATTTATAAAACATTTCATAATTTATCAAACATTGCAGCGGAACTTAAATATCAAAAGCCATTCATTAGTTTAAAACCACTGTTGCTAAGCGATACATATTTGTTAATAGTTACAAAAGATCATTAGTTTGTATTACAAAACAACAATGTTATATTCATGAATGGATGTCAGCCTTGTCCCGACGAGTAGCCTCCCCGAGTGCCTTCCTCAGCAATATTACCTGCCAACTGAAAATGCATAAAAGTCAGCTTTGCTGAGTGAATTCTAGTTTTAAAATCATAAAAATATCTTGATAGATTTGCATACAAAATACTTCTTAAAAAAAATATCTTATCTTTCTTTCGGATGTGATCACACATCATACATACAAATCATATCCATTTACATCATCATAATTCTCTTTCTTGCTTATTTATTATTATCTTTCACTGTCGATATGGACCAAACTGCTATACCCCACATATATTGGGCATAAACCTGGTACTGGGCCTTGAAGTCTATAAATAGACTCCATCCGTGGTGCACATATGCTGACTCCAGTACCGGGCAGCAACAGTGGTCCCCTCAATCTTAAAGATTGACCCTGTTTACATCCTTTGGGTTGGCTAAACTGTACACAGTTGAGCTAACGACAACATGGTCGTGCACCTCCTATAAATTTTTACTTGTAAGTCTTTTCATTCTTTATGTTCCACTTTTCGTTAATATTAATCTTTCACTTGATTAATAATAATACTTTATGATCCTAGGCATACCACATAAAGTCACATTATAATATCATAATGGGGAACATAAGGACAGCCCACAACGTGCATAAAATAATCAAATACAAGCATCAAGTCAACCATGGTCAAACCCTAATTTTGATCTTCCAAAATTCCAGAAAATTCCTTAAGTCATAAAGAAATGTGGGTGAACAAAACCAATGCGGGTGAACAAAACCAATGCTAATAGACACTGTAGAAAATGCACATGTATAAAAAGAAGTGCTAATAGACACTTAGACTGAATTTAGGCAAATGCGGGTGAACAACTGCAAATGCGGGTGAACAAAAGTAAATGCGGGTGAACACTTAGGTTGAATTAAGGCAAATGCAGGTGAACAAAGTGAATGCGGGTGATCACTTGAAATGCGGAGGAACTGTTAATCCAAGGATCGCAATCAGGAATTATCAGTGTTAGATTGGTTTCGAATTAATGATCGCGGAATTATCATTAATCGTTGTTTAATTGATCAATAAATAAATATCGATGCCAGAGAAAATAAACAATAAATGATCAAACGATATCAACAATATGCAAAGAACAATGATTTGAATCAAACGTAATTCAATTAAACCAATTAATGATTACAAAGAGTCAAATAATAATTCCTAACAAAATTCTATGCAATGATTGCGTTTATGATTTAGGGTGTGTTGATGTGACGGCTGCTAGGGTTTGTGTTGATCGTGCGAAACGATGTGATGGTATATTTGTCACTGTTTGTTTCTGTGTTTTTGTTGTTTCTTAATCTTGAATATTTTTTATCTTCACTTGATTGAGATTCTGATTCATCCTTCTCAGGTTGTTTCGTCTTTGTGCTCTTTGTCTTGTTCTTTTTGTTAAAATAACATTCCTGAGTGGAATGGTTATTTTTGTTACAAATAGCACAATGTTTTTGAAGTAATAGTCTGAAGTCATGTGATTGTTCATATTGCAGATGGAGCAATAGCTGCTGAAGTAACAGTCTTCAGTGTTGTGATTTTTCATATCACACCATTTGCAATACTTTTCTTCTGACTTATTATCAGACTCAAATAATTTCTTCTTCTTTGTTGTTTTTGAGTCTTCAACTTCTTCTCAAACTTTACTGAAGCTGACTCTTTTCCTTTTCCTGACATGATGTTAGAAGGTTCATGTTTATCAGCTGAAGTTTGTTGCTTTGAGCTCACACCTTTTTGAGTTTTCTTTTTGGTCGTTTCTTTTGCCTTCCGCAGATCATCTACTGATTCAGTAGATTTGTTTTCTGCAGATCTGCTACTGAAGAATGTTTCTTCTTCCAGAGAGGTTCTGCTGATACTCGCTTTTCAGTTTCCAAGGAAGATTTGTGAATAGTAGATGTACACTTATCAATCACTTCAGTTGAAGCTTTTTGTTGCTGATGAAGTACTTGAAGACCTTCATTTAGCTGAGCTATTCTCTTGCAAATAGTCTTCAACATGTTTCTTTGCTTAGGAGGATATGGCAACTTTGTTTACTCAAGTACTTTGGGAATGATTGTTTCAACTGAAACATTCTTACCAATGTTCAACGGATAGATCCTTTTCAGTTGATTGTATGGTCCTATTCAACTGATAGAACCATTTATTGCTATTGGACCTTGTTGACTTTGTTTTCATGACAATTTGTGCACACAATATTTTGTGCAAGTTCATGTATCCTTCAGCCAAGTTAGTGCTCAAGTTCCAATTCCATCATTTGAATTTGGATCATTGAATTCACCTTTTATGTTTCATAAATTTCATGTATTAACTACTCCCCCTAAATTTGTGATTAATGATAAAGTGTTGCATTCATCATAAATTTATGAAGTAAAAATCATGAAAGTCACATGACATCCAAAGATTACACACAATAAATAAACTAAAAGTAACAAAATTGAACTAAAAATATGTACATGCTAATAAACACATATAATGAGATCATACTATGACACTAAACTTCTTCATGATTGAGATGATTGTTGAAATATGACCTAATTCTAGTCCTGATTGCAAGTATGTTTGTCCACTTAAATCCAAACAAGACTGTGGAAACAATTAGACATGCTGTTTATCATGTTTTCATGTTTATTAGTGATAAACTGTTATGGGCTCCAATTCAATTCACATTAGAGTTTGTCCTCCATTTGTGAGTCAATTCATTACTTTTTCACACTTAGAAACCATGTACATTAAGTTATAAATTCTATCTTGAGACATACGAGTTGTCTCATAAATGTTTTGCGACAAAAGCTCTTATGAAAATTTAGAATTGATCACTATGGATTCTTTTGAGAGCTTAGAGATGATCATCATCAGGTCACCAGGTCTTTACATACGTAAAACAAAGGTGCCTTTAACCCAGGTCTTTGTTTACACAAAATAGAGGGATGATGAGGATCATGATCTGTTCACCAGTGGAATACATATATATCTCATGGTGTTCATAAACCCAGGTCTTTGTTCACATAAAACAAAGGGAATATGATTTGCAGAGATAGAAGTTATAAGGTATTTTACATAGTGTGCTTAGGTGAATGAATTGATCACATCAGGATAAGACTTACTTGCTTGATCCTCAAAATGAAGCTTCTTATAAACAGTCACCTTTTCATCATGTTAAGCATGCTCTTAGTATAATCTTCACTCAAGGTGAATCTACTTACATATCAAAGAACTTTTGATCAGTTTTTAAAGAAATTTAAGAACTCAGGAAGCAAGCAAAGGCACAGTGTACTATCACTTCCCAAACATATGTCAAGTAGAAATAGAAGACACAATAAATAAAGATAATAATTTTTATTTATTTATTTATTTTTTTTATTATTATTATAAGGACAGACACATGCTTTTCTTGGTTAATGATGATTAATCTAAGTTAATCATGCCTAAAGAGTCAATTAGAAAATTAAATTTAACTGAATCAAAGGCCTTAGTGAATAGATCAGCAAGCTGATTTGTTGTATCCACTTTGACTAACTTGATTAAACCTTTTTCTGAGCAATAACTCAGAAAATTATATCTGATTTCAATATGCTTTGTTTTACTATGTTGAACTGGATTAGCAGTGATAAACATAGCAGCTGAATTGTCAATATAAATTGGAGTGTGAAGGAAATTGTAACCATAATCAAGTAATTGGTTTTGTAACCAAAGGACTTGAGAGCAACCAGCTAAAGCAACTATGAACTCAGCCTCAGCTGTGGATACAGATACATTTGTTTGCTCTTTGAACTGCCATGAAACAAGTCTTGGTCCTATAAATTAACATCCACCAGTTGTGGATTTTCTATTGTTGTTGCATCCTCCATAGTCACTATCTGAATAAGAGTAGAGAGAGAAGTCTCCATCTTTTGGATACCATAGACCAAGGGCTGGTATCCCTTTGAGATATCTAAAATTCTCTTCACAGCATTCAGATGGGACTCTTTTGGATCTGATTAGTACCTAGCACAAACTCATACAGCAAACATTATGTCAGGTCTGCTGGTTGTTAAATACATAAGAGATCCTATCATTGATCTATATAATCTTTGATCAATAGATTTTCCTGTAGGATCAGGTACAATTTTGTCAATTGTTGAAGTAGGTGTTTTGCATGAAGATGTATCATCAAGATTGTACTTCTTCAATATTTGATGAATATACTTTTCTTGATTGATGAATATGCCATATGTTTTCTGATGAACTTGTAGTCCAAGAAAGAAAGTTAATTCTCCCATTGAGCTCATTTGAAACTGAGATTTCATCAACTCTTCAAAGCTTTTACACAATCTCTTGTTTGTTGATCCAAATATAATGTCATCTACATATATTTGAACAACTAAGAGGTCTTGATGTTCATGTTTGAGAAAGAGAGTCTGATCAATAGTTCCCCTTTTGTATCCATGCTTGAACAAGAAAGATAATAATGTTTCATACCACTTTCTTGGTGTCTGATGAAGACCATACAAAGCTTTGTCAAGCTTGTATACTCTATGTGGGTAATCAGGATCCTCAAAACCTGGAGGTTGAGCTACATAGACTTCTTTATCAATTTTCCCATATAAAAAGGCACACTTCACATCCATTTGATAAACATTGAACTTCTTATATGATGCATAGGCTAGGAATACTCTAATGGCTTCAATTCTTGCAACAGGTGCAAAAACTTCATCATAGTCTATCCCTTCTTCTTGAGTATATCCTTGAGCAATCAGCCTAGCTTTGTTTCTCACAATGATACCTCTGTCATCTAGTTTATTTTTGAATAACCACCTTGTGCCAATTGGATGTTGGCCTTCAGGAAGATCAACTAGATTCCAGACCTTTTGCTTTCTAAATTGTTGAAGTTCTTCTTGCATGGCTTCAATCCAGCTATTATCTTTTAGTGCAGCTGTAATGTTCGGAGGAACCACTTGAGAAAGAAAACAAGTGAAAAGATAGATGTTTGCAGCTCCCCCTTGGCTTTTTGTGGTTCTTTCATTGAGATCTCCAATGATGTTGTTTATTGGATGAGTCTTATGAATTTTTGTTGTTGGAATGGACTCAATTGGAATAGATAATTCCAAGTTAGTCATATGCATTGATGCAGATATATCTAGTTGAGATGATGAATTTATGAAGTAATCAAATTGATCATCATTGGAAGCTGAATGATTTTTGTTTTGTACATTAGCTGCATTGTGAGTTCCATCCGCAGGAGTTACAGGAACATCTACGGATGTATTTTGTGCTTCCGCAGGTGTTACAGTAACATCTACAGATGAATTTTGTTGACTTGCTGACAATGACTCTTTGGAATGAAATGGACCATCTCCAATATGTGGAATATCTACTGATGTGAATGGAACATCAGCTGATCCAATAATCACATCTCTGGATGTAGGACTCTCGTCTGCGGATGCAGAGTCAGCAGCTGCTGATGAAGTGTTTGCGTCTGAGGATGTAGATCCATTTGATTGGTCTTGTGCTGCATTATTGACATTATTTGGTGTTCCTTGATCCATGATACTTGAAGTTTGTATTCTTGGAGGATCAGCAGATAATGACACTTCATTCATGTTTGGAGGAACAAAGGGATAGCATGTATCCTCACCTACAACATTCAAATAACCAGAGTTAAATGAGTTTGTGAGTGCATGTATATCAAACAACCATGATGATCCTTTTACAGATTTAGGAAATAAGGATTCATCAAAAGACACATTAGGAGTTTCTTCCACAATGTTTTGTTGTGGAATGTATATCCTATATGATTTAGATGTTGAAGAATATCCAACGAAGAAACCATCATAGGCTTTCTCTGAAAATCTTCCCAGCTGTGGATAGTGAACCATTTAACTGATAGATCCTTTTCAGTTGATAGTGAACCTTTGAAGAGAAGACAACCTGACCAGAAATCAAAGACTCCTCAACAGTCAAAGACACCTCACAAAAAGGTGGAATTGAACAATAAGAAGTCAAATGCTAAAGATACTTTCTTTGATAATTTTGAAAAAGGAACTCATGTTTCACATTCAAAATCAAAGGATGATGAAACTCTCAACAATCAAGGATCGTCATCAAAGTCAAAACAACAAACAAAGAAAGAGAAGATACTTGAGGAAGAGTTTGAACAATCAGAACAAAATTCCACAAGTTCATCATTAATAGAATCATCCTCACCACAAACAACACACAATGAATCAATTGAATCTAAAATTAATACTGAATCTTCAAGACTCATTCATGAGGAAGTTCAAATTTTAGACTCCACAGGATCACCCAAGATCATTAAGACTTGGGTTTCCAAATCTAATTGATTTCCTTAATTGTGCAGGAACAATCTTGGAGAGCTGACAACAAGTGGTATGTTGACAGTGGTTGTTCCAGACATATGACAGGAAATTGTTCTCTTCTCCATGACTTCAAACATAAAAATGCTTCTTATGTGGCATTTGGTGGGGATAAGAAGGGAGGTAAAATAGTTGGTGAAGGAATGGTAACTAATGGTGTGCTCAAATTTGAGAAAGTAAATTATTGTGAAAATTTGCAATATAATTTATTGAGTGTGTCTCAAATTTGCGATCAAAATTATACCACATTATTTGATAACACTAATTGTTACATTCTTAAGCCAGGTTTTCTAGTTCCAGAAGATTGGATTCTTCTTAAAGCATCAAGAAAAGGAAACACATATGTTTTGGATATGAATAATACAGCACTCACAAACAATGAAACATGTCTACTATCTAAGTCATCAGAAGATGAATCTCAGTTGTGGCATAGAAGGCATGTTCATTCCAACTTGAAGAACATGAATAAATTGGTGAAAAATGACTTAGTCATTGGATTGCCAAAGAATGAATTTTCTTTTTCAAACCATTGTTCCTCATGTTATAAAGGAAAACAATATAGAGTGTCACATAAATCCAAAATAATGAACACAAACACTACAACACTCAAATTGCTTCACATGGATCTTTTTGGTCCAACTAATTTGATGAGCATTGGAAAAAGGCAATATTGTTTAGTGGTTGTGGATGACTTCACTAGATTCACATGGGTATTTTTCTTAAAACTAAAGAGTGAAACATCAGAAACATTAATGGAGTTTGTCACTAAGATTGAGAATCAACTTGATTTAAAAGTTAAAATTTTTAGGAGTGACAATGGGATTGAATTTGTTAATACTGTCTTAGATTCATTTTGCAGGAATAAAGGCATAGCAAGGCAATTCAATGCACCAAGAACTCCACAACAAAATGGAGTTGCTGAAAGAAGAAACAGAACTCTCATTGAAGCAGCAAGAACAATGCTAGCTGATTCACAATTGCCAATCACCTTTTGGGCTGAAGCAGTGAACACAGCATGCAATGTTCAAAACAGGACATTAATTGTCAAAGAACACAATAAAACACCTTATGAGCTTTTATTTAAAAGAAAACCTTACATAGGATATCTTAGAGCTTTTAGGTGTCATGTATCTGTTTTAAACACAAAAGAACAATTGGGAAAAAAAAATTTTGTGTTAACCTATATATACATAATAAATTACAAATATTTATTACATGAATTGATTAAAGTTTTGAGCCTATACAAAATGATCTAGACCTATTATTCCTAGATCTAACAGGAACACTGTAGTAAATGCTCATGAACAAAACACTTATGCAAATTTCACAGTTTAAATGCGGATGAACTATCTAACCTACAATTTAGACTTATGCTATAACCAGTTCCAAAACCTCATTCTCATACATTCTTAACATGGATCTATCATGCTAAACTCTCAGAGCAAGCTTACAACCTTATAAAACACAGAAATTCATACACAGTTAACATTCACGACGGTTATAAAACATTTTAAATGCATTTTCAGCCCCAAAGAAGTTTTAAAACATAGAATCGGGGTCCTAGAACTCACCTATTGCAACAAACAAGTGAATCTCCTCCCAACTTGCGTGCACAAGAGTTCAAACACCTAGAGCAAGCCAAAACAAACACCCAAACACCAAGAACACATAGAAATCAGTTTCTAAGGTTAAAACCTCAAAGAAACCAAACCAATTAATCACAAAAAACCTACTAACCTTGAAGATTCTTCTTCTTCTTCACAATTTGACCGAGAGAAAACACAAAACTCAGTTTTCTTTCTTTCTTTTCTTCTTCGAAAAGCAGCAGCAGAAAGAGCATGGGCGACCATGCTCTTTATACACCCACTTTTGACTTTTGTACTATTTTAAACTTTTCACCCTTCAACTTTGGCCTTTATAAAAAATTCGGGTGTTACACTTGAGGAGATGACTAAAAATTTAGAAGTGAAAAAAATAGCTCATGCTGCAACTCAGGTGGATCTAGCTAAAATTAAAAGTTCTAAAACTATTGTAGAACAGCTGGTAAGTGAGAGGAAAGACAAAACAAAACAGGTCTAGGTTTTACATATGAACCAATGCCTGAATCTATCACAAACACTCTGCGAGAAAACTTTAACACACATGATCACTCACCTAAAAACAAAGTTAAGCTAAAAGCCTTTCAAAACAAGAAAAAGAATTCTGAAAGTGATGAAGAGAAAACAAATGTTGAGATATTTGAGGAACAAGATTCTGAAAAGATTAAAAATGGTCATCCAGTGAAAGTTAAATCTTATGAACCACGACCAAAGAATAAGAAAATGTTTGTTCCTAAAGAGCATGTTGTTGAAGAAATCATTGTTAAGAATGCAAACAAAACTCAATGAATAAAGAGAAAGCAAAACTAGATGAAGTAACATCTGAAGATTCATTTTCTTATGTATTAAACAATCCAGACTTCATCAAATGGCAAAAAGAACAAAAAGATAAAGAAAATGCAAAAGAGTCGTCTACTGAATGTGTTCAATCCCAAAGCAAACAAAGATCATCAAGATCAAGAAATCAAAGAAGAAGAAGGAAAAATGCTAAATCCAACTCCTCTCAGAACAAAAATCAAAACAATTAAAATCAAAGAACAAATCAAGTTAATCAGTTTAAACCAGTGAAATTTGTGTCTGTGGGTACTTTTGATATGAACACAATTCCAGAAATCAACTCAAATTCAAAGACAATATCTAACTCTGATCTGAAAACAGGTTTAGGTCCAAAGTCTTCTGCTGTTAACAAAAGATTTGTATCTAAAGAATCTAGGAATGGTGTTAATGAACAAAAGTCAAAACCCAAATATCAAAAGAACAAATTCTCAAATCAAAAACAACATATTAACTTTGTAACTCCATAATCAAAACAAGGATCAAATGTGGCTTCCCCATCTAAAGTTAATCAACAGTTATTTAAATTTCAACAATGGTATTGTGAAATATGTGATACGTATAATCATAAGATTGACGAATGTTTGTTTAACACGTACTGTCACATTTGTGATATGAAAAACCATTCAACAGCTGATTGTTATTTCAACAAGTATTGTACCATTTGTGATGAAAGAAATCACAACACTGAGAATTGCTACGTCAGCAGGAACTCGCCAAGGAATGGATATGTCAATCCATAATTTCAATGAAATCAAAGTGTTGGTTTTCAAAGATTGATAAAACAACCATCCTTAGGCTTGAGATCTGTTCGAAGGATTAATTCTAAATATGATGATTCTTATGCTTTGAAAACAAAGAATTATAATCAAGGAAAATTCATTCAACGATATGTGAGAATGAACAATGCAAAATTTGGTAATCAAACTTTTTCAAAAAATGTTTCTACTAATGGTTTTAATAATATTGATGATGATCTTGAAAAATGCTATCATGCTTTACGGATTAAACAAATCAAAGATAATATAAAATTTGTTAAAAATGAAATTGGTAAATTTAAACAACAAAAGAAGTCTGATGTGAATACACTTCATTTTAAACAATTTTCCATTGTTGATAAATTTGGCAAGCCCAAGAACATATCGGCTTGGGTTGATAACTCAACTTAAATTTCTTTGAAATGCAAGTACGCCTAAGAAGACCTCTTAACACGTGGTATGTTGATAGTGGGTGTAGCCAGCATATGACAGGCAACCATGCCTTGCTGCAAGATTTTAAGTTAAAAGATGGTACTTAGTTTTTAGGTCCCAGATTAGTCTCATGGCAATGTAAGAAACAAACAAATGTCTCTGTTTCAACCGTAGAAGCTGAGTACATAGCTGCTTCAAGATGTTCTCAAATCCTTTGGATACAATACCAACTGCTGGGTTACAGGTTTAATTTTCTTAAAACTCCTATTTACATTGATAACACCGCTACTATGTTTATTACAACTAATCATGTCCATCACTCGAAAACAAAAAATATCAAAATTCAATATCATTTTCTCAGAGATAACTCTGAAAAAGGTTTAATCATTTTGATTCAAATCACAACTGAAAAACAGTTGGTTGACTTATTTACAAAAGCCTTTTTACCAGGTATGTCTGGGTATTTGGTTGAGTCAATTGGACTTATTAACCATGTTTAAAATTAGTTTTGAGTATTTCAGTTGTCTGATTCACAAAAAATGATAAGAACCCTCCCTTAGATTAATCATGAATATAGAGAAACTGTCAAAGTTAACTGCCTGATTGTATATATTGTGTGTGCATGTTCAATAGAAAATGAAAAAGCAAATACAAAAATAGAAAATTGCAAAATCAAAAGAGAAAAATATAAAACAAAAATACAAAAATAGAGTTTTTCTTGTTAGTTAATTGTTTAGGACTGAATCTGTCTTTGCAATTTGTGAGAAATGATAGTTACATTAGTTTTGATTAGTTGCATACTTCACTCGCTACTAAAGTCTGACGTGATCAGATATGATGTGCAGGTAAGCTCATGCAATTATACTAAAAAAGTAAATTCTTGTGATCGAACTAAATCAATCATGCATTCATGTTTGTCCATTTTAGTACCAATGAGTAGTGTTGACTTCTTAAAATGATTACTTGTAAAGTCATAAACTCATACCTGGTGGAGATATGAATAACCATTGAGCTATAATTATTTAAAACATCTATTCACTTCTCTATTATGAGTCATCATAGACCTGAAGTGACGAGATATCCTTTGTTGTAAGTCATTACAGACCTGGATATTCTCACTCGATGCAAAAGATGCCAATGTGCACAATCTAAACATGAGATCTGGTTATAAGTATATGTTAGGTTAACAAGTTAAGAAAAGTGATTTCTTGCATATCTTGATGAGAGTTGAACTCTCTAAGTCTAAGTGTGACTTACATAATGTCATACCTAATCGTACCTTAATCAATCCAAGAATTAAAAAAGTAAGTGTGTTGAGTATCTTGTCAAAAGCACTCATTTTCGGTCCTTAGATCTCGTGTCTCTTTTGCTGCAGAAATGCTGACCTGGAACACACTTGATCAGGATTTAATCACTGTCGACAACTATCCATCATTTTATTTTCTTTTAATGTGCTGATCTTAATTGATATGATCTCACTACAGACTTATAATTCAATTGTATATAGTAGATTTTTATTCTGCAGACATGTTAATAATGATTAGTTTTCTCTTTTTGCAAAGTCAAAGAAACTTCTAAGTTTGTAAAACTTAAAAGTTTAGGGGGAGTAAAAATGAAAAAGAGAAAATAATTAAATTTCAAAAAGTGGAAAATCAAAAATAAAGTGTTTTAGATGAAAGGATGAAGTTGCAATTTCAAACATATGTGTCTTTGATATGATGTAAAAATGAACCTGAAAAAGAATTCAAATTCAGTGGAAAAGTTTCTTGCAAACAAAATGAGACTATTTATTTTGTAAAAGTTATATAGAGACTAAAATAACAGGAAATTGTTTTTAAAAATAAAATAAAAATAAAATGGTAAAAAATAAAAAATAAATGTTTGAATGTCAAAAAATTTTAAAATTTGAGGGTCATTAATGTAAATTTTGAGTGATAGTCAAAAAATTGACTACGTGTTGAAAAAATTATGTGAATAGTACTAATATGCTTAAATAGTGTTCAGATGGATGGTGTGAAAATTCAAGTGTCAAGACTCATGGAAGGGTTCTCATGTGCCTGAATAGTACTCATAAGTCTAAATCAGGAGTATGATGAATTTTAGAAAATTGTGCAAGTGTTGGGCCTTTCGGTCTATGCTCATGCGCCTAAACAGTTGTCATGTGTCTGAAAAATTGGTTGTGTTGGGCGTATCATCTATGCTCATGCGCCTAAACAGTCCTAGACTTCCAAGTGTTAGTCTCTTGCACCTGAATAGTGTCCACGCCTAAACAGTGCTTATACGTCTGAACAGTGCTCATGCATCTTAACCTCATGCGTATTCATAATGCTCATGCGTCTGAAAACTTGGTGTGAAATGTAGTCTTATGCGCCTTCACAGTGCTTATAAGCCTAAGGATTTTTACACTTATATATATTCAACATTTTTGTAGTTTTCATTCACTCATTCACAATCTCAAAACACTCTAATTCACTCAATCTAACACCCGATACACTTATTCAATAAACATTCATGTCTTACCTTTAATCTTTGTGATATATAGGTATAAGAGAATGTGATTTCCGAGGAGTCTTCCCTCGAGGTCATCAAAGTTTTTTCTAATTCACCTATTCAGGTGCCAGATGAAGGTGGAAGATCAATAAAAATGCTGCAGTCCTTTTTGAGATCTTGAATGCTGAGCAGATCATAGAATCCTTGAAAGAAGTTCAAGTCTGCATTCAAGAAGGCTTTGAGAGAATTGGAACTCTAAAAAGAGAAGCCTGTGTTCAAGATCAAAGATGAACCAAAAGAGTTCATGTTGGACTAAAGACAATGTAAATCTTAGGAGGGGTATTGTTGAATCTCTTAAAAGATTAATATTTTGTCTTTTGCATTTTGTCATAGTATATGGACTTATTTTGTAAATATATGTTCCTTTGTTTCTTGATAGTATAAATTGGATATTTTATGTATTTTGTAAAAAATTGAGTCAGTCAGTGAGTCTGTTAAAAAAATAGTTAGAACAAAACGAACTGTAACCCTTACACATTGTATCCTATGCATTTGCTATCAATGAAATCTATGAATTTTATGATGTAATTGCATTTTTTTGATTACTTTGTGTTTGAATTGATCATTGCATTACGACATCATCATAGATTCGATCCTTTTGAACCGATCAATAGTGGAAAGTAGTTTAGATTTTGTCAAAAGGTGATTTAGAAAAAAGCATGTCTTCTTTGTATTTGGAAGAAATCAGCCTTTGGCTTCGGAAGTCCTTGTCTTTGAAGCTTCGGAAGACTTCATTTTTGGCATCAGGAGATTTGGTCTTTTGGCTTTAGAAAATTTAATACTTAGTATAATTCACTGAGTTATATCAATTCTTCAAAAGTAACTTCCTTGTACTTCATATGTGCATGATGAGAACTCTTTGGTTGCATCAACCATAAGTGTGATCCTTACAATTTCCATACTCTAAGGAGAACTCCCAGGGTTTGTGATTGTAGATAGGACTTTCTCCCCCTATTTGGTAGCTTCACCCTCTTGCATAGGGGAGCTAAGGGTTAAGTCCACCATATCCACAAGTTCTTATGGACCTGGTTGAGCTTGCCTGGAAGGTCTCTCATCTAACTTGCCCTTAAGATTGGTGATCTTAAGTTGTTGGTCACTAACCTACCTTTGTAAGGTAACTACCTGAGATTCCAGGTGACTTACCTTTGAAACTAAATAGGTGCAGATTTCAGACAGCCTTTGCACCTTTAGTTGTAGACTTCCCTCATCTTTATCAGAAGAATCATAGGGGATGAGAGAATAGGACCAAAGTCTTCTTCCTCACCACCAGTTTAGGGTTCTTGGCTGCTGGATTTCCCCTACACCATAACAGCTTCAAGAGAAGTGTCGATGAGTTAGTTTGCCATGGTTGAGATCTTAATGATGCAATCACTTGCAAAAATTAGAGTCTATTCCATATGGAATTTCTAAACATGTTCAGGGAAGTCCACCTCAGTTTGGGGTGGATGATGTGGGCTAGATATGCGTGAATTAGGAGCACTCATCTATCCTTGAATAGGAGTGGAGAAAAGAGACTCATGGTACTCACTGAAGCTCATATCCTCATCATCATAGAATTGACGGTCTGGGATGGGTTGGTTTAATTTTAATGGTTAGGGATGGTAGCTTTCCCCCGAAGGAAAATCACTTGAGTTTTGAGACTCAGAGTGATGAATTAAGGCCTGGGCAATAAGCTCATAAGGCTGAGCATGAGGAACCTTAGCATTGATCAAAGAAGTAATGCGAGTGGTCTACTCCTCAAGAGAAGTGGGAGCTCTTGGTTCTAGTTCCTCCTGCATGGGTGATTGTTTAGAGGCCTGCTCAATCTGAGTAGACTGAGTAGGGGTTCATTTGGATTTTATAGTGTTGGTGTTGGTTATTTTAGGCTATGAGGGTGGTGCAAATGTAGAAGGTGTCAGTTCAACATTGACCGGTGCTGCCAAGTTGTCACCTTGAGCAATAAGCTCTAACATTTTTGGGACCAGGGCTATTTCTACTCTTGAGAAGCCAACAATGGTCTTTCTTATTATTTTGAAGATGCAGGGCTTTATATGTCCCAATTTAAGAGTATTACATGTCCCTCTTAACTATGAGCCCAGTACAAAGTTAAGAATGTGTTGAACATATCTAGGGAACATATAGTACCCTAAGGAGACCAAGTTACCAAGCAAGTTTGTGTAGACAAACTGGAAGTACTTGAACTTGACCCCTTGAACCATCCCATGGACTATATAGGATATGTCTTTAGGAATCTTGTCCCAACCTTTATGTTTGTAAGATAAAGAATGGATTACAACATGGAGGAGGTACTTTCATTGAGAGGAGACCTTACCCTTATTGAAGGTTCTGACTGAGTAGTCCCCTTCATAGCCCATCTGCTGAAATGAGTCATTTACAACAGATTTGGGGAAGGACAACTCGTCTTCTTCATCATTCAGCTTTAGATGAGTGTTGATTGTTGCTGGAGTGATGAAAATTATCCTCCCCTGCACTGTGGCAGATAGTGAGTTCTCACCGTCAAAGATGACCTCTTTGTGGGTCCTCTAGAACACTAGGAGTTCATCTTCATATAGTAGAGGTTCTATTATGAGTGCGGTGAGGTAGTTGGATTGAGAAAGGAAGCAGAAACATCTAAGAAACCTGGATCTTTCTCAGATGACAACAAAACAACTTGATTATGTTTCTTGTGCATGTGCATAGAAAAATATTGTTGGTTTCGGGGTTCAGTGTTGGCTGTTTTAGAAAGCTTTAAAGTGAAGAAAGCTAAGAACAAAGGTCGTTTGTGGGTGAATTTAGGGTTAAAACTTTTGCCGATGAAGAGGAAGGTGAAAGAGGGGGAACCATTGTACGAATATATATATGGTAAGGATTTGAGTCAAAGTTAATGTAAAAGGATAAACATTGAAATCTGGATGTCTGTCCCACCTTTGAAAAAATGCCCAAAAAGGTAGTTTTCTTTGAAGTCAAAAATCTTCCGATGGTAATTTGTCTTCGAAAGTTTTGATAAAATTTTCGAAGCCAATTTGGCTTTAGAAGATATTGCTTAGCTTTACAAGATTACTTCGGAAGAAAAATACTTCGAGTATTTTGCTTTCGATATGTATTTGGTTTCGGAAGATATTAAACTTCTGAAGTTTTATTCATAGGATGAATAAAGCTTCTGAGACTTAATTGCTTTTGAAAGGAAATTGTCCTTAAAAAATATAAGTACTCAGAAGCATATTTAAGCTTCGGAAGATATATCAGAATTTCTTCTGAAGGTAATTTTCTTAGTAAGTAGTTATTTGTTTTGAAAAAATAATTTTCTACCAAATTCAACTTAATGTGTTCCAAAAGAAAACATATCTTAAATTCTTAGAATTCTAAGAGATATCTGCAGGACAGAGGAAGGGTGGTCAACGCAACAGTTTCACAAGGTGCAGAGAGTTTGAAACACTTAACAGGTCAAATAGGGAACCGGTTGGTGATGAAACAATGAACACAAGTAAAAGAACTAGAACAAGAACACTCAAATATGGTTTTCAAGAATGATGTATATTGTTCTCAAGTTCTTACAAGTGTTAAAAAGCACACATTAGAAAGATACAAGTACTTGAGATACTTTTTACTAAATCCTATAGCCAGTCATACATTGAAGGCTAGCTGGAAACACTAATCTAGACAACAAGATCAATGTAGAGTCAAAAGGCAGATTGCCTTTTGACTAGTGACTATGACATGCCATAGCTCACATCCTAATATATTACAAAAAGGATAAAAGTACAGAGTTAGAAAGTTACAGACAAAAGACCTTAATCTACAGTTGACAAAAGTACGGACTTTTCACCAACTCATATAAGTTGTTGAGTCTTCAGAAGTGGTAGCAGAAAGTGGTTCAGCTTTTGTCAAAAGGTGATTCAGAGAAAGCAAGTCTTCTATGTCATTGAAAGAAATCAGTCTTTGGCTTTGGAAGACTCTGTCTATGAATCTTCAGAAGACTTCATCTTTGGCTTCAGAAGATATGGTCATTTGGCTACAAAAGATTTGACACTTAGCATAATTCACTGAGTTATATCAACTCTTCCAAAGTAACTTCCTTGTACTTCACTTATGCATGCTGAGAGTTCTTTGGTCGATCTTATTCGCATCAACCGCTAAGTGTATTCCTTACAAACTCCCCCTAGGCTGATGCTACCAAAACTGAATAGACCTTTGATTCTTGATCTTCATTTGTTGACGGTCCTCATCTGAATCACGACCATTCCCTTTATCATTAGTTGGTCAAGATTCCTTGGACTTTTAAAGTATCTCCTCATGTCATAAAGATCATGAAGAGGTAGGTCAAGTATGTTTTGCCAAAAGTACAGGTCTTAACCCGCTTGATAACTAGTGACATACCATCTTTCTAGATTGGTGGCGAACATCCAAGATACGATGGGTCTCTCAGCAGCAAGAGGCGCTATTTGAATAGGAGTTGGATGAGATGCCTCTTCTTGATCACTCTCAGGATGTTCTGACCCATCCTGAGGTGAATAGGTGGATGCCTTGGACTTTTTCTTCTTGTCCCTTCTTATGGCCATCCTTATCCTCTTTCTAAACTTTAACTGAGGAGAATGGCCTATAGTATCAGGTTCTTCTTGTTTGTCTTCCTCAGTTGGTTCCCTGTCCTTTAAAGATTTAGATAGAGAAACATCAGGACCTTGCTATGGATCAGAAGATGAAGCTGGCTATGATGCAACACTAGGTACAGGTTATGTTGTCTCCTGGAGTACAACCTTGACCTCAGCTTCAGTTGCAGCTTGACTTGGTGGAGAATGCAAGTCAATAAGCTTATCCTTTTTTTATCTTCTTCTTGATCACTCTAATGTGCTCATCCATGGTGGATAGAGACATTGGACCAAGTCTCCTTTTGGAAAATCCACACAGCTTCAAAAAGCTCACTATCTTCTGTCTATCAGCAGATTTCTTCAAGTTTGCTTTAATGGTGGCTCTTGATCTTGTAGCATCTTCCCTTATCTTCCTCTTTGTAGATTTTTGCTCTTTTTGCATTTGTAGCTCAAGCTGCTTGAGGTATTCGAACTTAATGTAGTCATATGGCAAGGGAAGAAGGTCATTGCCTGATAAAGACCTGTGGCACACAGGTAGGTGATCATGTTTTGTCTATCTTCTTCCCTACCTACCTGAGTTTGTTGCTTAGGAGCCATAGTCTCTGCCTTAGGACTTTCCTGAACTAGGGAGAAGGTAGGAGCTTTGTAGATTCTCTTTATTCTTCTTTCTTTTTTGATCATGAGAAGCAGTTTTGTTGTCTCAGCTTCCATCCTATCCTTAGACACTTCAATGTCAGCTAGTTCATTTAATTCCTCCAAGGGGAGAGAGATGAGTTCATCAATGTTGTAGTTCCAGGATCATAAATAATTCAATCTGGCTACCTTTAACTCATCATCTTGAGTACTTGGCCTGGTGGCAGCCCTGATTGCAGCTTCCATGAAGCAAGGGGTCCTACTTGAACTCTCTCCCCTTGCCTTCCTCTTCCTCTCTCCCTTCTCCTCCTCAATCTTCTCATGAGTCATCTTCCAATTCCTTTTATCACTCAAAGGCCTGTGTGAGTCAGGATGGAAAGAGCTTTGGCCTTTATTGCTTGGTGCTATACTTGTGCTCTAGCCAGAGAGAGAATGTGAAACACCTTCACCAGCTGGTGCCTCACTGAGGGTAATGGGTGCTGAGAGTGCTGAAGTAGCTCCTGTCTCAAGGTTCATAGGCTCAACTGCTGGGCCTTCAGCCAAGGTTTCCCATTCGATGCTAATCTTAGGGTCCACCTCAACATCCAGTTGACCAACAGTTTTGCTTTCTAGCCTCTGTCTATGTAGTCTGGTTCTCACCTTGAACTCTTTAAGCACCTTTTGTTGAATCCTATTAGCTAACCTTGCAGCTTGCCTGTTTTGCCTTGGGTTGGCTAGTGGAAGGTCAACTAGATAGGTGCTCTTATAGTATCTCAGGTTATAGAAGTTGAAGATCTCTTGTTGACCCTGAGACCTAGAGATTACCAGGGCTCTCCTTTGATCATCATACCTCCATCCCACTATTGGATTTTCAACAGGGTGAGATGGAGTAGGTATAGCCCTTGGTATACCCTTCTCAAGCAAGCTTTGAATGAGTGAGTCCATATCAATGTGGACTTGAGGAGGTTGTAGAGTGTGGAGAACTGCAAGTGAGGGTGGTGAGTTCTCCATGTTCATACAATTATTCACAGCGGACAGCATCCTTGCACAGCAGATAAGTAATTCAACATTCACAGTGGACAAGACATCATCCACAACAGATAACTTATAAACTTAGGATTATTATGTATTTCGTTTTACATAAGGGTAATTTTGTAAATGTACATAGTATGTACATAGGCTATAAATAGCCTTATACCCTAATCCATTGTAAGCTTTTGAACAATCAATAAAACACGCAGTTATTATCATTCATAGCATTTAATCATACAAACACACAATCATACACACACACAGAGATCATATCAATTATCATGGGCTTCTTACTATGATTATTTGAGTATTGATTCATAACACATTTGTTCTTGTTATTGAGAGATTGAAAAGATCCTTGGGGGATTCATCATTTTGTTCTTATTATGTTCAAAAAATAGAATCCATCTGATTATTATTCATAAGCTATTAACATTCATTAAACATACAAGTGTACATAGCGCATGACCAAAGAGTTATCCGCTGTGAATACAGTCAAAATCATTCAAGTGTCCATAGCGTACAACCTAAAATTGTACAGTGGACACGCTTTTCAAACAGCGCATGTCATATTCACAACGCATGACTTAAAATGAAAATTTTAAGTTAACTGTTTATACAGCATATGTTCACATTACATTCACAGCGGACACTTAATTTGTCCATTGTATATATAGTTCAACAATTGTCAGATTTTCATTTATCACGAGTGTGCAAGGCAAAAACTAAAATTTCTAAACGTTGCTATAATTCAAACATCCACTTATCATCCAAACCAATATCTATTTCATTTCATCACGAATTTTCAATCTAATAGGTATAACAACAAGTTTATAATCATCAAACAATCTTCAAAACAAACGGTTAATCAATTTTGATTCAAGCAATGTTAAACCCTAGTTAAACATTGAACTGAGACCTAAAATGAAATCATATAGTATTATAAATGAAATCAAACATTGAATACATGTTAAATGATTATAGTTGCATGTATTAGGTCTGTTGATTTGAGAAATTTTGATTAGTTGTTCATTGGTTAAATGAACAGTCAACAAGTTAATATCAAAATTTTTCAAAAATAAACTGTTTGATCTTTGAAAATGTTGAAAATTTCTTGAAATGTGATATAACTTATCAAACATGTTCAAATTTCATTAACAAACATATGTTGATAGTTGATTTAGCATGGTATTAAACATAACAATACTCAATGCATACATTCCATGTGCATTTAATGAACTAGTTTGATTTTAAAAGTCAACTGAAAATCATGGATTAAGTTGTCATGTGATATAATCATTGATTGATTTCAACAAATTAAATCTTTGTTATAAATCAAACATAATCAAAATGAATTTTGATCAAAATTGCATCAAATCAGTGAGATTTGCAAGTGAAAAATTGACCTAAATTGACTTTTGATTAATTACTTGAAAGTTAAACTATTAACATCAAAATAAAATTTCGCACAAGTAATATACTCAACAAATATGATTTGTCATTTCATACCATTCACAATGGCCAATGAATAGACAATCAAAGTATCATCAGATTAACATCATTCATTTCAATCATTCAAGAACTAACATATTCTTCTTATTTGCCGATATGGGAAATCTTGTGTTTGTCAGAGATAATAATCTATGTGCATATCACAACCCAGACACTTCTAAGGCTGAGAATTATAGAGATATAATCCAAGCCATTAGACAAACAATGCCGGTACATGCTATGACTGACATGCCAGAGATCATAGAAGATCACATTGTCTAATTCTGGACAAGTGCTCATAGGACCAGATGGAAAATCAACAAGTTGTGATTTCTACCATTCATGATCAGCAAATTATGGTTTCAGAAGAAGTGATCAGAAGAGTACTTTAGCTTGGAGATGAAGATGCTAAAGGGCCTATAGAGTTTGATGAGAACTATGTTCTCCATGTCTTTGGCAGATTGGTTACACTGGCGCTATAGACAGGAAGCAAATAAAGAAATCATACATGTGTGCCCAATTTAAATTTCTCAGGCACACTTATCAGAAGACTATGACAAATAGGAAGACTTGATGGGATGCTACTTCATTGAGGAGATCTATTGATATAGCAAGTATTATAGCTAGAAGACCATTCAATTTTGCTGCTCAAATACTCAATGGAATGATCTACAATCTAACTGAAGTGAGGAACAAATTCCATATG
The DNA here is from genome assembly GCA_025506505.1 of Flaveria sonorensis. Taxonomy (NCBI): domain Eukaryota; kingdom Viridiplantae; phylum Streptophyta; class Magnoliopsida; order Asterales; family Asteraceae; genus Flaveria; species Flaveria sonorensis. Next base: position 32,664,770 of record CM046435.1, on the reverse strand, counting down.
TATCCATTTTTACTACAAATGATTATTGATGATCTATTGCCAAACATTCCAATGGAAGGAGCTGTGTTTGATCATATTCATTTCAATGAACATGTTTTTAACCGAATCAAGTCAAGTCCCTATCAAGGTGTGGAAGTTGTTGTTCCACCTCACATGATAAATCATGATCTTCTTGTTCATGAAGTTTTTCCAAGGATACCAGGTCAAGGTGGACCTCACATGTTGTTTCAAAATGTGATTCACCAAGATCCTATCATTCAACCAGTTCCAATCGTACAGCAAGAAGTACATATTGTGCCTGAACCTGAACCAATTAAAGGAAGAACTCAAGAAGAAGAGCAATTTCACTTTGATCAGAACATTTCTTCTCAACCTCATAACCCTCGTCTATCTGACCAGCAGACACTCTTATCTCTCTTAAGAGATATAGATACAACTATAGGTGAACATGCATCTCAACAAGAGGAGTGGGAACATCCTCTATGCATGAGACAGAACAAGAAGAACAAAGTGCTCATGTTGAGCAAACAAAAACAGATGAACAAGCAAGTGAAATGCCCATAGAAGAATATATTGAGTACTCCAAAGTGTTTTTATTCAATGAGTATAATAACCTCATTGAAAAATCAAACAACATGGCAAATAAATTGAAAGATAAGCTTAAAGGGAAGAATGAAGAAATAAAAAAGCTTGTAACTGATCAAAAGACACAGAAGTTCATTGTTTAATTTCTTGAAAAAACAACTTGAACAAACAAAGGCTGAAGTTAAAGTTAAAGATCATGATTTAAGTAGTACAAGGCTGGATATAGCTTACTTGGCTGAACAATCAGATGCAAATGATAATGAGATTGATGAATTGAAAAGGATAATCTCTAAGCAAAATAAAGAAAATAAGAGATTAAATCAAGAATTGGAAGATGTAGACAAACAAAATCTTAATGAGGAAGAAGATTCAGATGATCAAGAACAAGATATAAGTGAAGAGTTCTTTGATCAACCAATGTCACCTATTGGAGAAACAAGCACAAAAGAACAAGAGCGGGCAATCATTATTCCACAAGAAACTTACTCAAAGGATCAGTTATTTAGTGAAACTAATCCATTTGAGAACATTCATTACTGAACTATCTTGAGGCAACATTTCCATACCCCTAATACATAATAATCTCAATCAAGCTTAATTGTTGTGAATCCTTTGTCTGAGAAACAGAATGAGCTTATCAGACAGTTTGCTCAGTCACTGAAAGAGCAGACTAAACCTTCTAAGCATCTAGCATAATCATCCTTTCAACAATCGCTAAAAACATATGAAAGAAAGAGGAAGAGGTTATATCTTGCTGCTTTAAAGAAAGGAAAAGAAAAGGTGCTTGGGGAAGATGAACCTGATTCACCACCATTAAAGTTGTTGAAAGTGAAAGTAGAGCCCTTAGATGAAGATGAATTCAAGAAAAAGAAAGAAGAGGTTGTAAACCTAGAAGATGGGGAAATTGATCAAACAGTTAACCAACAACAAGATCCAATCATCATTCTTACTGACTCTGGAGATGAAGAAGATAAAGATGAAGAAGAGACTGAGAACATACAAGATCCATTTCCTGATGATCAAAAGTACCCTCATGGGTATTGAGCTTGCAACAAGAGGTTTTCCATATGACGTATTCATGCATCTTAACCTATCTGTGGTTAAGGACGTGCTCAAAGACTTTTAAGAAGTTATGAAGAATTAAAATGTGCATATACACGGGAGATATAAGAAGATCAAAGACCAGCAAGAGTTTCAGAATAATTTGGCTAATGATCTTCAAATTGAAAAGATGACATACTCCTAGGTGAAAAGCTGGTTGAGTAATACAAGGATGCCATACAGGTCTTATACTGTTAAATCTCAATCTCATATGAAAGTGCTTGCTAGAGGTATTTATAAAAACATGTTGGAAAATGCCTTAAAGCCTCGGATTGTTAGACCTCACCCAGCAGCATCTCTGTCTACAAATCATCAAGCACCTCCAGAGCTTCACCTTATTGAAGAACAGAGATAATTTATGCCACACAGGCTATAGCCTGAAGTGAATGAAGTTAGGGAGATGTAAAGCATGATAGAATCACACTGCATATCACAAATCAGGAGAAAGATTGTGCATGGAAATATGATCCTGAATACTTATCATACATATTACAACTTAGATCACTATCTTATGAAAACAGATTGGATTTAATGCAGTTGAGGATGGTGAACCAAACCAACAATCCAAAAGGTGTTGATTTCTTTCATATTATGAGATCTTACATGAATAGACAACATTATGAACTTAAACTAAAAGTAGACAGAGAAGACAAGCTTCATATAGCCAAGTTAAGAAGTGAGCAAAAATTGGATGGTAAACAAATGCAAGGTGAAGAAAAGGCAGGACACCTTTCCTATAAGACCAATAGACCTCAAGCTAGTCATTAAGAAGATTGATGGAAATCAATATAATCATTCAATCACCAGATTGTTCTACAATGAGAATCAATTTGAAGTGGTGTTAGATAGGAAGCTAGAGGGAAAAGAAGCTTCAGACATTAGATTATTTGATCCAGTAGAGATTAAGCTCCTACATCCATCTTATGTTTCATTTTTTGAAGAAAAAAGTCATTCCCTTAAATTGAAGATGTACTATGTAAGGGTGACTATTGTTATTTCCTTCACATGTTAAGAATCTTAGGCACAGTCTATGTCAATGCTTCCTTGAATCAAAAGTTGGAAACCAATCAACAGTCAATGACACATATTGATGGTATAACAAGCCTAAAGATATAAGAGAACAACAATCTTGAAGTGATTAAGGGTGATCATGTTGTAACCACTCTGGTTAGCAATATTGAATTTCAAAGTCTAGATCAAATCACCCTTGAACAAATGGTGCAGCTTCCAATCACTTACAACTATGATGGTCAGATTAGTGTAGTTCGGTACTTTATTGAACACATTGTGAACAGCTTCAATGCATTAAAAGTTGTACCACTTCCTGATCAAGTCAAAGAAGCTTAAAAGGATTAGATTAGAGAGAAAGATATAGAAGATTCAATCAAATCAACATCTGAAGTGCAGAAGATGGCAGATGAAGCTGGTCTTTATCATTCATAAAGGTTCACTAACATTAAAAAAGACAAAACAAATACCAAACATACATCTCTAACCATACATAACATTCAGAACATCAATCATTCATTAATAACATACATGTTGTCAAACAGAACAACATTCATGGAAGTGACAAGTCCATACAAGCAAACATATGATCCATAATATATAAAGCAATCCTATCACACATGTGTAGTCAGTAGATCATGCAATCTATCAATGATACATAATCTATTTAACATACAATCAATCAATCATACATTATCAATAAAAATGTGCAATGATTTAATCATTTAAAAACAAACATAAAACAACACATTATTTCTAACAAACAAAATCATTAACAAGCAAACATAAAGATTGGCAGCATCATCCTTAGAGGGAGTATTGTTTGACTCAACAAGTGCATTAAAGGATAATGCTTGCCATAATCAATCAAAATGTGTTGTAACTTTCAAACAACCATTTACTAACATGCAAACATCATAAACAGTCTTATCAAACTTTAATCAAGTTTAAATTTCTTTTACAGATTTTGTAGATAAAAGAAATTTTGCTAAGTGTCCACAACGGATGAAGTAATGTCCACAACGGATGCAGTAGCAGTCATAGCGGATAAAGAATGAAATCTAAGTGCTGACAGCGGATGAACAAACATACAATGGATGACCAAGTCCAAAGCTGATGAACTGTCCATAGCTTCATCCACAGCGAATGAATATTCTACAGTGGACAACAATATAGCAAACATTACAAGTGTTCATAGCGGACAACATCCATGCATAGCGGACAAGTAATTCAACATTCACAGTGGACAACTCAACATCCACAATGAACAATATATCATCCATAGCAGACAGCTTATAGACCTAGGATTAATATGTATTTTGTTTTACATAAGGGTATTTTTGTAAATGTACATAGTATGTACATAGGCTAGAAATAGCCTTATACCCTAATCCTTTGTAAGCTTTTTAACAATCAATAAAACAAGCAGTTATTATCATTCATAGCATTCAATCATACACACACACAATCATACACACACATAGAGATCATATCAATAATCATGGGTTTCCGCACTATGATTATTTGAGTATTGATGCATAACACATTTGTTGTTGTTTTTGAGAGATTGAAAAGATCCTTGGGTGATTCATCATTTTGTTCTTATTATGTTCAAAAACTCGAACCCATCTGTTACTATTAATGTTTAATATAATTCATATAAGATGATTGAAATTTTAGTATATATTGTTAGTATTGTTAATAACTAAACTTTAAATGGTTGGTTATTTATTCTATAGTAGTTATACTACCAAATTTTTACCATGATATTGATTTGTTTAATTCAGAATGAATTCAATGGGAGTATGTGAGATCCTCTAGCATGACTGGTGAAACTCATTTGCCATTGATGAGATTCGGTGTATTGATCATGCCTTAGGTCAAAGGAGCATACATATAAAAGGTGTTAGTCGTGTTGTGAGACATCCCACCCCTAAGTTTTCTAGCATTCAACCCCTTCCAACACAAGATTGGCAAGATGAAATTTCACAAATTAGACGACAATGATGACGGCAACAACAACAACAAAAACAACAATAACAAAAACAAAAAAGTCTAGATATACAATGATGGCAAGCACAACAAATAGAAGAAATGCAAAAATGCTTCAAAATCAAATGGAAATGGTGAGTTACTAGAAGCAGCAACGACCACCCAATGGTCATAAGCGTTTTTTACTTTTATTGGATTTTATGAACTTGAACTATTTGTATTCAATTTTGTTGAATTTATATGAATTATCTATTTGTTAAACTTGGATTTAAATTTGTAATACAATTTTAATATTTGTATAAAAATTTAATTTTCTCCCAAAAAAATTAAAAACTAATTCTAAAATATTGACATGTAGCTATCGTCGCTATAGATCAAACTAAATTAGCATTTTGACCATTGTAAAGCTGAAACAAATGACTGTACAATACGGCTTGTTCGCCTATAGGGGCGAGTGGTTCCTATAAATAAATAATGATCTATAGCAACGATATGTCTTTCCTATAAAGAATAAAAGAAAAATATATAATGATGTATAACAATAACCTGTCGTTCCTATAGATCATTATTTACTTTTTTTATTTTTTCTTTCAAATAATGTCAGTTACCTTTATACCTATAGGAACGATATGTCATTCCTATATAGTTCTTTTGTACCGATAATATATATCCTTACGACTTATTAGAGTTATTACAACGAATTTTTACAAACGACACCAATAGCGACTACTTGTTATCGCTACAGGTGATTTTCATCTATAGCGACGACATGTGGTTGCTATCAAGTGACAAATTTCATTGCTATAGACTCACTTCCTTGTAGTGTCACCTTTTCTAGTAAACAGTTTGGCTAAGTTGATGAGATTGGTCTATGAAAATGATAGATGTCATGCTGTGATTTATTGTGTGGATAAAGTATTTCGAGTGGTAGATTGATGGAATTTGGGTTTGGGTGTTGAACTTGAACAAAAGAACAAAATCAACGAATTCCCCCAAGGATTGGTTTCAATCCCTCAAAGATAACAACAAGTTGTTATTGATTCAATACTCATAACCATAGTTTGGAAACCAGTGATTAATGATATGATATCTATGTGTGTGTATGATTATGTATGTTTGTATGCTTGAATGATAATAATTATTTGTTTGATTGATTGTTCAAAAGCTTATAAATGATTAGGGTATACTGCTATCTATAACCTATATAAAGATTTATGTATAGCTACAAAATTACCCTTATGTAAACAAAATACATATAATCCTAAGTCTATAACTCGTCCGCTATGGATGATTAACTGTCCATTATGGATGATAAGATGTTCCGCTGTGAATGTTGAATTACTTATCTGCTGTGCCTAGAATGTTTTCCGCTGTGAACACTTAGTATTTGCTTTGTTGTTGTCCGTTATGGAGCGTGCATTCGCTGTGGATGTACATCCGCTTTGGATTGTTTATCAGCTGTGGACTTGGGCATCCGCTGTGTGTGGTTGTTCATCCACTATGGGCACTTAGACTTTATTCTTCATCCGCTGCATCTTCTTGTTCATCCGCTGTGGACAAGTCCTCATCAGCTGTGGACACCTAAGGAAAATTCCTTTTTATCTACAAACATGAAAAGAAATTTAAACTTAATTAGTGTTTATATGAATATTAATGATGTTTATTTTTTAGTTTATGATTGTTTGAATGTTAGAACACATTATGTTTGATTATGTCAAGCATTATCCTTTTATGCACATGTTGAGTCCAACAATACTCCCTCTAAGGATGATTTTGCCAACATTTGATGTTTGCTTGATAATATTTTGTTTGTTAATGATAATGTGTTTGTTTATGTTTGATTTGAGTAATTGCATGATTAACTATTTAACTAATTACACATGTGTAATCAGATTACCTTTTATGTTCTGATTCATATATGTTTGCTTGTATGACTTGTTACTTGTATGATTGTTGTTATGTTTGTTAATATGTATTATATTAATGATTGATTGATGTTTTGATGTGTATGTTATGTTTGTTATGCATGGTTGCATGTTTTAATTGTTTGAGTGGTTAGATATGTATGATTTTTGTTTTGCCTATTTGATTGTTATGTTTTGACTGTTTGAGTGGTTAGATATGGTTGTATGTTTTAAATGTTGGACTAGCTTCATCTACACTCTTCTGCATTTCAGAGGTAGCTTTTAAAGACTCTTCCATATCTTTCTCAGTGATAATGTCCTTTTCAGCTTCCTTTACTTTATTAGATAATGGTGTAATCTTCAAAGCATTGAGGCAGTTCACTATGTGTTCAGTGAAGTATTGAACTACACTCTTTCGATCATCATACTTGAACTTGATTGGGAGTTGTCATCTGTTCCAGGGTGGTTTGATCAAGGTTTTACACTTTAAGGTTGCTCACCAAAGTGGTTACAGCATGATCACCCTTTAGAACTTCAAGATTATTGTTTTCTAAGATCCTAAGGCTTGTTATTCCTTTAATCTATGTCTGTGACTGCTGGTTTGTCCCTAACCTTTGCTTCAAGGTAGCATTCACATACAAGTGCCTAAGATTCTTAGCATATGTATAAAGTAACAAAAGTCACCCTTGCACAAGACATCTTCAATGGCCGTGAATGACTTTGTCTTCAAAAATGATACATATGATGGATGTAACACCTTCATCTCAACCGGATCAAATAATCTGATGTCTGCTGCTTCCTTCCCTTCCAACTTCCTTTCTAACACCACTTCAAAGTGTGTTTTATCATAAAACCATCTAGTGATTGGATGGTTGTATTGATTACCATCAATCTTTTTCATGATCATCTTTAAGTCTGATGGCCTCATAGGATATCAACTCTCTCTAATAGTTCACCGTCTAGATGCTCTAGTTATTCTTCACTTGGTTATTTTTGCTTGCTAGCTAATTTTTGTTCTCTTATAAGCTTTGCAATGTGAAGTTTGTCTTCTCTGTCTGCTTTGATCTTCAACTCATGATGCTACCTATTCATGTATGATCTCATGATATGATAAAAATCAACACCTTTGGTACTGTTAGTATGATTGACCATTCTCAACTAGATTAGGTCTAATCTATCTTCATAAGACAATGATCCTAATTGGGATTTGTATGATAAGTATTGGACAAGTCCAGATAGTCTCTTGATCAGCATAGCATCCCATACTTTATCATATTTCTAGGTTATAATTTTTCTCTCATCTGCTGAAGCTGTGATTGTTATCCTATCATACAGCTTCACAAAATTTGTGTTCTCATTAATCATGTCCCTCGTATCTATAGGATGAATCTCAACTGGAGCTTGATGATAGGTGGAGCGAGAAGTTGCTGGATGAGGCCTAATCACTTGAGGCTTTAAGGTACTTGTGAGCATGTTTTTTTTTTCTCTTCCAAGGTCTATCATTTAGGGTAAAGGTATACCAGCATATTACCTGTATGGCATCCTAATATGACTCAACCAGCTTTTCACTTAGGAGTTTGTCATTTTCTCTATTTGAGGATCCTTAGTCAAGTTCTTTTGAAATTCCTGCTGATCCTTGATCTCTTTGTACCATCTGTATGTTTGCTCAGTGTTGGGTCTGATAAGGATAGTCTATATTATCAACACAGAAAGTCAACAAAGGTCAACGTCACTGTCAAAGTCATCGAAAAACGCAAACATACGCTTTCTAGATGAAGAACCAAGACAAGATGTTGAAGATATAAATGACTAGGAGTTTATTGTTAATAAATATATTTTGTGTCAAAAAAATATCAAACAAAGGATTTATTTGGTGTTCTTGAGTGTTTTTCATATATTCATTCATTTTATATTTGTTTGATCTAGATTTCACACAAACATCATTGACATTTGTGTTATCAGTGGGACTTTTTGTGTTTATCAATCAAGTGCACTGTATCAACGATTAAGTGGACCAACAATATGGTATCAGAGCCATTGTGCCCTTGATTAATTGGTTTTTTGTGCTTTTTCAAAGTCAAGTTATTGTTTCATCGATTTTGATCTGATCTGCTTGTTTTGGACATGGAAATTGATTAAGGATTGCTCTATTCTGGTGTGGAAAGCTTTAGAAATCATCAGATCTCAAATTCATTGAGATTTGGATGAGTTTGAATTGATTTCGTGCTAAAAAAGTCGTTCAGATACGTTGGGCGAATCTACATCTCTTCCAGTGAAACTATATCTTCATTCAGCGAAACTACATAGTTTCGCCTGGTGAAAGTAGAGCTCTTTCGGTGAAACTACATAGTTCTTGATTTTTGAATCTGGTTTGTTCGTCCCTACGAAAGTACATGCGTTGAACGAAAGTTCATGGTGTTTGTGTGCCAAACCCAACGAAATTGCTGCCAAATTGACTTCTGAATGAAAGTTCAACTAGTTTCGGGCGAAACTAGCATCAAGGTGCCACTGCTGGGCGAAACTACTGTCAAAATTACTGGCGAAACTACTAGCGAATTTGCCAGCGAATTTAGTGAAATTTTAGCGAAATTAATTTCTGATCATGTCCAAAATTGCTCTTTCAGAAGTCCCTAATTCCTTCAAATCTGATAATCTAATATCGGCACAAAGTCGGTTTGATTCTTTTGCAGCCATGAAAGATGAAAAGATATCTGATTTTGTTGATCGATTTTTGATGGTGGCAAGAAACCTTAAGAAGTATGATGACCAGCTGGGGAACCATGAACAAGTCACAAAACTTTTGGAATCTCTTCCTCAACAGTGGAGTCCACAAGTTAGATTATTAAAGCAGGAAAGAAATTTTGCTGACTACAAACTCATTTAAGTTATCAACAAGCTGAAGTCATTTAGTTTGGATATGAAAAGAGGAAAGTATAATCAATTCATGTATGGTGGTGTATCTTCAAGTGTTGAGATCAAAGAAACTAAAGAAGAAGTCAACCATGCATTGATGGCTGAGGTAGTAAACAGTGATGAGGATTCTGTTGAGGATTTTGATCCTTTCAAAGAATTCAGCTGTGTCACTCAAGGTGAGAGTGTTGGTGATGTTGGTGATTGTGCAAGTCGGTGTAAAGTTCAGGATGAAGGAAAGCAAGAGGAAGTTGAAGCTGCAGAAGCTAAGAAAAGAGTTGCTGAGGAGGAAGAATACAAAAAGAACACTCCTGTCTGTCATTGTGAAAAAGCCCTAGCTGCTGAAAAGATAGTTATGGGGCCTCCTTATGAGGTTGTTCAAGACATGTGTTCTCCTCCCTGCAAAATTCGTTTATTTGGAGTTAATAAAGCTAACAGATTATTGTTAGAAAATGAAAAAGAATTAAAACAAATAAACAATGAACTTAAAATCAATGAGTCCAAATATTTTATCAAACTAAAAAAAGCTTTAAAAGAAAATGATCTTTTAAAATGAAATCTTTTTGAAAAGAATGTCGAGATTAATGTATTGAGCAAACGTGTCACATTAGCAGAATTTGAGACTAGTAAGCTTAAAACTAAACTTGATAAATGGACGTATCAGGGATGAAACAGGAAGAACTATTCTGTAAGCAAAGGAGAGCTAGAATCAAAACAGGTGTGGGATGTGGTGAAACTTCATATGTTTATCCTGCTCCAAGCACTCATTGTTACTCTCCTATGCCTCAACCTCATCCATCTAATGATTTAATTGAAGTTGTAGATACTAACAGTCTACATGCAGGTTTAAGCAGCATTAATCACAAGAGGTTCGAGATGAATATGATTCTCCTGCTGTTTTGGGACTCATCAAACAAGGATTTGATAAGCAAAATGATAATTCCACCCTTGATGATTCAAATCTAGTATCAGGTGTTTCCTATAACTTCTTTAACAAATTCAAAACAGGTAACATCCCTTCTTTTGTTCCTGTCAGGTTTGTCAAAGAAGGAACAACTGTGGAATCGTCAGGCAATCAGAACTCAACAAGTGCTATCAATCAAGATCCGTTGAAAGCAGACTTGTGTATACCAGACTGGACAAGCTCAGATGATGAATCAAAAATCATTAAGTCACTTGAAGATGTCAAGTCTCAAATGCTTCCAAAAGTTGAATCAAGACCTATACGTATCTCATCTCCAATTGCTAAACAAATCAGCAGTCCTTTAAAACTCAGCAGAAGCACTCACCATCTTCATCTGCTATTCATCAATCTCACCATAAATCTACCTCCAAGTCTGCCAAGACACCAGTCATATAAAAGGATTCTCAAAAGAATGTTCAGATCTCATCTCTTCGAACAACACACGCCAAATCACAGCTTAGTTCGAAATCCATATCTACAAAGCCTTAAAAAGTTCAATCTTCTGATATCCGAAAGAAGGAACTTTAAGGTAGTCAAAAGGCTACAACAACCTCAAAGCAGGCTCCACCCTCGCCTACATTCCATGGGACTACAAAGAACCAAAAGCCTTTTAAGGCTTGCTTTAGATGTGGAAAAGAAGGTCATGTGCTAAGAAAGTGCCCTCAAGTTCAAAGACACGATTCGAGCGGTAAAGATAACACGGGTTGCTTCTATGGTTCAAAAAGGTAAAAAGCACACATTTTTGAATGGTTGGATGATGAACAATTTATCCAAACCTTCTCATGTGAAGCCGGTTTCACATGATTCAAAGATAAAAATACCAATGTCTCAAAATTAAAATCTCTTCTTCGGGTCTTAAACAGAAAATAATATCCAAATTTAATTCATTCAAATCAAAAATAATTTAAAAGAAACAAGCTTGGAAAGTAAAACAAAAGGTTAAAGAGATAAATGATTTTTCATAAGAGTGTGCGCTTAAGCAGGTTATGTACACTGATGAAAAAGGAACTCCCAGGACCATGATGGCCTGTGTCCCCCTCTCTAACGAATCTGTTAATGAGTGCAGGAACAGTTCATGAGGACTGTTAGTAATCCGGTTTATCAACAGAGAATGTTCCTCAGTCAAATTTGAAGCGGAACAAACAGGTTATGGTTTTGGTATCCCATCCATATTTTGGATACTTATCTGCACTATTACAGTTCACACTACACAATCACTGCATTTTCTTGGTACTTCATTTCTCATCTTTTTGCTAGTATAATTTGGAAGACTTTCTTTGCTAGTATAATTGAAATAGAAACTAAGAACTTGATTTGGGATGACTAAGAAATGATAGTATGGTTTCTTTGTATGTTTGGTTGCATGAATTGTACCTTTGTGAGAAATGATAATAACTGATGTAGATGTCTGTATCACTTAAAATTCTAAAATCTAAAAAGACAGTTTCATTATATGATATGCATGGTAGGCTCAGCCTGAAAATGAAGTAAATAGTGATTCTATAGCCTAACTAAAGCTTTAGAACTCGGTGATAAGGATCATTTCCATGACATCTCGGCCTGCATAAAGTTACAAGTCTCATAAAAAACGGGTTGAGAGTATCTGACTTCTGCTTGATCCCTTCCATTCCCAAAATCTCCCTATCCCCAAGTCCTGAATGTTACTTCTCGTTAGCTCTTCAGATGTATATTTCGTGCTTATCTCCTCTTCTATGCGGAAGTATTGACCTGGAGCGATGATCTTCTCTGTTATACGTGAGTATAGACCTGAAGCTCTCATCAGCAAGCTTAGATTATCATCTCCTCTGTTATACGTAAGTATAGACCTGGAGCTCTCATCATGTGCTCTCTAAAATAAAAGCACAGTGATTCTTAAACTAAGATCATTGTTGAACCTCAAAAGAAAATCAAGCAGAGTTAATCATATTATTCAATAAGCCCTGATGACGGGATAAGTTCTTTGCCAGATGTATGTGGGAACCAAGTTACCTGAGCTTCTCTAATCGAACTTAAAACATGATAAAATCAGTTGCAGGTCACTCATTGAAAAGAATAAGGCATGGGTTTAAATTGGACAAATATACCAACAATCATTCTTGAACTGTTTTTGGCTATCAAAATTTTAAAATCGTGATCAGACTCTGCTTCAGTGTGATCTCATTAACTTGTCGATGTTTAAATACATCCTTGTGCTTAAGTATATCTTGAGGATGTGATCTCATGATCGAGTTAGTTCTTGGTGTAAGGTGATTAAAAAAATATATATATAAAAAAGGAGGTTTTTCATTTCAAATTATTTTAAGTCTTCCACATTATGCTATTAAAATATTATTATTTTCGCATGCATTTCACGGGAAATTGCACACACAGATAAACACAGGTTTATTTGTTAACTGAAATGATCTGACAGGAAGTTACGAGATTGTGGTTGTGATTGTGTTACAGATTTTTGCTTCAAATGATGGCCGATCATCAGCTAAGCAAAGTACCTGACCAGAAAACATGTTCCTCAAGTTTGCAGAAGATACCTAGCTAGGATTCCTCCTCCTACATCTTCTGAAGCACTCAAGAATAGAGAGTTGAAAAAGTTGTTCCTGATCATTCACAAAGAATGCACACGAAGAGGGGGAGCATACAAAAAGGGGGAGCTTGAAGATAAAAATCTTTAATACCAGATCATCAATCTAAGGGAAGATTGAAGATCATTATATGGTTGACTTATCGGTGCTGATCACCATACAAGACGTTGATAATGATAGACTAAGGGGGAGTATTGTTGGGTCTGATAAGGATAGTCTATATTATCAACACAGTCAAAGTCAACAAAGGTCAATGTCAATGTCAAAGTCATCGGAAAAGGCAAACAGACGCGTTCGAGACGAAGAACCGAGACAAGATGTTGAAGATATAAATGATTAGGAGTTTATTGTTAATAAATATATTTTGTGTCAACAAAATATGTTTATTTATGTTTAAGTCTTTTTTATGTTTTATATATAATTTCTCTAATTGTTTAAGTCTAGGGGCTTAATATGTCAATAGTGAATATTATCATTATATATAGATTAGTGACAATTAGGTTTTGAGAGAGCTTGAATGAGCCATTGATTGAGGGGCTTTCACTTTGTAATATATTTAGCAATCAATTTAGATCAAACAAAGGATTTATTTGGTGTTCTTGAATGTTCTTCATATATTCATCCATTTTATATTTGTTTGATCTAGATTTCACACAAACATCATTGACATCTATGTTATCAGTGAGATTTGTTTGCGTTTATCAATCAAGTGCACTATATCAACGATTAAGTGGACCAACACTCAGACTCATTCTTCATGACTTCTTGAAAATCCTTGAGCAGGTCTTTAACCTCAGATAGGTTAAGATGCATGAAAGTATTATAAGGAAAATCTCTGGATGCTAACTCTTTTCCCATATGTGTTTCTAGATCATTTGGAAATAAGTCTTGAATGTTCTTAATCTCCTTTTCATCCTTATCTTCTTCTTCTTCATCAGAATCAGTAACGATAATGATTGGCTCTTGTTGTTTGTCATGAGATTGATCGAGCTATCCTTCTTCTAGATTAACAGCCTCTGATTCTTTTTGTTTGGGCTCATCTTCATCAACTTGCTTTGCTACTTTTAAAATCTTAAGAGGTGGAGATTCAGGTTCTTCTTGATCTTGTACCTTTTGTTTGTCTTTCCTCAGGGAGCCAGGTACAATCTCTTCCTCTTCCTTTCATAGGTTTTCAATGGAGGCTTTGATGATGATGATGCTTGATCTTTGTATGTTTCTGTTTGCACTTTCAATGATTCAGCAAATTGTCTGATCAATTCCTTTTGCTTCTCAGATAAAGGATTTATAGGAGTGATGCTTGTTTGTAATTGTTGGGTGTCTCGTGTACGAAAGTGTTGTCTTAGAATGGGTGAATACACGAGAATAAATATTTGTACAAAAACTTTATAGTAAAAGTTTGATAATTAATTCATAAATAAAATTAAATGCAAGCCTACATTTTACTTTTTTTATATTTTATTTTTTGAACAGCCCTACAAATTTAATTGGCCGCAGAAACCGTTGTATTGATCTACTATTTCACCTTGTTTTAACTTTAGTTCAATTGTGCAATAAAAATAACTACTTTAGAATGATTAATAATTATGGATTCAAATTCTTTAAAACGAAACTTTGTACAGCTAGATGAGTTTGGTCGTTTATTTTTAGTTAATAATAATAGTAATAGTACAAGTTCATTATCACTTTCAGTTTAACGATTTAAACTATATTAGTTAACCGTATAGAATTTGTTTTATCATATTTAGACGATTTAAAAACTGTACTTATAAGTCATTAATAAAAATGAATAAACTGTATCACCTCATTTCTCAAAGAAATATCTAACGTATCTCTAAAGTGAAGAGCTATATATCATCGTGAAATTGATCATGACCTTTTATGTATATATGAAGAGTTTTTACATGTTAATTTTAAGCAAGTCCAATTCGCTTATTTATTGTCACCTACTTGTGCATGGAGGAAGTAGGTGAAAATCTATACTATAAATACACATCTTCCATTTTTATGTACTTTCATCCATCCCGCACAACTACAACTTACAAACAAAATGGCTAAAACTATGTACTCAGTAGTTATGGCTCTCATTTTTGTCTTTAACCTCTTCATCTCCACGACAATGGCAGGCCGACACATTCCAAACAACAACATTAAAAAACCAGATGACGTCAAACACCCCGAGAATTTCTTTTATTATGACCGTGGGTACCTTATCCCCGGTGTTGGAAGAGGTATCAAACCCAAGTCAAAGAAAGGGTTCAACCCCTTCACCTACAATCCCATTACCGGCAGCAACAATGGCTTACCAGGATTCAGTGTCCCTAGTTTTGGTGGCGTTGGTGGTGGAAGCTACATCCCAGGTGGCGATGATACGCTTGTACCAAACCCTGGTGTTGAGGTTCCAAACCCTGTACCAAACCCTGCTGTTGAGGTTCCGAACCCTGGAGGCACTGGCAACACTCCTGTCCCAATTGGTCCTTGAGGGTTGATCTCTCATTTTCCATCTTCTAGTAGCAAATTAAATAATTACGGTGATATGAATGTTCCGATATTGGCTACCCGGTTTGTTTTGTTTCGTTATTTTATTGTACTTGTTAGGGGATGTGATTTAAGTTTGTGTTTTTAGTTGTGTGAAGGTGTGACCAACTAATAAACAGATGAGTGTACGTTGCTACCTTGGTATGCTTAGTTAATAAAAGTTGGATTAGATTATTTTATTGGACACATGCA
The DNA here is from genome assembly GCA_025506505.1 of Flaveria sonorensis. NCBI lineage: Eukaryota > Viridiplantae > Streptophyta > Magnoliopsida > Asterales > Asteraceae > Flaveria > Flaveria sonorensis. The sequence continues at coordinate 32,649,000 of CM046435.1, read as the reverse complement.
TTTATTGTTTTCTTTACCGTAGTGTAGACAACATGGCTAGATCATCTATAACAGCTGGAGTGAAAATTTAATAAAATAAAAAGTTAGAAAATATAGTGTTTTGAGTGAAAATTTAAACTAGTTTATAATTATAATAAAATGAGATTTGCTAACAATAAAATCACTGTTATATGAAAGCCAAGTAAAGACATGACATATGGAATGTCAAATTTCAAGAGGTGAAGGAGTCGGTGTAGCAAGATAACAAGAATGGCATAACAAAGGCCAACACATGTAATAACAAATATATCAATAATTGGTTGTACAAATGACTTCAAAGGACTTAACTACTAAAAACTAGAGACTAAATAAATTTTAGAACATTTAAGGTTCTATGTTAACACCTGCATACCCCATGTAAGCTTTAACCATTCTGATTTGTCGAAATTTCGTTCTTTAAAATCAATATTCACTTTTGTGGTTGACTTTTATACAAATTGGTGAAAGTATGACTTACGACATTAAACACAAATAATTATATATGCTCTTAGTGTGTGTGCGCGTGTGTGTGAATTTATATTGTGTGTGTGTGTAATATATATTGTGTGTGTTGTGTGAGTTTTAAGTTTATATTTTATTAATTATAATTTTATTTACTTTTTGTTGTTGATTTTTTATAATTTTAATTTTTATTGTCCGTTTAAATACAACATATTGTTTATATAGAAAATTTTCTTCTATTAGCATCTATTTCACTATCTAATCACAAGCATTTTCTTATTATATTGTACTTTAAAATGCATAAACCAAAACATTATAGATTTGTGTACATAAAATTGTAATTAACTCAACTTTTTAAGTTGGAATATGTTTGACTTTCATGCACATACTTTATTTTATTATTTTTTATTGTGGAACTAAAACTTAAAATCACATGTACATCTTCTTCATAATATATAATATAATGTATATATATTATTATTACATAATATTAATAAAGCAATGGATATGAATAGGAAATTTTAAAGTTATTCAATTTTGGCCATAACGCTTTTTAAATTGTTGTTTTGTACTATAGGGTTAAGTATCCAAAGCATCATTTATTGTTTTACAGAGATGTATGTTTTGTGGGAGAGGATGACGGGTAGAGGCGATTGGCCTCGGGTGTCACGTCGTCCAGCCCTTTAACATGGTCGTCCTCACCGGTGATGGCTACCAATGAGAAAAATTTGGAGAGTCGTCGGCTGCGTTGGTTATCATTGATCTCCTTGTTGCTATTTATGGAAATGATAATGGTGATCATGGTGGCTGCATCTGTTTCCTCAATTGTTCTTCTAGCTTTGTTTGTGACTATGGAGATTGTGCGACATTAGTTGTCGCTCTACCTCCCATTTAGGTTGAGGTGGAGCTAGCAGCGACGATGGTGACGGTGGTCGTACGACCATCTTTGTTGTCTCTCTGCATCACAATCTGTCCGCAACCCTTTTAGGATTTTCAGACACACCATTTTCTAAGCCTTCTAATTTGAATTTTTATCGTTGTGCAATGTCGTGACTGTCTTACACGTGCTGCAAAAGTGCGGGTAGGTTACTAACTAGTTAAGTTGGATATATAACTTTTAAGAAATCAATCAAAGTATTGGAAGACAAGGATTTAATTTATAGTTTACAGAGAAAACCTTTTGATAATTATGTATTAGGTTTAAATGAATCTACAAATACAATTTACATTGTTATTTTAAAAGGTATGAATAGGTAAAAACAAACTGAATTGAGAAGGTACTTCGAAACTAAAACTTGACTCGTTTGGTATAAGAAAACTTAAGTTTGAACTTGACTTATTTCAAAATCGGTTAGTTAATGGTAAGTCTAAAATTTAAGCTCAAGTAAATTTTCACACACAGGTCGTCAAAGTAGTATACAAAAATTAAAGTTAGTTTTGAATTTTAGATTACGGCCCTTAAAAACTTACAATGTGCTTAAATACACTATTATATATGCCTTTAATGGGTGGGTGTACGTAAATATTTTATTTTTTATAAAGTTTCTAGCACATTAATTTTCTTTTCCTTTTAACACGCCACAATGTGAGTGGCTTTCTAATTGAATCGATTACATGAACTAGAAAGATATTTACTGTACTACTATCAATCCAAAAATAATATTGTTATTCCTAAAATGTCACAAGAACTACTTATTGTTTCATTTCACATCACAAAAGTCTGGCGCAAAGCGCAAGTCTTCATACTAGTTCTAATAAGAGACTAAAGTTTATGTCATGTAAAATCCTTATCACAATTGATTCCACATATTGTTGCACTTGATAATCAAATTAATCCGGATGTGTGCGTGTGTGATATCAACAAACTTCAAACAAACTCAATCGAATATTATTAATCAAAATATTACAATACCAAAGGTGTTTACATCATTGAAGCTCGATCCACCCGATGTGAGCTCTCCTCAGACGGCCGATCACATAACCCTCTACTCTCTCATCCTTAGAGCACCTTTACAAAATAAAACCATATAATGAAACACAAGGGAAAAACGTCTATTAAAACTCTCTAGATGTTCTCGCGCGACAACAAGAGGTTGTCGCGCGGTAATGCTAAGTTCTCACGTAATACGATTTATATCCATCATCTTGGAGTTCTCGCATCGTTGTTTTTCTCGCATAATTTGAGTTTTTTCTTTCACTTGATATTATAATACATAAAAGATAGGTCCTTAAAATTTCCCCCTATTAATTATGATATCAAGATATGTTTGACTTTGGTCACTCATCTTCATGAATTATCTGATCCTCTGGTATCTTTAACTTTAGTCTTCCCCCTCATATGTAACATCCTCCTAATGTATAGCTTCATAAAGTATATCACGTTTGAATTAAGATAAAACCATTCTATCTTGATTACTTACAACTTAAATTTTAGTGGGCATATGACAGAGAGATCCAACTTCCATTTTAGATTTCCGAAGAACCTGATTCTTCAATCCGATGACAACATTCTGTGACGACGAACTAGATCATCTAAAGCATTCCCCCCCCCCCCTTATGTAAGATGTAATAAGCCTATATTTTCATAGCAAGAACACCAAACAATCTTGATTCTTGACATAATTAAACCGTTCGATCATTGTCTCCATTGGTAAGATAAGATAAGCCCATATTGTCAAGTTTCAATTCATGAACGACCTAATTCAAATGTTGTAGATATAGAATCTTGAACATGATCAAACATCATAAAAATCCCTTCTTAAGTATCAAACTTCAAATCATCTTCTAGATATATACAGAAACACTTGTATTAAAACAGTCAAATACTAGCAAGTTTTTACATGTGGATCATGGTCTCACATTTTACAAAATTTCTGCAAAATTTGAAATCGTTCATAATTTTTGGATGGATGATGAAGTTTTAACATGGTGAAGTTTTTGCATGAGAAAATTTTGGCAAATGACAACAACTGCTGCGATGGTTTTTGCATGAAGAGTTTTCTCATGAAAAGGTTTTTCATGGAAAAGTTTTCCCATCGAAAAATTTTCACCTGAAAAGTTTTGTGATATAAAATTTTCTCATTAAAAGTTTTCTCATAGAAAAGTTTTCTCTTGAAAAGTTTTTTGATGAAAAAGTTTTCTCATTAAAAGTTTTCTCATGTAAAGTTCTAGCATGAAGGTTCTCGCATAAAGGTCCTCTCATGAAAGATCTCGCATGAAAGTTCTCGCATGAAAAAGTTTTCTCATGAAAAGTTCACTCATGAAAAAGTTCTTGCAAAATACGGTTATTTTTGCAAAGATTTCGCATGATGCAGTTATTTCCGCTAAAAACTTCAACCAAAATCGACTTATATGAGTTTGAATTACTGCTACGGTCTCAAATCTTTGTTTTCCACCATCAAAAGTCAAAGATACCAAGCATAATGATGTAACAAAGCCAATTTCATGTGTGTTCACCCTCGGTTTCACCTACTTCTACTTCGAAACCGGTCCAAACTCGATCTAAACCTTAAGATCTTCAACCTCCATGTTTAACGTCTTAAACGGATGATCTCGGAATTAAAATCGGTCTATCAAGAGCAACACCTTGCTCTTATACCGAATGTAAATTCCTCATCACAATCGATTCCATATATTGTTGCACTTGATAATGAAATTAAGACGGATTTGTGCGTGTGTGATATCATTGAACTTCAAACAAACTCAACCGAATATCATTAATCAAAATATTACAATACCAAAGGAATTTACATCGTTGTAGCTCGATCCACCTGAGGTGAGCTCCCCTTGGGTGGCCTATTGCATAATCCTCTACTCTCTCACCCTTAGAGTATTTTTACAAAATGATAAACACATAATAAAATACAAGGGAAAAACATGTATTTATACTATAGAGGTGTTCTCGCGCGACAGCATGAGATTGTCGCACGACAACTCCAAGTTCTCGCGTAAAACAATTTGTATCCATCATCTTGTAGTTTTCGCATCTTTGTATTTCAGGCATGATTTGAGTTTTTGCTTTTCATTGATATTGTAATAGATAAAAGCTAAGTCCTTAAAATTTCCCCTATTAATTATGATATCAAGTTACGTTTGACTTCGATCATTCATCTTCATGAATTATCTGATACTCAGGTATCTTTTACTTCAGTCTTCCCCTCAGCTATAACCTCCTCCTAATGTATAGTTTCATAAGGGATATCATGCCTGAATTAAGATAAAACCATTCTATCTTGATTACTTACAACTTAAGTTTTATTAGGCATATGATAGAGAGATCCAACTTCCATTTTAGTTTTCTGTAGAACCTGATCCTTTAATCCGGTGACAAGGTTCTGTGACGACGAACTAGATCATCTAAAGCATTCTTTCCCCTATGTAAGATGTAATAATCCTATAATTTCATAGCAAGAACACCAAACAATCTTGATTCTTCCTTAATTAAACCGTTGGATCATTGTCCCTAACGGTAAGATAAGATAAGCCTATATTGTCAAGTTTCAAATCACGAACGACCCAAATCATATGTTATAGATATAGAATCTTGAACTTGATCAAACATCACAAAAAAACCCTTCTTAAGTACCAAACTTCAAATCATCCAGCATCTTCTAGATATATGCACAAACACTTGTACAAAAACCTTCAAATACTAGCAAGTTTTTACATTTGGATCATGTTCTTGCATTTTACAAATTTTTTTTCAAAATTTGAAATCGGTCACAATTTTTGTATGGATGAAGTTTTAACATGGTGAAGTTTTTGCATAAGAAAATTTTCACAAATGAAGGCAACTGCTGCGAAGATGTTTGCATGAAGAGTTTTCTCATGAAAAGGTATTTCATGGAAAAGTTTTCCCAAGGAAAAATTTTCTCCTGAAAAGTTTTGTGTGAAAAAGTTTTCTAATGAAAAGTTTTCTCATGAAAAGTTTTCTTATGAAAAGTTTTCTCATGCAAAATTTTCTCATGTAAAGTTCTAGAATGAAGGTTCTCGCATGAAGGTTCTCTCATGAAATTTCTCGCATGAAAGTTCTCGCACAAAAAAGTTTTCTCATGTAAAGTTCACTCATGAAAAAGTTCTCGCAAGATACGGTTATTTTTGCAAAGTTTTCGTATGATGCAGTTATTTCCGTGAAAACTTCAACCAAAATCAGCTTATATGAATTTGAATCACTTCTACGGTCTCAAATCTTCGTTTTCCACCATTAAAAGTCAAAGTATCGAGCGTAATGATGTAACAAAGCCAATTTCATGTGTGTTCACCCTCGGTTTCAGCTTCTTCTATTTCGAAACAGGTCCAAACTCGATTTAAATGTTATGATCTTCAACCTCCATGTTTAACGTGTTAAACGGATGATCATTGAATTAAAATTGGTGTATCAAGAGCAACACCTTGTTCTGATACCAAATGTACATTCCTCATCACAATCGATTCCACATATTGTTGCACTTGAATATCAAATTAAGACCGATGTGTGCATGTGTGATATCAATGAACTATAAACAAACTCAATCAAATATCATTAATCAAAATATTACAATACCAAAGAAGTTTACATCATTGAAACTCAATCCACCCAAGGTGAGCTCCCCTTGGACGGCCTATCACACAACCCTCTACTCTCTCACCCTTTTTACAAAATGAAATACACATAATGAAATACAAGGGAAAAACATCTATTTGTATCCATCATCTTGGAGTTCTCACATCCTTGTATTTCTCGCATGATTTGAGTTTTTTCTTTTTACTTGATATTGTAATCCATAAAAGCTAGGTCCTTACAATTTTCCCCTTATGGATTATGATATCAAGTTACGTTTGACTTGGGTCACTCATCTTTATGAATTTTCTGATCCTCAGGTATCTTTTACTTCAGTTTTCCTCCTTAGTTGTAACCTCCTCCTAATGTATAGCTTCATAAAGGATATCACGTCTGAATCAAGATAAAACCATTATATCTTGATTACTTACAACTTACATTTTATTAGGCATATGACAGAGGGATCCAACTTTCATTTCAGATATCCGTAGAACCTGATTCTTCAATTCCATGACAAGGTTCTGTGACGACGAACTAGATTATAAAGAATTTTCCCCCTATGTAGGATGTTAAAAGCCTATATTTTTAGAGCAAGAACATTAAACAAACTTGATTTTTCACTTAACTAAACCGTTCGATCATTGTCCCCATCGGTAAGATAAGATAAGCCTATATTGTTAAGTTTCAATTCACGAATGACCCAAATCAAATGTTGTAGATTTAGAATCTTGAACATGATCAAACATCACAAAAAACACCGCTTAAGTACCAAACTCCAAATCATTCAGCATCTTCCAGATATATGCAGAAACATTTGTACCAAAACAGTCAAATACTAGCAAGTTTTTGCATCTAGATCATGTTCTCGTATTTCACAAAGTTTTGCAAATTTTTAAATCAGTCACAATTTTTGTATCGATGATGAAGTTTTAACGTGGTGAAGTTTTTGCATGAGAAAATTTTAGCAAATGACGGCAATTGCTGTGAAAATTTTTGCATGAGGAGTTTTCTTATGAAAAGGTTTTTTTATGGAAAAGTTTTCTCATGGAAAAAATTTCTCTTGAAAAGTTTTATGTTGAAAATGTTTTCTCATTAAAAGTTTTCTCATAGAAATTTTTTATCATGAAAAGTTTCTTGTGAAAAAGTTTTCGCATGAAACGTTTTCTTATGGAAAGTTCTAGAATAAAGGTTCTCGCATGAATATTCTTTCATGAGAGTTCTCGCATGGAAAGTTCTCTCACGAAAAGTTCTCGCATGAAAAATTTTTCTGATGAAAATTCTCTCATGAAAAAGTTCACGCATAATACTGTTACTTTTTATAAGTTTTCGCATGATGTAGTTATTTCCTCGAAAACATCAACCAAAATCGACTTATATGAGTTTGAATGACTACTACGGTCTCAAATCTTTGTTTTTAACCATCAAAAGTCAAAGATATCTAGCATAGTGATGTAACAAAGCCGATTTCATATGTGTTCACCCTTAGTTTCACCTTTTTCTCCTTCTAAACCGGTCCAAACTCGATCTAAACCTTAAGATCTTCAACCTCCATGTTCAACGTCTTAAACAGATGATCGCGAAATTAAATCGTTGTATCAAGAGCAACACCTTGCTCTGATACCGAATGTAAATTCCTCATCACAATCGATTCCGCATATTGTTGAACTTGATTATCAAATTTAGACGAATATGTGCTTGTGTGATATCAACGAACTTCAAAATTGAATATCATTAATCAAAATATTACAATACCAAAGGAGTTTACATCGTTGAATCTCGATCCACTCGAGGTGAGCTCCCCTTGGGCGGCCTATCACACAACCCTCTGCTCTCTCACCCTCGGAGCACTTTTACAAAATAAAACACACATAATGAAATACAAGGGAAAAACATCCATTTATACTATCTAGATGTTCTCGTGCGACAACATGGGGTTGTCTCACGACAACTCCAAGTTCTCGCATAATACAATTTGTATCTATCATCTTGGGGTAGTCTCATAATTGTATTGCACGCATGATTTTGGTTTTACTTTTCACTTGATATTGTAATCGATAAAATCTAGGTCCTTACATGTCACATATCACTCTCTCATGTGTCACATATATTCTTAGGTTAATTTATTTTAAATATTTCCTTTTTAAAAAACTTAAAAGAATTTTTTTCTACATCTCTCTCTCTATTATTTTAAAATTTTAGTTTTATATAAATCTATTATTTTTAATGAATAATATTTTAATAAATTAAAAGCTATATCTTTTGATTAAAAACAGTATTGATGTAACACCCTGAAATTTCTAGAAATAAACCAAACGAGACATGATGTTTTCGTGCATGGAAGTTCTCACTCAGAGATGTTCTTGCGTGTGGATGTTCATGCATGGGGATGCCTATATAATGGAAAAGCGAAATTTTTGCTCCCTCCCTTTATTTGAAAAAAGTACTTGGAGTATTCTTGAGAAACAAAGAGGCGAGAATTAAACTGAGAAAGTAAGGAAAACTGGTGTTTAAGGTATGTATTTTGAGCCATTTGATTTGTTTATGTGTTAAGGAATGATTATTAATAGTATTGATGCATAAATATGTAGTTTTTAGGTTAAAAACCTCTCGAGAAGAGTGTAGTAGTTTTTCATGTTCAAAAGGTGAGTTCTAGCACCCTTCTTTTGCAAGTTTTATAAGTTTTTGGGCTGTTATGCATATTATTACATTTGTCTATGCATGTTATGACGATCTTGATTGAGATGAACGCATTATGAATGAATTGGCTATAATTAAGTCGATGATTATATTTATTTGTAATGTATTGCACAGAATTGTGAATGTTTTCTCCCCCTAAGAGTTCTCGCGTAATTAGGTTGCAAAAGTCTTGTTTGATTACATATATTCGCATAATGATGTTGTCGTATGCCTACGTTCTCTCCTGAATAAATGGTCTCGCGTATATAGAACTTCTCGTGTACATAGATATTCTTGCATAGCCATAGTGTTTTCGCATATGTAGGGTTTTCTAAGCAAGTTCTCGCTTGACTAAATGTTGAGTGATGTGTTATCCTATATGATATGAACTTTTTTCCAAATGATAAAGGTTTTAAGGTGAACTTTACTTGGAATGTTTAAGTACTATTATAAGTAAAGTATTATGTTATGAAAGTGAAAGATGACATGAATGAAAAATGAAATTTAATTTAATGATGAATGAAAGTCTTCTAAGCATAATGAATGGAGGTTCACAACTAACAGATTATAAACTCAACTATAGTTGGGCCTTTGTCATTGGACGTTGGAACTATGACCACCTATAAGTAGAAAGGATCTTATGTTAGGGGTCTAGCATATGAAACTGATCCATTACAGTGAAAGATAATTATATAATGAAATAATGATGGAAGTTATTAAAAGAAATAAACTTGTTGATTTATATGTATCAACGTGTGATCACAAATGATAAAGCAAGGGTTTTCAACGTATATTTTACTATAAAACTAGAACTCAATGTGCAATGCTGACTTTGTATGTATAATAGTTGACAGCTAATATTAATAGCGGAGGAGATGCATGCATGATATGAAGACTACTAGGAAAATTGAAGTTTGGCATTTAAATTTTTTAAAAATTAAATAATTGATTATAGTTTTTGATTTTTTAATACACCTTAAGGTTTCTTTAGGACAAGTTTTATTAATGATTAGATACGATTTCTACTTTAAAGTTATGTTTCTAAATGTTTTATGTTGTGAAAGACCAATTGTGAGGACTCCCGTGAATGGGACAAAAGGGAAGGCTGCCAGTCCGAGTATTTATATGTCTGCAAGTGAATGTTGTTATGTAATATAAAACAAGGGAAATGTATGTGTGTGCTATGTGACTATGTGTTTATAGCAGATTTGGATATTTATGTAATTAGTATAGGAAAATACTCAGGGTATGAAATGTAAGGTATGTATTTAATCACAACTAGTCACTATATTAGGAACTTAACATAGTTGTCATAATTTGAGCTATTACCTTGAATGATTATGTGGGTGCTTGAATCTTATAGTAAATTAGGAAATAACTGGTAGGAAGTCTACTAAATCTTCTCGAGGTGGTAGTCGTGGTGGACGTGGTGTTAGGCCAGCGTCACCAAGAGGAGAGGTGAGACTGCTAAAATGACTCACGAAAAGTCAAAGCTTCAAAGTCATCCAACTAGGGATAAGGGTGCTAAATTGAAGGAAATAGTGAATAAGGATATAGCAAATGAGGTGTATCAGGTCATGCAAGCAGTTCTACCCTTTGGTGTGACTGAGGTCATCAAAGCAGTTAAGGGAGAAAAGAAAGAAGAAAAGAGGAACAAGAATAGTTCTACCTAATGACGAGGAGGAATCTGGAGAAAAGGAATAATCAGAGCCCAAGAGAGTTATTTCTATCGCGAAGGATAATGATTTCTATCCTTATGGGGAACTAGACAAGATTGAGAGAGAGTTTTTATAACTAGAGCATGGAGTATGACTCATTAAGATTACACTGCTAAGTTTAACAAGATGGCAAGGCTTGTGCTAGAATTAGTCACACCAATGTCAAGAAAGATTAATAGGTATATCTAGGGTTTGCTAGTAGACATTCGCAGACATGTGATTAGTGCCTGACCAAGTACCTTTAGCTCGATGGTGGATCTAGTAAGTAAACTTTATGATGAATGAGAGGAGGTACCATTGGTGGAAGTCAAGAAGAAGTGGAATGGTTATAGGACATGGGAAGCAGTTTAGAAACAATAGTTTTACGTTTGGTGGAAAGAAGGCAAGGGTGGATGATTGAAAAGTGGCAATTGAAGGTACAGGAATAGGAAAGGAATGTAAAAACTATGAGAAGACTCATAATGGTGAATGTAAGTGGGGGCATATGGCAAAGAATTATCTAGGGGTAATTAAATGTTTTAGTTGCGGGGGAATGGGTCATATGAGGACATACTATAAGAAGTCATGGTTAAAAAACTTTGGAATGAAGAAGGGAACTGAGCAGGAGAATGGAAGTCATATATATCGGAGACATTTTAATATATTCAAGAAGTGAAGAGGAGCATACTGGTCATATGAAAGAAGTATTTGAAGCACATAGAAATGAAAAGCTGTATACGATGTTTTTCAAGTGTGCATTCTGGTTACGCAAGGTCCAATTCCTTGGCCATATGAGTAATCCAAATAGGATCATGGTAGACACAACTAAGGTTGAAGCAACAATGCAATGGAAATCCCCAAATATGCTATCCGAGATTCGCAGTTTCTTAGGTTTGTTGGATTACCACAAAAGATTCATTCAAGACTTCTCCAAAGTAGCTTCTCCTTCTACCATATTGACTTAAAAACATGTGTAGTTTGCATGGGTGTGGATTAGGTGGACGTGCTTCAAGAGCTAAAGACAAGGTTAAATCAAGTTCCCGTCTTGCTGTTACCTGAAGGAAATGATGATTTGGTGGTTTATTTAAACAACTTGTATTCTGGCTTGGGTTGCATGCTAATGTAAAGAGGAAAGATTATAGCTATGCTTCAAGGAAATTTAAGATTCATGAAGTCAATTATACCTATCCATGATTTGGAATTTGTAGCTGTGGTATTTGGGTTAAAGATTTGAAGGCAATACTTGTATGGGTTAAAGAGTTTGAAGTACTTCTTCAAATAGAAGAATCTTAATATAAGACATAGAAGGTGGTAAGAGTTGATCAAGGATTACAACTATGAGATTAACTATCATCAAGGTAAGGCTAATGTATTTGTGGACACCCTTAGTTGTAAGAAATAGCCTGAACAAATTTGAGTGAAGGCTTATCAGTTGATTGTGACGCCTAATGTTACGAATCAGAATAGGGAGTTCCAGATGCAACCTTGAAAGAAGACCGGATTAATTATGAAAGAATAAAGGGACAGAATTTTGATATAAGAGAAAATACCCTTGGTGTTAGGACCAGATCGGGACTAATATGGATTCCTCGATATAAATATCTAGGAGGAAAGATTATGGATAGAGTTCATAAGACTTGGTATTATATTCATCCGGGTGGTATGAAAATTTATGATGGTTAGGGATGAAGTGTGATGTGGTTGAGTATGTAAGTAAGCAAGTTAAGGCAGAACATCAGAAGACACACGAGAGGATCCAAAACATGAAGATCAAAGAAGAGCCAGAAGACTTCTTTGAAGCATGAAGACTGAAGATCAAGTAGAAGACAAAGAGAGGAGACTGAAGATTGAAGAAAGAAGACTGAAGACTAAAGACTGAAGAAAGAAGATTAAAGATTGAAGACAAAGACTGAAGAAAGAGATTTGAAGACTGAAGATTTTGAAGACCGAAAACATGTAAATCTTAGGGGGAGTATAAAAAGGTCAAAAATAAAAAAATTAAAATTTCTAAATAAAAATAAAAATTTAAAAGTCAAATGTTCAAAATTGAGGGTTAATTTTGAAAATTTTAGACAAAAAGTCAAAAGTTTGACTTTTGGAGGGAAAGTCAAAATTTGACTAATTAAAGTCAAAATTTGAAAATTGTTTAAACATTGGTATTTGATTAATACTAATATGTTTAAATAAGTGTGCAGGTGGAAAATCTGAAAACACAAAGTCTTGTTTATATACTAAGTGAAAAATTTTAGGCGCATGAGGTCAGGCGCATGATCACTGTTTGTGCGCATGATAATGAATCACACCAAGTATTTAGGCGCATGAGCACCGTTTGTGCGCATGGGCTTAGGCGCATGAGCACTGTTTAGGAGCTTTTGCACTGTTCAGGCGCATGAGTCTAGCTGAAACGCCCGATACTTGACTTGCTGATTACACTTGAAAGCGTAGGAACTGTTTAGGCGTATGGGAAAGTTAAAATGCCCAATACTTAACCAATTTTTTAGACTCAAGACATTTGTTTAGGCGCATTGGAGTGTCTAAAACGCCCAACACTTGTATAAATCTAAAAAATTTATCATGCTTCTGATCTTTGACTTTTGACCACTGTTCAGGCGCATGATATTACTTCCATGTGTCCAACACTTGTATTTTTCCAGATCTTCCACCTGTACACTTATTTAAATATATTAGTATTAATCAAATACCAATGTTTAAACAATTTTCAAATTTTGACTTTAATTAGTCAAATTTTGACTTTCCCTCCAAAACTCAAACTTTTGACTTTTAATCTAAAATTTTCAAAATTAACCCTCAATTTTGAACATTTGACTTTTAAATTTTTATTTTGAAATTTTTATTTTTTTATTTTTGACCTTTTTATTTTTATTTGTTTTTCAAAAACAATTTCCCGTCATTTTAGTTTGTAATTTTTAACAAATAGACTCATATTATACTGTTGCAAAAAGCTTTTCTATTTAAAATGATTTTCACATTCATTTTTATATTTTGTTACACACACATGCTTGAACATATGTAGCATCATCTTTTCCATCCAAAACATTAGATTTTGATTTTTCATGATTTTACATATCTTGAAATTTAACAATCAGTTTTCTTAGACATTGTTTTAACTCTTTTTACTCTCCCTAAACTTTTAAGTTTGATAAAACTTAGAAGTTTCTTGAATTTTGTCACATGAAGAGCACACTAATCATTGTTAAATTGTCTAAACACAGAAAAACATGCAAAAACTAAAAATGAAAGTAGAATAAAATCCTAATATTCACAATGAATCATGTCTGCAGTGAGATCATATTAGTAGCGATCAACACATTAAAATAAAAAATTGATGGATAGTCACAGACAGTGATTAAATCCTGATCAAGTGTGTTCCAGGTCAGCATTTCTGCAGCAAAGGAGACACGAGATCTAAAGACAGAAAATGAGTGCTTTTGGTAAGGTACTCAGCACACTTACTTTTTCAATTCTTGGATTGTTTAAGGTACAATTAGATATGACATTATGCAGTCACACTTAGACTTAGAGAGGTTAATTCTCATAAAGATATGCAAGAATTCACTGTTCTCAACTTGTTAACCTGACATATACTATAACCAGATCTCATTTGGTGTTTGTGCATATTGGCATCTTGTTACATCACTGAGAATATCCAGGTCTGTAATCACTTACAACAAAGGATGTCTCATCACTTTAGGTCTATGATGACTCATAACAGAGAAGTGTTAGATGTATTAAATAATTAGAGCTCAATGGTTATTCATATCACCATCAGGTGTGAGATTATGTCTTAACAGGCAATCAATTTGATAAATTAACACTACTCATTAGTGCTAAGATAGACATACATGAATGCATGAGTGATTTAGTTTAATCAAAAGAATTTACTTTTTCAGTCTAATTGTATGAGCTTACCTACATATCATATCTGATCATGTCAGACTTTAGTCGAAAGCGAAGTATGCAACTGATCATACTAATGTACTATCATTTCTCATGTTTTGCAAAACAAATTCATTCCTATATAATTAATAAGGAAAGATTCTATTTTTTGTGATTTTTTGGTTTTATATTTTTATCTTTTGTTTTTCAATTTTCTATTTTTGTATTTGATTTTACTTTTTCTAATAAACATGCACACATAAAAATAAAATCAGACAATTAATTTTGACAGGTTCTCTTGCTGTGTCCTATTCATATAAGGGAGTGTTCTGATCATATTTTGACTCAATTAACTGAAATACTCAAAAATTAGTTTTTAAATGTGGTTAATAAGACCAATTAACTCTACCAAATACTCAAACCGTCCTGGTAAGAAGACTTTAGTAAAAAGGTCGGCCAACTGTTTTTTAGTAGCAATTTGAATCAAAACGATTAAACCTTTTTCAGAGTTATCTCTGAGAAAATGATATCGAATTTCGATATGTTTTGTTTTAGAATGTTGGACAGGATTAGCTGTAATGAACATAGCAGCTGTGTTATCAATGTAAATAGGTGTTTTAAGAAAGTTGAACCCGTAATCCAGTAGTTGGTTTTGCAACCAAAGGATTTGAGAACATCCTGCTGATGCAGCAATGTACTCAGCTTCTGCATTAGAAACAGAGACATTTGTTTGTTTCTTGCATTGCCACGAGACTAATCTGGGTCCTAGAAATTAACACCCACCCATTGTTGATTTTCTATCTTGACAACATCCGCCATAATCACTATCAGTATACCCATGTAACTCGAAGTTTCCTTCGTAAGGATACCATAGCCCTAAAGGAGGTTTACCTTTGAGATACCTGAATATTCTTTTGACAACAATTAAGTGGGATTCTTTCAGGTCTGATTGATACCTTGCACAGACACGAACAACATACATAATGTTTGGTCTAGATGCAGTGAGATACATCAAAGAACCAATCATCGATCTGTATAATGTTTGATCTACTGATTTTCCTTTCGGATCAGGCTCAATCTTGGTGTCCACATCAGTTGGAGTTCTAATTGACTGACAATCTAGCAGCTTAAATTTCTTCAATAGTTTGTCGACGAACTTCTCTTGGTTGATAAAAATACCATCTGCATATTGCTTAACTTGTAGTCCAAGAAAGAAATTTATCTTTCCCATAGAACTCATCTAAAATCGAGATTTCATGATTTCTTTGAATTCATTGCACAGTTTTGGACTTGTAGAACCAAATATGATGTCATCAACATACACTTGTACACATAAGAGATCATCAGCATCCTTCCTTATGAATAAAGTTGGATCGATTTTCCCTCCCGTGTATCCAAGTTGGATTAAGTGCAGTGATAACGTTTCATACCAGATTCTAGGGGCTTGATGTAGTCCATATAAAGCTTTGCTCAACTTGTACACACGATGTGGATATGAAGGATCTTCAAAACCTGGAGGTTGCTTCATGTACACATCATTGGTGATAGAACCATACAAAAATGCACCCTTTACGTCCATTTGATACACTTTAAATTTCATGAATGAGGCATAAGCCAGGAAGACACGAATAGATTCAAGTCTTGCAACTGGAGAAAATACTTCATCATAATCTATACCTTCTTCTTGAGTGTATCCTTGTGCAACTAATCTCGCTATATTTCAGATAACAATTCCTCTATCATCAGTTTTATTTCTAAATAACCATTTTGTGCCTATGGCATTTTCTCCTTCAGGTAAATCCACCAGATTCCACACTTCTTGTTTGCGGAACTATAATAATTCTTCTTGCATAGCCTTGATCCAACCATTATCCTTTAACGCTTTAGAAACGTTTTTAGGAACAATTTGAGAAAGAAAGCAAGAGTATAAGCAGACGTTTGCTTGTTCTGATTTACTTCTCATCGTTCTCTCACTCAAAGGACCAATAATCTAAGATGTGGGATGGTTCCTGTGGATACGAGATGTCAGAATCTCATCTCCTTGAACATGAACATCTAGATTGGTTTGATTCAAGTTGGAAAGCTGATGCAATAGGCTTGAAGAATGTGGATTGAAATTGGGAACTTGAGTTGGTGAGTTGATAAAGTAATCAAGATTACCAGAATCAACTACATCACCAGAGATACATGATGTTCCAGACTCAGGTTGTACAATTTCTGTACCATCATTAGGAATTGGTTGTTACACATCTTGGTTTTGTGAAACGGAATGATCATCATCTTGATGAGAATGATCATCATTATTAGACTGAATTATAGAATCTCTGACAAAAGAAAAGAAGGGATAATCTGGGCTTGAATCATCTGCATCGTCAGAATCCGAATCGTCACTGAATGAACCGAGATCTCCTTGAATTTTCTTTTCACCTGTAGAATCAAGCAAGTTAGATTGATTAAATAAGTTGGATTGAAAAGAGTTAGACAATGAATCTAAATCAAATAACCATGCAGGACCATTTGACACTTATGGAAAAGAGTTTTCAAGAAATTTAACATTGAATGTTTCAACTATAATATTAGTCCTAGAGTTATAAAGTCGATAGGCCTTTGAAACAGATGAATATCCAATGAAAAATCCATCATCAGATTTTGATTCAATTTTTCCTAAATGATCACTTGAATTCAGAATCATAACCGGACAACCAAAAGATTTTAGAAAATATATGTTTGGTTTCCTACCAATTATTAACTCAAATGGAGTTTTCAGTTTGTCTTAAACAATTAATGAATGGTTCTGAACAAAACATGCAGTTGATATTGCTACATCCCAGAATGTGATCGGAATTTTAGCATCGGCTAACATGGATCGTGCAGCTTCAATCAATGTTCAGTTCTTCCTTTCAGCAACTCCATTTTGTTGAGGAGTTCTGGGAGCACTGAACTGATGAGCTATTCCTTTCTCTACACAAAACATGTCAAGAGTTAGATTTTTGAATTCCATCCCATTATCACTTCTAATTATTTTTACTTTTTGATCAAGTTGATTTTCTACTTTTATGATGAATTCTTTTATTAATTCAGCTGTTTCAGATTTAGCATTTAGAAAGAAAACCCATGAAAATCTTGTATAGTCATCAATGATAACTAAACAGTAAGATTTTCTTCCAATACTCTTAACGTTGGATGGTCCAAACATGTCCAATGCAACAACTGAAGGGGTTTGGAATTTGAGTTTATCAGCTTGGACTTATAAGATGCTTTGTGCTGCTTCCCCTTTAAACATGCTGAGCATAAATCAGTTGTGGTAAACTTCTTTGATGGAAGGACGATAACATGATTTCCTACTACGAGCTTGTTCATATTCTTGAAGTTGGAATGTCCGAGACATCTATGCCAAAGCTAGCTTTCATCATTTGATGCTTTAGAGAAGAGACAAGTTGTTTCTGTAGAAGAGTCCACTTGAGACATATCCAGTTTGTATACGTCTCGGTCTCTGACAGCTTTAACAACCACGCAATCCTTGCTTATTTGAAATCCTGACTTCAAGATATAACAGAAAGAATCATCAAAAAGTACAGAGTAGGATTTATCACAAATTTGGGATACGCTTAACAAATTAAAGTTCAACTGTGAACAGAAGTTGACTTTATCAAAGCTTATAATCCCGTTGGATACTGTTCCTTCTCCGGTTATTTTTCCTCCCGTATCACCACCGAAGGCGACATGCGTTCCATATTTTAACTTAAAATCTTGTAATAAGGCCTGATTGCCTGTCATGTGCCGGCTACACCCGCTATCCACATACCATGTGTTGGATGGTCTTCTCAGGCGTACCTGCAAAACAAAAAAATTTAAGTTGAATTATCTACCCAAGCCGAAATGGTCTTGGGTTTTCCAAACTTGTCAACAATAGTAAATTGTTTAAACTGAAGTTTGTTGACATCAGGTTTATTCTTTATGAATTTACCAATTCTGTTATTTGTAACAAAATTATGCTTGTTTGGAAAATCCATGCTTTTTGACTGATCATTGTTTGAAAAGCTTTTATTTTCAAAACTTTTGTTATTAATTCTCACTGACCTTGGAATGAAATTATCATTGAACTATTGTTTAGGTCTCATTGAATTATTTCTTTTGAAAGAGTTCAAACCTAAGGAGGGTTGGTGTGTTAATCTTTGAAAATCAACATTTTGGTTTCTTTTATATTGCGGATTAACATAACCTTTGCTCACTGTTGAACTGGCAAATCCTCTCCTCTATGAATTCTTTCTAAAGTAACAATCTTTAGTGTTGTGAGTTTGCTCATCACAGTAGGTACAATATTTGTTAAAATAACACTCTAAAGTTGAGTGATTTCTCATATCACAAATGTGACAGTATTTGTTAAAGAAACATTCAGACGTTTTGTGATTATACATGTCACATATGATACAATACCTCTGTGGAGTCTTGAATAATTGCTTAACCTTTGACGTTGACACAACATTAGAAACTTGTTTACTTTTAGGTGTCAAAGAGTTAATTTGGTGTTTTTGATTTGAAGAATTGTGCTTTTGATTTGAACCACTTTTCTTTTGCACAATTTGTTTTTGTTTTTGAACATGAATTTCATTCTTGTTTTCCTTAGATACAAATCTTTTAGCTACAGCGAAAGTCTTAGAATCTGAACCCGTTTTCAGATCAGAGGTTGATTTGTTCTTAGAATTTTCTTTAACATCTTGAATGGAGTTCACATTCAACAAACCAGCAGATACAAATTTAATTGGCTTAAATTTTGTTGCTTGATTTTTCTTTTGTCTAATTTTCCTGAATTTTTATACGAGTGTTTCTGAGTCCTGTACGCTATCATAACCATTTGCCAGTTGAGATCCATTTCTTCTACGTCGTCTGGATCCATTTCAAACAAATCCTGCAAAACAAGATCAAGTTGTGTTAGATGACTACCTTGATAAGCTTGAAAGCTTGCCATAAATGCAGTGAAAGCAGTTTTTGACTCTTCATCCTGTAATAGGATGTTTATTACATCATTAACTTTTCTAGTTTTAGCAGAGTTAGCAGATGGAGACTCTGCTTGAGAATTAGAACTTTTAGGCATAGGAGGAGATTGAGGTTGATTCTGAGTAGTATAGGCAGGTGCACTTGTGTAAGTAGAATCAGTGAAGAACCCTGCGCCAACAAATAGATCACCCTCATCTTCTGGTGAAGTTTCATTCTTAGCCATGAATGCATTCTCCATAGTACTTGTTGGAGAAGCAACATATTTATATTGTGACATCGAAGCTGCTCTGTCATTGTTTCTAGAATTTTCATCAATTTTGACAGATTCTATTTAGCAATCAAGAGATCAAGATCCATTGGAAATTTCTCAGTATGCTTTAACAGAGTGACTGTTTGCTTCCATGAAGATGGAAGAGCATTGAGAAGCCTGAAGTTAAGATCTTTTAAATCATTCTTGATGCCTGCAGTCGACATCTCAGTGGTCAGTTGAACAAATCTGTTCATCATCTGATTTATTGTTTCACCAGATAAATGTTCAAAAAGTTCTAATTGTCTCTTTAACTTTTGCTTTTTTAGAACCTGGATCTCCTTTCCACCTTCACATATTATTTTTAATGCCTTATACATGGTGTATCCCGTCTGATAACCATCAAGCCTTGTAAGGACTTCAAGTGGCAGTCCTTTGCACATCAAAGAATAAGCTTTTATATCATTTTTAACTTTCCTGAGATCATCACCCTGTAATCCATCTTCAGGATATGGTTCCTGATAGTCTTTAGTGTAAACAAAACCTCTATCAGGACCATCTAAAGTTATAGGAATATGAGGTCCTTTTTCTATTGATTTCCATAGATCAGTGTCAATAGAGTTCAAGTGATGTTTTATTCTCAGTGACCAATTCTTGAAATCTGCTCTATTCTTCAGCTTGGGAACTCTGTTCTCTGAGTCTTCTGATTTTACCATTTTTAATTTTTGATTTTTAGAAGAAATTTGTTTTTGTTGTTTTTAATGTTTTGAATTAAAACAATGAATTGAAAATATTTTTGGATTTTTTAAGTTTTTGAAAAATTTTAAAAATTTTCTAAGTGTTGAAGCTGGTGCGTCCAAATAGTGGTAAAACGTCCAACAGTTGTGATACTTCTTTTGACTTTGACTTTGAAACGTCTAAGGGATTGCCTTAGAAAAAAATTCCAAAATGCCTAAGTTGAAATGAGTCTGAACAGTAGTAAAACGCCTGAACAGTTAGACGTCTGGGTGCAGAAACGCCCAGTTCAAAAATGCCTCAACAGTTTAAATGCGCCTAGAATTCCTTGAAAGTGTCCCAACAGTTGAAATGTGTCCCAACAGTTGAAATGTGTCCCAACAGTAGAAAAACGCCTAACTGAAAAATGCCCACAGTGGAAATGCGCCTAAACAGTTGTTATGCCCCCAACACTTAGGTAATTTTCAGCAGTGTTTTTGACCTAATGCGCCCATTCATCAGTTTTATACGAACTTAAATTTTCTTAAATCCTTCAAAACTTGATTAATTGATCTGAAATCCTCAAATTATGTAGGAAATTGATCAATAATCAATCATTCAACTTCAATTTCTTCAATTAACAACCAAAATTGATCTTTTGATTCAAGAACAGGTTCGACAAATGAAGAACAGGTTCGAAGAGCTTTTTGCTCAAATTCACTGATTTGAACGAATTGTACTGCTAATTGTGAATCAAATCATGTTCCTGATGATGAAACACAACTGAATTCAACAATTATACGACTGAATTGTTTATCAAGTGATTATGAGAGTTCGACAGTTGAAGAACATCAATCACTGAACCGAAAGCTCTGATACCATTTGATGAGCTCAAAATGGATGGATCTATGTTGATATATGAACACAATTCAATCTAAAATACACAAGTATTCAATTCAACACAAGAGATCAACAAAAACTCATAGAGTTTTCATTGGTTAAGCATAGAAGAATACAAAGTGTAGTAAACAGTTACAATACGTCTCAATCTAAAAACTTACCTACACCATACATATCTATGCTATTTATACTAATCAAGAAAACAAAGGAACATATTTACATAAAAAGTCCCTATACTATGACAAAAATGTAAAAGACACACAAAGACAAATGTTAATCTTTAAAGAAGCATCTACATTAAGGCAGAACATCAGAAGACACACGGGAAGATCCAACCTTGGATATTCCCGAGTGGAAATGTGAGCGCATTTACGATGGATTTCATTACGAAGCTATCTCGCACAACAAAAGTCTGTGATTCGATTTGGGTGATCGTAGATCGCTTGACTAAGAGTGCTTATATTCTTCCAATCTTAGATACATATTCATTAAAATGGTTAGCAGACCGGTTTATGATGATAATTGAAACAAGACATGGTATGCCAGTGTCTATTGTTTTTGAAGGAGACACTTAGTTTATATCTAAGTTCTAATTAAGGTCTCATGATGCGATGGGGATAAGGTTAGACACCAGTACAACTTATCATCTATAGATCAATGGGCAGTCTAAAAGAACGATCTAGACTTTAGAAGACATGCTTATAGTGTGTTTAATTGATTTTGGGGGAAATTCAGATAAACACTTACCTTTAGCAGAATTTTAATATAATAAAGGCTATCATGCTAGCATTGGTATGCCCCCTCTGGAATGCTATATGGAAGAAAGTGTAGAACACCTACATGTTAGGGTAACATTGGTTAGAAGGAATTGGGAAGTATTATGATGATTGAGATAATGATATTAATATTAGAAAAGATAAAAGCCTTTATGAAGGCAGCCAATGCTAGGTAAAAGTCTTATGTTGATAAGCCATGTACACCAATCGAGTTTCAGGAGGGTGAAAGAGTAATGTTGAAGGTGACGGCATGGAAAGGGATAATCAAAGTTTGAAGGAGAGGAAAGTTGAGCCCAAGGTATATAGGGTCTTTTTGATTTGTTGCAAGAGTTGGGTAACTGGCCTACAAACTTAAGCTATCAAATGAGTTAAGTGGGATCCGTTCCACAATCCATGTATCTCACTTGAGGAAGTGTTTAGCCGATGATGATATGATTGTACCTTTGGAAGCAGTCGAGGTAGATGATAAGTTAAATTATACGAAGCAACCTGTGGCCAACATTGAAAGAAAAGAAAATTGATTGAGGAATAAGTAGTTCTAGTTGCTCAAATACAATGAAGACATAGAAAGGGGTCGGAATCTACATGGCAAACCAATGAAGAAATGAAATTACATTATTCACAATTATTCAACTACTGACAGCTTTGAGAACAAAACCTAAATTAGGGGGAGGAAATTTTTGGAAATAGAGGAAACGGGACTTCAAGTTTTCTGTAAGGCGTCGTTCTAGGAAGCATCACAATCGGTCATGCATAGCATAAAACATTTATAGACATAATATTTGCAACAAAAATCATATTTAATCATTAAAATAAAACATGTCTTGAAAGATCATTCAAGTGTAATTAGACACCAAAACTTTAATCATATAAATAACTTATTTTAAAACTATGGATGTCGGACTTAAACTTCCCTGCATCTCCTTAGCCCTTATTATGACCTGTCAACTGTTAAGCGTACAAAGTTAGTAACAATAAGCGAGTTCTAGTTTTATAATAATATATAATTTTCATGTATTGAAACCTTTGCCTTTTCATAAGGGAACATAAATTAATACATACAAATTAACATGTTCATTTATTTCTTTAACTTTCATCATCATTCCTTTTATTTTCTTACTATTATCTTTCATTATGAAGGATCAGTATCATATACTAGACCCCAACATAAAGCACGAAGCTGGAATCCATGTAAGGGCCTATAAATAGACCCCTCATGGTGTACGTATACGTGGTCATAGTCTCAAGGTCGAGCGACAAAGATCACCTTTCGTTCATGGTCAATCACAAGGATTAGACCCACGTGAGTATCCTCATGGGCTAGCTAAGCCACCTATAGTTGATCTAATAAACTACATGGTTGTGCACCTCCTTAAATTTTGCTTGCAAGACTTTTGTTCTTTCATTTTGTTTTATTTTCATTTACTATATCTTTAACTTTCATTAAGATTTTACTTATTATAGTACATAAACATTCCAAGAAAAGTACACTTTAAACCTTTATCAATTAGAAAATAGTCTAAATTGTATAAATAGTGTGTTCCTCATCACCTAGTCAATCAAAATCTTACTTAGCAAAACCACATATGCGAAAACACTAAGGCTTAAGCGACAACACCAAACTAAGCAAAAAACAAAACTTGTGCGAGAACATCTCTTTACACGTGAACATTACCATACACGAGAAAATCACCAGATGCAAGAACATCACAAAAACTTAGACCCTTAAACACAAAATAATCTATATGCAAGAACATCAATGTACGCGAGAACCTATGGGCAAAAACATAAACATAGGAAACAAACATCTATACATTACATATGAGAACATTCCATAATCAACCCATTCATCGACTTAACCTTGGCTAATTCATCTATGACATAATCATTTTAATCAAAATCATCATCATTAGCACAAACAAATGTTGTAGTATGCATAAAAGCCCCAAAACTCATAAAAACTTGTAAACGAAGGGGCTAGAACTCACCTTTTGAAGATTACAACCAAAAACAGACTTCGCGAGAGCTTGTCAACCGAAAACTACATAATCATGCACTATTAACATCACTAGCCATTCATTAATCCATAAACACATCATACAACATCAAAATAGATACCTTAAAGACCAATTTGCCTTGCTTTGTCTCTCTAGCTTTCGTCACTCGCTCTAAAATGCTGTATAAGCAGTTTTTCATGCAAGGCAGGTGATCGGGGCGCCCTAACATTTTTATAGGCTTCTCCACCCATACAAGCATGTTCTCCGATAAGAACATCCACGCACGAGAGAACTTTCTTGTGAGACAATTTCAAAGGAAAAAACCTCATGCTCTCTTGGATTCCTTGGAAAGATCAGGTTGGTATAGGTCTATCCCCCTTATTTAGGTTTTGTCCTTGAACCTTGTTAATCATCGAATAAATACAGATAATATCATCTCATTTCTTCCTAGTTCTACCATGTAGACTTTGACACCTTTTTATGTTTCCGTTGTACCCGAACAAATGGCCCTATATACCTTGTGCTCAACTTTCTTCTCTTTTAAAATCTGATTATTCCTTTTAATGGTGACACCATCAACATTAATCTATCACCAGCCTAAAATTCTATCGGTCAATGCCTTTTATTGGCATAAAGCTTTTGCCTATCCTTGTATCTGATTCTCTTTCGAAATCTGATCACCCAAACTGCATCAAACCCTTTTGTCATATAAGATAACTGCATAATGAAATCCATTATAGTGTGTTCCTACTTCTGCACATAAATGTCTAGTGACCTTTCTATATGGCTTCTAGTGTTCTGCATTCACTTGCAAACAAGTTAGGCATTTGCTTACATATTCAGCCACATCCCGCTTCATCCTTGACCACCAGTAATCTTTTTTCAAATCATGGTACATTTTCGTAGTACCAGGATGAATGGAATAATGAGTCTTATAAGCTTTATCCATAATCTTTCCACTTAGATGCCTATAATAAGGAATCCACATTCATCCCGATCTAGACCTAACACCAAAGGTATTTTCTCCTAGATTTAAAGTTTGTCCCTTCATCCTTTTAGAATTAATCCAATCTTCTTTCAGTGCTTCATCTCTAATCTTTATAACATCCGACATTATAATCAATTGATAAGCCTTTAACCGAATTTGTTCAGGCTTTTCTTTTTTACTAAGGACGTCAACAATCACATTAGCTCAACCTGGGTGATAGTGAATCTCATAATCGCAATCCTTCTTCAACTCCATCCATCTTCGTTGTCTCATATTAAGATCCTTCTACTCAAAGAAGTACCCCAAATTCTTGTGATCTATGAAAATGGTGCACTTGGTCAAATAAAAGTAATTCCACCAAATCTTTAGCGTGAAAACTAAGATGGTCAATTCTAAATAATGCGTACAATAATGGACTTCATGAACCTTCAATTTCCTACAAGAATAGGCTATGACCTTTCCCCTTTACATTAACACACACCCCAACCCTGAATGTGAGGCGTCTGAATAAACCATCTAATCATCATTCCCTTTAGGTAACATTAAGAGAGGAGCTTGAGTTAGCCTTATCTTCAACTCTTATAACTTATTCTCTGGATTTGTACCCCATTCAAATTTCACATCTTTTCTAGTCAACTTATTTAAAGGATAGGCTAGTTTGGAGAAGTCTTGAATAAATCTCTCGTAGTAACCTGCCAAAACCATGAAACTACCAATCTTGGATGGCGTCTTAGGGGATTTTCATTGCATTACCACTTCAACCTTATTAGGGTCGATCATCTTCCACTGGGATTAATCACATGGCCAAGGCATTGGACCTCACATAGCCAGAATGAACACATAGAGAACTTCACATACAACTTCTCGTTTCTGAGGGTTTCTAGTACTTCTCTAATATAACTAGCATGCTTATCATTACTTCTTGACTAAATGAAGTTGTTATCGATAAACATAATTACCAATTTATCCAACATCAGTAGACATACATGATTCATCAAATCCTTAAACTAAAGGACATCACAAACAACTCGTAGAGTCCATATTGCATACAAAGTATTGTTTTAGGAATATCCTACTCTCATACTTTTAGTTGATGATAGCCAGATTGGAGATCTATCATTGAAAATGTACTGGAACCCTGAAGCTAATCAAACAAAGCATAAATTCTTGGTAACGGGTACCGATCCCTCACTATCAACTTATTCAAGTCACAATAGTCAATACATATTCACATGTTGTCATATTTATTTTTTACAATCAAAACCAAAGCACCCCATAAAGAGATATCCAGTCAAATAAAGCCCTTTTCAAGTAAATTTTGCAGTTGCATCATCAATTTCTATAACTCTGAAGGGGCTAATCGGTACGGCACATTGGTAACAAGCTAAACTCTAGGTAACAATTTCATCTGAAATTCAAGCTCACTGTCAGGTGGCATACCCGTCAAAGACTCAGAAAAGACATCAGGGAAGTCACGCACAATTAATACATTGAATAATTATGGTCACATCCACATCTTTCACATATGCTTGGTAAATGCCGTATCCACGCCTCAGACACTTCTAAGCTACAATCATTGAGACCACCTTCGAAACCAAACAAATTCTATCCCCATAAATTGTAATAATGCTACCATCGGGCACGGTCAATCAATCATATTTTTACAACATATGTTATTAGCCTTGTAAGCATCTAACCAATCCATCCTTAAGACTACATCAAATCCTCCTATCATCATAATGAATAGTTTAAGTGAGAGCCTATAGCCTTCTACTTCTATACTATAGTCATCTATAGCATATACTTGTAGACTTACCAATAGCATTTTCTACATTGAAAGTCACATCATTCTTCCTACTCCTATTGGGCAACTTTTCACAGAATACGGTAGAAATAAAACTCCTACTAGCATCGGAATCGAAGAGCATAGATGCATAAACATGATTTACTAGAAATGTAACTAACATAATGTCAGCATCCTTCCTACCTTCCCCTCTAGTCATAGTAAAGGCCCTTGCCTTAGCTTTCTACCCTTTTTTTCTTTTTTCTACTCCCTTCTTTGCCCTGGAACTTTTTATCCTCGGCCTCTTACAATCATGGCTCAAATAACTTGATTCCCCAAGTTGAAACACTTTGCTAACTTGTGATAATCCTTATCCAAACATATGCTAGACCTCTAACATAAGGCATGAAGTTGGAAATTACGAGAGGGCCTACAAATAGACACCTCATAGTGTATGTATATATGGTTATAGTCCCATGGTCCAGTAGAAAAGATCCTATCATTCATGGTCTATCATATAGATTAGACCCATGTGAGTATCCTCATGTGCTAGCTAAGCCACCCATGGTTAAGCTAAAATCTACTGGTTGTGCACCTCCATTTTTTTTTCTTGCAAGACTTTCTTTCTTTCATTGAATTTCACTTTTCGTTTATTTTATCTTTCACTTTTGTTATATAATACTTTACTTATTATAGTACGTAAGCATACTAAGAAAAGTCCACTTTAAACCTTTTCCATTTACAAAACAATTTAAATCATATAAATATCATGTTCCTCATCACTTAGTCAGTCGAAAACTTACATAGCAAACACATACAAATGCGAAAACACTAAGGATTGAGCAACAACACCTAAGTAAGCAAAAACATTACTATGCATAAGAACATATCTTTAGACAACAACATCTCTTTACATGACAACATCACCATATGAGAGAACATCATCAGATGCGAGAAAATAACATAAACCGAGACCCTTACACACCAAGTTACCTATGCACGAGAAACTAAGGGCGAAAACATAAACTTATGCAAGCACATCTAGGCTGTTGGTTAAACCAAATGATATCATAAAGAACTCGTAGTGTCCACATCTTGTATGAAGATCTATATTTGAAAACCAACTGGCATCTTGAAGCTGATCATACAAATAATCAATCCTTGGTATCGATTGCCCCCTTGAAGTTCTCATGCAAATTGGTAACTTGGTGAGCAAGGTTCTTTTTTGATTAGATGTTTTTGCATGGTGATGTTGTTGCATGACTAAGTTCTCGTCTGAAAAAATGTTCTCACGTATATATAAGTTCTCGCTTACAAAGATGTTCTCGCAAAGCCTTAGTGTTTTCGTATATGTAGGTTTTGCTTAGTAAGTTCTCGCTTGAGTAAATTAAATCAAACTTGAATAAAACTTTAAGCATAACACCTAAGAATACATAAAAAAATGAGATTAAACCTTAAATGCATAAACTAACCTACAATCAATCATCTAAAGACTACTCATGTGCTTTAAATTATACATATAAATCATATCATTTGCATATTAAATATTTCCAAAACCCAAAACAAAAATGCTAATTTGGTGCTTAATTCTCTTATATATTATTGTTAGACTTAAAAGAGACTAAGATGGACCAAAGGAGCTTACTAAAGAAAACCTCGAGCCTGGGTCATGCCCCATGAGGCATGTCCCCATGCCTAGCATCAACATGCCCCATGCTATATTTGGCACAACCCCATCTTCGATAGTCAAAAGAAATAAAAGTATTGTTCCTCGTTGGGGGACATAAGGAATGCCCGTGGAGGCATGGAGTTCTGTCTAGCCCCAACACAGGTCAATGCCCCATTAGACATAGAGTTATGGTCCAAAAATTGTCGCCTACACGCGCCAACCAAAATTTATGTATGTTGTACAAACATGGGGCTGTGCTCACTCAAGAATTCCAAGAGATTATGGCTTATTTCCAATATTTCGAAGAGATTTTGGGAGGTGTAGTGATGGTGTTTTGCTCTCGAAAATTCATCATTCGAGTTCCTTGGAAGGCTTGTGAGGTCCATTCAACATTTAGATGATGCTTGGGATGGATTAACAACATCCATATTGGATCACCGATTTGATTGTTCTAATTTTTTGATGATTTCATTACTATCTTCTATTTTTATTGTATTATTCAAAGTCATTATGAGCTAAACTCTTAATATCATCCTAATATGATAAAAGTTATGCAACTTGTGATGAGCTAATGTGTTGTAATGTTTATGTTAATGCTATGGTAACCTTTTGTGAGCTTTTGATGGGTAGCATTTACATTTGAATGGGAGGTTATATACTTATGATTTGTAATCATGAATGTTATACAATGTCGAAAAACTTATGAGCTAACTTTTATTCGCAAAACTGGTCTTCATAATAAACTTATGGCTAATGAACTAAAAATGGTTATTATAAATCATATCATCTTAACTTTATGATTATTTATGGGTTCCTTTTTACTTTGTATTAGGAATCTAAATTAATTGTTATAATTTTTTTAAAACTAAAACTTTGTTACAAAGAAACATGATCAACTCTCTTTGCTTCCCTTGTCAAGACAGAATCGATTTACGATATTCCGCGCTGACTCGCGTTTATCTTTAACCACATCACGCAATTCATCAAGTATCTAAAGTCGAACCTAAATTAGGATGGTAGTCTTACTTCACTGAAAGAATCACCAAAATTATCTACGCTTGTTTACAATTTATTTCATTTAAATTATCATTTGAAAACTTATAAATTGGTCACTTAAAACAAACTCATCATTTTTCTGAAAATCTGATTGTCAATTATAAAGATTGTTTAGTAGACCTTTGTGTGTGTCCACGGATTCATACTCGATGCGTAGCATTACTACTACCATTATTATATACCACTCACACACATCAAGTTTTTGGTGCCGTTGTTGGGGACACACAGTAAGTCAACTAACGATCCAAATTTTATAGTATCATTTATAAATTGCATACATATTTCATTATCTTTATATTTGCTGGATTTGTTTAAGTTACTTTGCTTTAGTTAGATTAGTTAATTTTTCGTTGTTCGTTTTTAAGTCATAAGTAGTTTATGTTTCCTATAATGATGTATGTCCTATCCGTCTAGTCCTGAACTTGTTTCAGAACTTTCGGAACCTAAATGACTTTTCCGTAAGTACAATTTAAAGCCCTTACCAAACTATTCGTGTAATTACGAAAGAAGGCTCAAACACGTTGCAAGACATGTCCATAAGCATGATGATGATGGAAGATGTTGACTGTGTAGGAGGCCTAATAAATTCCTAAAACAACTCATATTGGAGAACAACTCGACCCACATGGAAGGTGACAAGAAACAACAATCCTCTAGATTCAACAGAAGGAAACCATAACAATAACAAAAACCACCATATCAAGGAATAAGTAGTAGTGGCCAAGACTATGGAGGGTCAACTATGGAAGATATATTGTAGAAATTCTTGATAACCACACAGGCCACGGATGAATAAATCTGGAAATATAATTAAAGGAACGAGGAAAGATTCCAAACAAATGAAGCTAACATAAAAAAAACAAAGCATCATTGCAAACCATTAAACAGTAAGTGGAACAAACAGGTGTAACACTCGGAAATTTCAAAAAAAAAGAAAAGAAAAGAAAAGTAAGCCAGCAAACAGGGCTATATTTCAAAAAGCAAGGGTTAAAAGTGTGCAATGGCCAAACCGGCCCATAATGGATTCAAAAAGGGGAGATGGCCGCCCATACCCCCTCTCTCTTGAACTTAAATTTCGGCTAGAGTGAGAGAAAGGAAGATCCCATCCGATTCTAGAGTGAGAAAGTGGAAGAAACCTTCAAAAGGTAAGATTTTAAGGTGTTTCCTTCTCGGTTCCAGTTGGGTTCAAGCTTTTGGACCAATTTCTATATGTTTCTTTGTGTTTAGTGGCTTGTTTTTGTGTGTTTAGGTGTTAGAACTATAGGTTGCTCTCGGGTTTGTTGTGTTTGACACGAAGGCTGTTTAAGGTGAGTTCTAGATCCTCTCTTTTACTTGTTTTCCACTTGTTTGGGGCTAATATGCATAACGCAAAGCATGTTTCTTTACTAAACAATGTTTTTCCATGAAAAATATGACTGTTTTCGAAAGATGTATGTTTTAAAAGATTTCTATGATGTTGTGTAGTTGTTTGTTATGTTTTAAGTGTGTAATCGGTAGATCTATGTTAAGAATACGCTTAAGATGATATATAGGACTAGAACTGCATAAGTTGGATCGTAAGTGGTGAACATATTGTCCGCTATGGACACTTGAACATTGTTAGAATGTCCGCTGTGGACACTTAGACTGTCCACTGTAGACAATGCATGTCCGCTGCAAACACTTAAGTGTGCATGCATGACCGCTGTGGACACTAATCATCCCCTATGGACCCTTAAGTGACTATGGTTGTCCGCTGTTGATACTTAAGAGGTTTAAGCCATCCGTTATGAACCTTAGTCATCCGTTGTGGGCACACATAGTGTTTTACTCATCCGTTGTGGACCTTTAGCCATCCGTTGTGGACTTTGGTCATCCGCTGTGGAGTTTGGTTGTTTGTTGTGGACACTTAGTATTTAAGTCATCCGTTGTATACCTATTTCATGCACTGTGAACACTTAGGTTTACTCTGGATTTTTAGGAATAGAAATTAAGTGACTGGTACTTATGTTTAATGGAAGTTTATGCTTGTTTAATGTTTCTAATTATGGGATATAAAAGTCAAATCATGTTTGCTTCCGAAGCAGAAGTAGAAGTTTTCTTCCGAAGCTTATATTCATCCTAAGCTTATGTTTTCCTTTGGAAGTATTAGTATTAGTGTTGTGTTTGCTAATTGATAGTTAGCATAAGTTCATGGGGCTTAAATTGTATGTTTGTTACAGGTGCGTGTGTTGGGTGTTAATAGTTAGTTAGTTAGTTGTGAAACTGGGTATATAGTATGATGTATTCTCATTTCGAGGGATGATCAGAAATAATAAACTGTGCAATCATTCTTCTCTGAGGTGTGAATTCTAACACTAATGTTATATTCTTTTCTTATGGGCTGCTGTTATGAATAATATTTAATATTTCATGATATGTGATTATAAGGCAATGGATATCTTAAAAGTATTATTCATAACCAAGTGGTCGCAAAGGATAAATAAAGACAATGGAATTTGATGAATGTTTACCCCTGGGCCCTTAAAGTAAAAGAAAAGCCTTGCAGCAAAACCAATGGATGTTCACGACCCTGGATGTCCTTTGCTCAACTGCAAAAATGTATATTTTCTATATTATCAAAACTAGAACTCACTCAGCAATGCTAACTTTTTATATGCATATCAGTTGGCAGGTAATGATGTTTCTGGGAATGGCACGAGGTTGAAGCTACTTGGTAAATAAGGACTGGACTCCATGTTATGCAGAAATGATATTTTTGTCTTGTAATACAACTAAATGTTCTTTTGAAACTTGTAACAATGACATATTTCTTGGCAAGAGTATTTTTTATGCATTAAATGGTTTTGGTTTAACTATTTCGCTACCATGATTTCTTACTTTAATGTATTTTAATGTGTAAAGTGCTATGAATGACTAGCTGTGGGGTTTCCCGGGAATGGGGCCTTACAACAGGACAATAGCTATTTTGAAAGACCATAAGGTGCTTTGGGCAGCAACACTATAACAAACCTAAATACACAAGGGAAGGCTATCACAAAAAGAAGTAGGAACCATCAAGGATGATGCATCTGCATTACAACCAATATTAGAAGAAATTAAACTAAAACTCCAAGTAAGGCAAATGAAAGGAAAAAGTGTTGGACCCTGAAAGGATCATGCATGCCAATTCAAGTACTAATAGAATTTGTTCTAGTTTTAAAATTATGCAAGTGTGATTTTTGCAGATGAAGATTGAAGAAATCCGGATCGCAGAAAAGTCTATGTTTTGTTCAGCCGCATTAGTCTTTGTGGGTGAACAAAAACAAATATGGATGAGCATTTGTTAACCCATAATGAAATGAACAATCATAATGTTTTTTACTACCTCTGTCTATATAGTCTTGACCTCAGCTTGTATTCTTAAAAACACCCTTTATTGAATCCTTTCTGCTAATCATGCAGCTTGTCTATTTTGACTTGGTTGACAAGTGAAAGATCAATCAGATGGATGCTCTCATAGAAGCTCAGGTTGAAAAGTTGAAAATTTCCTATTGACATTGAGATCTAAAGATGACTTCTGCTCTTCTATCAGTGTCATACCTCCATCCCATGATTGGATTCTCAAAGTGATGAGATGGGGTAGGCATAGCTCTGGGAATACCCTCCTCAAACAAACTTTATATGAGTAAGTCCAGATCCATGTAGACTTAAGGAGGTTACTGAGTATGGACAATTGTAAGTGAGGGTGGTGAATGCTCAAAGTCCATACTCTGTGAAGAACTCCCAGGTTCTGTGATTGTTTCGACATTCTTCCCATTTTTGGTAGCATCACCTTCTTGCATAGGTGAGCTTGGGGTCGGGTCTGTCACATCCATAAGTTCTTGTGGACCTGGTTGAGTTCTCATAAGTGGTCTCTCAGCTAACTTGCCTTTGAGATCGGTGATCTCAAGTTGCTGGTCATTGACCCCCCTTTGTAAGACAGTCACCTGAGATTCCAGGTGGCTTATCTTTGGTGCATGTTTTTGTCAGTTTTTGCACCTTTAGTTTCAAACTCCCTATATCTTCATCAGAAGAATCATGGGGGAGGGGGGGTGAGAGAATATGTAACGCCCGGAATAAAGTCGAAACGAGCCAATTAATAATAATGGGCTTAGCCAGGATTATTTAAAGAAAATAAGCGGGAAATGGAGTATGGACCAAGTAGACCTCGCGGGTTATGTGTTCAGCGAGTTTAAGCTCCAGGGAACGCCCGTATATTTAAACGGGTCAGCTTGAGCAACTCTCATTTGCAACTCAACACCACTTTTAGAGAGAGTGTAGAGAGAGAAAGTGGAGAGAAAGTGGTGATCCAAGGGTCGGTTGATCAAGAGATTGAAGATCGGTGTTTGTGTGCATCCAAACAACAAGAAAAACCAAGAATCCAGGTAAGAAACATTGTTTATCGGTTCTTTTAGGGTAAACCCGGATTATAGGGTTTGGGGTTTTGAAAGTGGCAAAGAATCACCCAAAACTCATGTTTTTGTGTAAGAAAACATGTAAAAGCTTAGATATAGCTTCTTGGGTGATAAATCAAGGATTTGGGTGTAAAAGATTAAGTTTTGGGTCAAAAATGGTAGGTTCGTAATTTCAGCCCATTTTGCAAAACTGGGTGTTCATCCAGCGAAATTATGTAGTCGTCCAGCGAAACTGTGGATCATCCTGCGAAACTATAGTTTCGCAGGTAGTTTCGCAGACTTGAATTTCCAAAGAAAGTGGGTGAAACTGGCAGCGAAGATGCCAGTGAAACTGCCAGCGAAACGGTGGCAGCGTAACTGCTGGCGAAACTAGCAGCGAAACTGCTGATCATGCAGCGAAATTAGCAGTGAAATTAGGCAGAAATTAACCCCTTTGAGTGTTAACTTATCTGCAGGCTGTGTAGTGCAACCCTTGCTTAAAAGCTTGATTGAGAAGCTACTCACTGAGTCCAGGTGAGTTCTAGATCCCCTATTTTAAAGGATTTATACTTTTTTGGGCTGGAAATGCATATTTAACGTTTTTATAATATTTGGGTGTATACGCGTATATGTATGTGAAAGGATTATGATGTTTATGATGATGTGTGATGGTATGTGAATGGTGATGATGCATGATGTTTATGATGATGTGTGATGGGGTATGTGATGTTTATGTGATTCTATGTATGAATGTGTTATGTTGACTTTATGTTCCTATTATGTATTATTCCGTGACTTACGTGTTTTGAGTATGAAATGAATGACGAGTATTATGTAACGTAAAGCGAAATTCTGACAATGATGAGTGGAACGTAAAGAAAGAATGAATGCATGCATTAATGAACGAACGGATGTAAGAAAAGTCTTGCAAGCAATGTATGGAGGTTCACACCCAATGAAGGGTGTTAGCTCAACTGTGTGTGGGTTAGCTACCCCGGAAGGATGCACACTGGGGTCTAGTCTTTGTGACTGACCAAATGTATGGGACCCTTGTTGCTTACCCCGGTACTGTGGTCAGGCCATCGGGCACAATGTACGGGAGTCTATTTATAGACTTCGGCCCAGTACCCGCTTTATGCATGACGGTGGGGGTATAGCACATGGCATTGGTCCAAATGAATTTACCCCGGTACTGTGGTCAAGCCACCGGGCACAATGTACTGGAGTCTAATTATTGACTTCGGCCCAGTACCCGCTTTATGCATGACGGTGGGGTATAGCTCGTGGCATTGGCCTGGAGCGTAGAGAAGTAAGTAATGTATGTACATAAGGTACGGAAAGGAAGGTAACGAATGATAATGATGACGTGCGATGATGAATGAATGTAAGTTAACGAATGACGATGGAAGATAATAATACTATTATCTATGTGTACGTATGATGTATGATCGCAAATGAACATAAAGAATGGTTTTAAACGAAAGAAAAGTATTTTATTTATAAAACTAGAACTCACTTAGCAACGCTGACTTTTTATGTATTTTCCAGTTGGCAGGTAATCTTGCTGAGGATGGCAGGGGCAGCTACTTGGTGTTTTTGGGATGGCATCCATTGTTTAAATTATGATGATTTTGCATTGTAATGCGAACAAACAATATTTTGTAACGATTATGAATGTTGTTTTATTTTGCAAAAGAAATGAATGAAATGATTTTAAATTATTCCGCTGCGTTGTTTTAGTACACTTAAATATATGTTTTATGTTTTATGTGCAAAGATTGACCAGCTGTAAGCGTCCCGGGAACGGGGCCTTACAGAATAAGACCAAGGTCTTCTTCCTCATCACCACCTCTTTGTTCTTGGCTGCTAGATTCCCCTACACCATGACAGCTTCAAGTGAAGTGTCAATGGGCTGGGTTGCCATGGTTGAGGTCTTAATGATGTAGTCACTTGCTGAAGTGAGAGCCTCTTCCATATGGACCTCCTGAGCAGATTCAGGAAGATCCACCTCAGTAGTAGGTGGATGATGTGGGCTAGACATGAGAGAAACAGGAGTACTCATCTTTCCTTAAGCAGTGTTGGAGAAGAGAGACTCGTGATACTCACTGAAGCCCATGTCTTCAACATCATAGAATTCAAGGTTTAGGATTGGTTGGTTTATCAAGAGGCTGGGATGGTAACTATCCCCTGAAGGTTGTTCACTAGAGTTTTGAGACTCTGAGTGAAGGCTTAAGGATGTGGGGTTGTTAGCTTATTAGGCTGAGCATGAGGAACCTCAACACTGATCATTGTGAGATGGGAGTGGTTTGCTCCTCAGGAGAAGTGGGAGCTCCAGTGTCACTTCTTCCTGTATGGGTGATGATATAGGGGCCTGCAAAAACTAAGTAGCATGTGCAAGGGTTCTTTTGGATTTTCTTTGGTAGGTGATGGTTATTTTTTTCTGTATTGGTAGTTGAGAAGTAGAAGGTGTTGGTTCAACACTAGCTGGTGTTGCTAGGTTCTCACCTTGAACAATGAGCTCTAACATTTGGAAACCCAAGCCTTGTTGGTCTTGGGCTTATCAAAGTGATTTGAAGACAATGTAACAGTAAGTGATCCTATGTTCAAGCTTTGAGGATAATTAGCTGTTGTTGATGAAGAAATTTTAGTCACTTGTCTTCCTTCATCTTCCATAACATCTTTGGAAGATTAGACTTGACCTTCAATACTTCGGAAGTTTTGACAACTTCGGAAGTTTTGGAGACTGGACCTTCGGAAGATCTTGCTTTGACTACAGCAACTTCAGAACTTCGAAAGCATTCATTTCTTCCGAGACCAAATTTTCTTCCGAAGGCAAGATTTCACTTGTCTTCGTTTTCACCTTGGAGCTTCTGAAAGGAAAATATTTTCCTTCCAAAGCTAGTTTTTCATTCTTCTTCTCAGAAGTTTTCTCTTTGATCATGCGAATAGTACTTTTAGGATTGTAAATGCAATCCTTAGCAAGATAAGAAGTACTACCACACATGATACACTCCATTTGGTTCCTTCTGAGAGTCTTCTTTTGAGAGAAAGATTGAACTTGATCACTTTCCACGTCCATCTTCATCTTCACAGATGATGCAATAAGCTTCTTAGGGTGAGGCTTGCTCTTCGAACTAGATAGTTCAGGCTGTGTAGCAGTGGTGCATAGCTGATCAGCCTTCTTCTCTTTGCTGGAATGAGTTGGACATGAACTAGAACTCCTGGTATTAGAGTTCATAGTTGAGTCTTCAGCCTTCACCACTTCAAATCCTGCAGAGATGAACACTTGTTTCTGCTTAGAGTTGAAAGTTGCCTTGATCCCTTGAGCCTTCTTTTATTTTCTCTTAGCTTTTCTGATCAAGTTCTTCCCCTTAGATTTGGTCATCCCAGATTCTTTTCTCTCCTTAGGAGAATAGTGACCCTTCTTATGATGATCTTCTTCACTCTTCTCAGAATCATCCTTCACTATCTCCTCTTCATCCTCTTCATTTATGGGGTCTATGAGGGGAAGCTCATCTTCATAAGTTCCACACCTTGGAGATTTTACAGACAATAGAGTGTGTGCAGGAGCAATCTCAGTAGATCCCAGTCCCTACTTATTCTGATAACAAACTTTTGCATGCAAGGATTAGGATATCATGTTCTTGAAGGTCTATTCTTTAAGAACACATTTTTATGCCCTGGCTTTACTGATCACAAGCTCAGCCTGGCACTCAGTTAACTTAGTGATGAGATCTTTTATCTGAGTCTTGTAGTTGGTGTGTTCATTCTTAAGAGTTGAAATGGTTATCTATAAATCTTCTGAGACTTAATTGCTTTTGGAAGAAAATTGTCTTTCGAATACATGTAAGTACTTAGAAGCATATTTGAGCTTCGGAAGATATCTTAGAATTTCTTCCGAATGTAAATTTCTTATAAGTAGTTATTTGACTTGAAGACATAATGTTCTTCTGAAGACAACTTGAAATCATCGGAAAGAAAATATGTTTTGAAAAAAAGTTTTCAAAAAGCTAAGGAATATCATTTTCAGCTCTTTTGAAATCAGCTTTTAAAATTTTAAGGACTTAAGATCTGTTCTCATCTCTAAGTTATAGGACCTATATCAGTTAACTTTAACAATACATTAAGGTGTACAAAGATGTTCTAATACCATGGCTTCTTCATGATCTACCATCAGTTCTTGGTTTGGAGATGCGTCCTCAACCTGAAAGCTCCAGTCAAAGCCTTCTTCTTCAATAGCAACTGCAGCTTGCTACTTAGGCTTCTCATACTTGGGAGCTGCATCAGTGTAGTTTGGTCTGGTTTGTGCTTGGCCACCACTTGTTCTTGGTGCCTTGCACTCTTTAGCAAAGTGTCCCATTTGGTTACAGTTGTAACACTTCACTTTGCTTTTATCCAACCCAATTTTTCCACTGGTTGTATTGCTAGGAAACTTCCTCCCTGTCCTCTTGTAAAACTTCTTGGCTCTCTGAGTGAGAAGAGCCATTTGCTGGACTATTTCCATGTACTCCAGATCATCTGGATGGATACAGTCCAGGTCTTCAAGAGTAAAGAGAAAGTTGCATGTGCTTTCATCACTAGACATAAAGGCTTGTGAAGAGCTTGTCTCTTGGAATGGGCTTCCTTGGATGTAGCTCTCTTTTCGTCTCTCCGGGAAGGTGATGAAAGGACCCTTTTGTGAGTTGTCAGGATAGCAGATAAGATGATGTTGTGGTTCTTTACAATCCATTTCAATCACATGAAGGGCTAAACTCTACTGATTGTTGGAGTTACCAGATGGATTTTGCATGTTCATCTTCATCTGGTAGCCACTGAGAATACCATACAACTCAGTGAGAGTAAGGGCCTTGAGGTTCTCAGTCCTCTTAGTGACCACATAGTAGTGTGTCCATTGTCTGGGAAGAGAGGACATGAACTTCCTCATAATGTCCTTGTTCTCAAGAGTTACTCCAACATCCATTAGAGTATCCACAATCTCAACATACCACCAGCAGCAGCAGCTGAAGAGGTGGGTGGTACATGAGGTCCATAGACAAAAGATCCCCACATCCTGGAGTCTTGAGACTTGATGAAGCCTTCCATTCTTTGGCACCAAGTATCAAAGTCATCAGGAGTGATCAATAGAGACTTTGTCATAGTATCGGTTTCCATATTAGCCTTTGTGATAGCTACCATTTTAGTTGTTAAGTGTTTTGTGAAACTGAAGGGATTTAAGATGGTGAGATCTTACAATAAAGAGCTTGGAACAACTCTGATACCAATTGCAGGACCGTTTAAAAGGATGGTCAATACAATCAGTCTCATAATGAGGAGAGTGTTAGAACACTTACCAAATCAAATGAGGAACCGAGTTTATGAAATGATTCTAAGAACACAAGTAAATGAGACAGAACTAAGACAAGGCAGACTAATATGGTTTTCTAGGATGCTGTATATTGCTCTCAAGTTCTTTTACAAGTGTTACAAAGCATGAAAAGAAATAAAAGGACCCGAGACATTTTATACAACATCCTACAGCCAACCATACTTTGAAGGCTAGCTGGAAACATTAATCTAGACAAGAGATCAATGTAAAGTTAAAAGACAGATTGCCTTTTGACTAGTGACTATGACATGCCATAGCTCACATCCTAATATATTATAAAATGGATATAAGGTATAAGTAGGAAGTTACCAACTTAAGACCATAATCTATAGTTTACTAAAGCATGTACCTTTTCACCAACTAGTATAAGTTTGTGAGTCTTCAGATTTGTAGCGGAAAGTAAGTCAGCTTTATGGAAAAGTGGATAAGAGAAAGCATGCCCTCTCTGTCTTAGGAAGAAATAATCTTCACTTTATTGTCTTCGGAAGACTTTGTCTTGATTTGGTCTTTGGCTTCGGAAGATTTTACACTTAGAATAATTTCTGTGATGAGTGTAAAACTT
This sequence comes from Flaveria sonorensis, assembly GCA_025506505.1. NCBI lineage: Eukaryota > Viridiplantae > Streptophyta > Magnoliopsida > Asterales > Asteraceae > Flaveria > Flaveria sonorensis. The sequence goes on along the minus strand of CM046435.1, from coordinate 32,609,262 downwards.
TCAAAGTAACTTCTACCTTATATATCATTGCATGCATGCATGAAGTTCCTTTGTTGTTTTGGCTTCTTTGGTTGCATCAGCCTTCTAATATAACCTTACAGTATTCCATCCATCACGGTGCTACAAAAATGTATCAGGATTATTGGTGGACGGGAATGAAGCGCGATGTAGTAAAGTATGTGAGTAAGTGCCTTACTTGTCTGCAAGTGAAAGCGGAGCATCAAAGCCGTACGGGAAGATTCAACCTTTGGACATTCCTGAGTGGAAATGGGAACACATATCCATGAAATTCATTACAAAGTTACCGCGTACGACAAGGGGATATGATGCCATATGGGTGATGGTTGACCGTCTGACGAAGAGTGAACACTTCCTACCGATCCGTGAGACGTATTCATCTGAAAGATTAGCGGATCTGTTCATCAAGGAGATTGTAACTCGTCATGGCATACCGGTGTCTATCGTGTCTGACCGTGACACTTGGTTTACATCTAAGTTTTGGAAGAGATGAGGCAACACTATCCGCAGCTATTCGAGGAGTGACAGGTTTCGGGGACAAAACCTATATAAGGGGGTGGACTTGTAACACCCGGAAATTTCAAAAAAAAACAAGAAAAGAAAAGTAATGAAGCAAACGCGGCGATATTTCAAAAAGCAAGGGTTAACAGTGTGCAAGGGCCAAATCGGCCCATAATGGGTTCAAAAAGGTGAGATGGACGCCTATACCCGCTCTCTCTTGCACTCAATGTTGGGCTAGAGTGAGAGAAAGGAAGCTCCCATTCGGTTCTAAAGTGAGAAAGTTGAAGAAGTATTCAAAAAGTAAGATTTTAAGGTGTTTTCTTCTCGGTTCCAGTCAGGTTCAAGCTTCTGGACTGATTTCTATGTGTTTCTATGTGTTTAGTTGCTTGTTTTAGTGTATTTAGGTGTTAGAACTCCAGGTTGCTCTCGGGTTTGTTGTGTTTGACCCGAAGGCTTTTTAAGGTGAGTTCTAGATCCCCTCTTTTACTTGTTTTCCACTTGTTTGGGGCTGATATGCATATTGCCAAGAATGTTTCTTTACAAAACTATGTTTTTCCATAATAAAATATGACTATTTTTGAATGATGTACGTTTTAAAAGATTTCTATGATGTTGTGTAGTTGTTCGTTATGTTTTAAGTGTGTAAGTAGTAGATCTATGTTAAGAAAATGCTTCAGATGATGTATGGGACTAGAACTACATAAGTTGGATCATAAGTGGTGAACATACTGTCCACTGTGGACACTTGAACATTGTTAGAATGTCCGTTGTGGACACTTAGACTGTCCGCTATGGACAATGCATGTCCGCTGCAGACATTTAAGTATGCATGCATGACCGTTGTGGACATTAGTCATCCACTGTGGACCCTTAAGTACTTTAGACTATCCGCTGTGGACTATGGCTATCTGCTATGGACACTTAGAAGGTTTAAGCCATCCGCAATGAACCTTAGTAATCTCTGTGGGCACACTTAGTGTTTTACTCATCCGCTGTGGACCTTTAGTCGTCTACTGTGGACTTTCGCTGTCCGTTGTGGACATTTAGTATTTAAGTCATCCGCTGAATATGTATTTCATGCCCTGTGAACACTTAGGTTTACTCTGGAATTTTGGGAATAGAAACTAAGTGACTGGTACTTATGTTTAATGGAAGTTTATGCTTGTTTAATGTTTCTAATTGTGGGATATAAATGTCAAATCAAGTTTGCTTCCGAAGCAAAAGTACAAGTTTTCTTCCCAAGCTTATATTCTTCCGAAGCTTGTATTCTTCCAAACCTTATAAACTTTCGAAGCTTATGTTTGCCTTTGGAAGTATTAGTATTAGTGTTGTGTTTGCTAATTTATAGTTAGAATAAGTTCAGGGGGCTTAAATTGTTTGTTTGTTAAAGGTGTGTGTTGGGTGTTAATAGTTAGTTAGTTAGTTGTGAAATTGGATATATAGTATGATGTATTCTCATTTCGAGGGATGATTAGAAATAATAAACTGTGCAATCATTCTTCTCTGAGGTGTGAATTCTAACACTAATGTTATATTCTTTTCTTATGGGCTAATGTTATGAATAATATTTAATATTTCATGATATGTGATTATAAGGCAATGGATATCTTAAAAGTATTATTCATAATCAAGTGGTCACAAAGGAATAAAAGAAAGACAGTGGAAGTTAATGAATGTTACCCTCGGGCCCTTATAATAAATGAAAAGCCTTGCAAGCAAAACCAATGGAGGTTCACAACCCTAGATGTCATTTACTCAACTGATGTGCGGTTGTTTCAGCCCAAAGAAGGCACATCTGGGTTCTAATCCTTATGATTGACCAATAAATAAATGGTACCTGTATTCATGTAGGCTTCGTGCCTAGCAGTGTGGGTCAACTGTCAAGGGTTAGCTACCATGATAAACGTGTACCGGCAGGGGTTCGGCATCTCTTGCAAACCAATAATGTAGATTCTTGCTTTGTGCAATAATAGTTAATGAAAGAGGAAGATAATGAAAGAAAGAAAGATAATGAATTTCGTAATGAACGATAATGTATATTGATGGATGATCACCAAGCGAAGCTTGCAAAAATGTATATTTTCTATATTATCAAAAGTAGAACTCACTCAGCAACGTTGACTTTTTATATGCATATCAGTTAGTAGGTACTGATGTTGCTGGAAATGGCACAAGGTTGAATCTACTTGGCAAATAAGGCCTCCATGTTATGCAGAATAATATTTTTGTCTTGTAATACAACTAAATGTTCTTTTGAAACTTGTAACAATGACGTATTTCTTGACAAGAGTATTTTTTTATTCATGAAATGGTTTTTGTTTAACTATTCCACTGCAATGATTTCTTACTTCAATGTATTTCAATGTGTAAAGTGCTATGAATGACCAACTGTGGGGTTCCCGGGAACGGGGCCTTACAACATGTAACACCCGGGTATTTTTTTTAACACGAGAAAGAAGGAATAAATGTGTATAAAATAATAAAAACACAATTTAACCCAAGTTGAGAGGCTACATATGTCAAAAGGACAAAAAGTATAAAAGTTTTACAAAATGGGCATGGCCGCCCACACCTTTCTACACACTTCGTTTCATCCGGATTTCTAGAGAGAGAAAGAGCAGAGCTCTCGGGTTTTTGAAGAAAGAAGAAGAGGAATTCGAATTCAAGGTAAGAATTCATCATTTTAAGTTGTTCTTGGCCGGCTCATGCCTCGGTTGTATGCTTATGTGTGTTTGTGTGTTCGGGTTATGTGTTTTGGTTGGTTTTAGGTGGTTGAACTCATAGTACAATCGGGTTTGAAGAAGTTCATCCGGAAGTTTGTCAAAGGTGAGTTCTAGAACCCCCTTTTTACTTGTTTTAACTGATTTTGTGGCTGGAAATGCATGTATGTATGTTTTTATGAAATGGGTTTTGTACCCATATGAATGTGTATGTGTGAATGTGGGTGGGTTATGATTTTGGGTGTTCTTGATGTTATGATGATGCCATGTTCATATTATGATTCTTTAATGCTAGAACTAAGTTAGAACATTTTGAATTGATGATGTTGGGACTGATTATGATGCTGATAATGAGAGTTGGTTGCACATGCACCTGAAATTGGCCCATGGGCCCAACGGTCAGAAACTGCCTAAGTGTTGCCCCATCCGCCCAATGCCCATGCTCCCTAATAGTAGCCATGCACCTAGAACAGGTTGAGGTTGACTAAGTGTTCCATGCGCCCAAAACTGCCCATGCTCCTAGGCACTCATGCACCTGTATAGTGCCCATGCGCGTAGAAATTTGCCCAGGAGACTAAGTGTTGGGTCACACGCCCAAATAGTGCCCATGCGCCTGAAAGTTCCCCATGCGCCTAAGTGTTCCTATGTGCCTGAAAGGCCATGCGCCTACATAGTGCTCATGCGCCTATGCCTTAGAATAATTTCTGAAATTTTGGGGAAAATGTAAAGTGTAGGCTTTGACTTGGGATGTTCCCGGGGGTAATGTAAGTTGACCTTAGGATGTCATATGTGATGATGATGCTATGTATGGTATGGTTATGTTTATGTTTATGTTCCTTGTTATGTATGTTATTTTTCCGTGGCTTTACGTGGTATGATTATGAAAAGTATATGGAAAGTATTATGTAACGTAAAGCAGAAGATAATGAAAAAGGGAACGTAAAGAATGAAAGAATGCATGCATTATCGAAGTAATGAATGAATGGAAAAGTCTCGTAAGCCAAGGTTGAGGTGAGTGACTGTGTTGTCACAAAAGACTTGTATGCCAATGTTGAGGTGAGTGACTGTGTTGTCACAAAAGACTCGTAAGGGATTCAATCCATGAGATTGACCCGGATCTTTGTCGCTTACCCCGATGCTGGTGCCAGGCTTTATGCGCAATGAATGGAAGTCTGATAAACTTCGGCCCAGTACCCGCTTTGTACCTACGTTGGGGTATAGCTGATGACATTTATCGAAAGGAATGAACGAAGGAAGGTTAATGAATGAAATGTACGGAATGAAAGATAACAAATGATAAAGATGACGTACGATGATGAATGAATGGAAGTCAACGAATGACGATGAAAGATAATAATAAATTATTATCTATGTGTACGTATGATGCATGATCACATGTGAAAGTAAAGAAAGAATGGTTTTAAACGAAAGAAAAGTATTTTATTTTATAAAACTAGAACTCACTCAGCAACACTGACTTTTATGTGTTTCCAGTTGGCAGGTAATTGTTGCTGAGGATGGCACGGGGCAGCTACTTGGCATTTTTGGATGGCATCCGTTGTTTAGAATTATAATGTTTTTGTGATGTAATGCAAATTATGATATTTTGTAACAGTTAACTACAATGTATTATTTTGCAAAAGCAATTATAATGAAATGTTTTAAAATTATTCCATTGCAATGTTTTAGAAATTGTAAATGTAAATTATATGTTTTATGTGCGATGATTCTCCAACTGTGAGCGTCCCGGGATCGGGGCCTTACACAATAGGACAATAGGTATTTTGAAAGACCATAAGGTGCTTTGGGCAGCAACACTATAATAAATCTAAATTCACAAGGGAAGGCTATCATAAAAAGAATTAGGAACCATCATGGTTGATGCATCTGCATTACAACCAATATTAGAAGAAATGAAACTAAAACTCCAAGTAATGCATGTGAAAGGAAAAAGTGTTGGACCCTAAATGGATCATGCATGCAAATTCAAGTAGTGATTGAATTAGCAAAATTATGCAAGTGTGATTTTTGCCCGGATAGCAATCTAAGTTTTGTTTAGCCGCATTATCTTTGCGGGTGAACAAATACAATCACAATGAAATGAACATTTCTGACTACCTCTTTAGAATGAAAGGGTTCAGATCCACATAAAAGAAACCAATTTCTCCTATCTCACCTAAGTTTGCAAATCATGCAAGTCCATCATTTAGAAATCCAAGAAGGATTATTAAAAACAATGATGAACATCATGATACTTGGGATTCTGGAGTTGTCATAGTAAAAAAAAAAGAAAACTTTAGATTCCAAAAGGAACTTGAATCCTATTATTAGGACTCAACATAAACAAGAATCATATATTCAACAACGTGTTAGATTTTTGTATAACAATAGAGATCAACGTTTTGATTATACTTCTGATAGTACCTTTGATGAAGAGATAATGACATACAAACATAGATCATTAAGATTCATCAAACTACATAAGGCGAAGTCCTTTGCTGATAGCTCAAGCTAGGTTTTCTAAACCTATGCTTGTTGAATATGTTTATTCAATAGTAAAATTATTATATTTGAAAGTTACAGTTGTAGATAGAAATAGGAAACCCAAGACCATCTTGGCTTTGGTTTCACATTCTAACTGATTTATTTGTGCATGCATGGTCATCTAAGAAAGTCCAAGAACATATAGTATGTGGACAGTGAAACTTCCAAGCATATGACAAGTGACGGTTCCCTCCTTCATGATTTCAAGCATATACAAGGAACAACAGTGATATTTGGGTGATATTCTCAAGGTGGACAAATTTCTGGTGAAGGGACAAAGACAAAAGGCCAGTTGAGCTTTGACAAAGTTAACTACTATGAACAACTGAAGTTCAATCTGTTGAGCATGTCATAAATCTATAACAATAAATATTCCACTTATTTCACTCACACTCTTTGCAACATTCTAAAACAAGGATTCAAACTCCCTAAAGAATAGGTTGTCTTGAAAACACCAAGGAAGACTAACACATATGTCCTTAACTTTAGTTCTATTCAACCTATAGAAGAAACGTGTCTACTTTCAAAAGCATCTTTTGATGAGTCACAACTATGGCACAGACGTTTATGACACATAAATTTCAAAAACAAGAATAAACTGGTCAAAGGAAACCATGTCATTGGTTTACCAATGAAACAATTTCATTCTGTTGATCACTATTCATCGTCTCTCAAAGGAAAGCAACATAAAAATTCCCATAAGCCTAAGCTTGTGAACACAAACAATAATCCATTGAAGTTGCTTCACATGGACCTTTTTGGACCAACACACATCATGAGTATAGGCAAAAAGCAATATTGTTTAGTGATCAAGATGATTTTTCAAGGTTCATATGGGTCTTCTTTCTACTTCATAAAAATAAATCATCACAAATCATCAAAGACTTTATCAGTAAGATTGAAAACCATTTTGGTTTCAAAGAAAACTCAATTGGAAGTGATAATGGTATTGAATTCAAAAATGATGATTTAGGTTCATTTTATACACAAAAAGGCATTGCTCGTCAATTTACTGCAGCTAGAATTCCATAACAAATTAGAGTAGCTGAAAGGAGGAATAGAATGCTGATTGAAGCAGCAAAGACCATGCTAGCTGATGCTTAATTGCCAATCACCTTTTGTGCAAAATCAGTTAACAGAGCTTACTATGTACAAAGTAGAACTTTAATAGTCAAAGAGAGTAACAGAACACCATATGAATTGCTTTTTCATAGAAAACCATTCATTGATTTTTCTAAATCTTTAGGTAGTCTTGTCTCAATATTTAACACCCGCAACCATTTAGGAAAGTTTGCTCCTAAATCTGATGAGGGATTCTTTGTTGGATATTCATCAATCTCTAAATCATTTAGAGTGTTTAATATTGGATTAAACATCATTGATGAATCAAAAAATGTTAAATTTAATGAGCAATCATTTCCTAATTCCTCCAATGATCCTCATTGGTTGTTTGATATTGACTCTCTTACAAAATCATTTAATCAATTTAAGTTGTCAACTGTAGAAAATCAATAAGGAATTACAACATCTGAAGCTATACAAGATGTTTTCCAAATAATTCCTGCATAATCTACTCTTGTAGAGGCTCAAAAAGTTCCTTTGCAAGTTTATCCAGTTTGACAATCCCATATTGAAACTACATTAACCAAGGCTAGTCCAAGTTCTTGCTAATAACTTCTCTAGATACTTCTTAAGAAGTGCAACATGGATCAGCCCCAAATGATGTTGATAGAGTGTTGAATCCAACTAAGGAAACCTATCAAAGTGCTTCTGATTCAGACATCAACATGAAGAAGCATATGATTATTTCTATGACTCTCCCACTCATTTCAATCCACAAGAGTATGCTGCTATATTTCAAATCTGGATGTATCCATCCAAGTAGATGCCTTTCCTACTTCAAGAATAAATAGAAATCATCCAGTTTTAAACCTCATTAGTAACCTTGATGAACATATGACAAGAAGCAAGTCAATCACAACCAACATCTATCTCTTCTCATGTTTTTTATGCCAAGAACATCAAGGAAGCTCTTCAAGACAATACTTGAATTGAGTCAATGCAGGAAGAGTTGCTTCAATTCAAGAAACAGGAAGTATGGCAACTGCTTGACCTTCCCGAAAGACAATATCCTATCAGAACCAGCTGGCTATATAGAAACAAAACTGATGATAGAGGCATTGTCATCAGAAACAATGCAAGATTGGTAGCCCAGGGGTATACACAAGAAGAGGGTATAGACTATGATGAAGTGTTTGCACTTGTTGCTCGAATGGAAGTAATCAGACTCTTTCTTGCCTACACCGCATCCATTAAGTTCCCCATGTACCAAATGGATGTGAAATGTGCTATCTTATATGGGAAAATTTCTTAAAAACTTTATGTCAATCAGCCACCAGGCTTTGAAGACCCGAATTTCCCTCACGTATACAGCTTAACAAAGCTTATATGGTCTGCATGAGCCCCACGAAAGTGGTATGAGTTATTTTCATCTTTTCTTCTCGAAAATGGGTATGAGAGAGGAAAGATTGACCAAACGTTATTCTAAAAAAAGGCATGAGCTGCTTTTGGTTTAGATATTGGTAGATGATATCATCTTCACCTCAACAAACAAACAACTATGCAAGGATTTTGAAGATCTCATGCATTTAAAGTTACAGATGAGTGCTATGGGTGAATTAACTTTCTTCTTTGGGTTACAAGTACAACAAACAAATGATGGGATCTTCATTAACCAGTCCAAGTACATGGATTCATTGTTGAAGAAGTTCTATTTCTTAGATTGTCACTCTATACGTACTCCTGTATATACAGAGATGAAGATAGGTCATGATCTAGATGGCAAGTCTGTTGCTCAAACACATTATCGTTCAATGATAGGATCACTCATGTATCTAACAGCAAGTAGACCTGCCATAATGTTTGGAGTATGTGTTTGTATCAAACATTAGGCAGATCCTAAAGAGTCTTATATTAATGTCGTGAAGAGAATATTCAGATATCTCAAGGGCAAACCTGCACTTCGTTTATGGTATCAAAAGGAAGGAAATTTCAATCTATATGCATACACAAATAGTTACTACGGGGATGCAACTTCAATCGAAAGTTCACACCTGGTGGTTGTCAATATATTGGTCTAAGACTGATGGAAGTGCAAGAAGTAGAGAAACATGTCGGTTTCAGTTGAAAAAGCTGAGTACATAGTAGCTTCTGCTTGCTGTTCTCAAGTTCTCTAGATTCAAAACCATATGCTTGACTATAGTTTCAACTTTTTGCATACACCAATACACATTGACTAATGTTTATCATAAACAATCTAATTCAGCACTCAAAAACAAAACATATTAAGATAAGATATCACTTTTTGAGGGATTGTGCTGAAAAAGGCTCAATCAAGTTGTTACAAGTACACAAAGAAAATCATTTATTTACTAAGGCCTTTGAACCTAGCCATTTGAGTTCTTAGTTCAAACAATATGCATGATTAACCTTGAATAACATGTAAATACAATATCACTTTCTATTCTTTAATGACCCATTTTGCTTTTAACAATATCAAAAGACAAAAACATTTCAAAACAAACAAAAATACAAAAACAGGCAGTTCATTTGAAAATACGAAAAAAGATAAAAACAATCAAAAATATCAAAGACATGTCTTTACAATTCAATACATATGGGAAATACCATAGAAATGATAAACTACAGTCGGTATATCATTAGCAATGCAATTCAAAATCAATCAATGACTGACATACCTTATTTGATATGTGGATAGGCTCAACTTGGAATTGAAGATATGCTTTTATGACAAACTAAAGATCCTCATTCCACTGTGGAGCTATCACCTTAGGGTATGGGTAAGAATTAATTATTTCAAGTGGGTGTGTGTAGTAACCTTAACACACTAGGTAATGATATTTATGAATCTCATTTACCCACATGAGTTTCTCCTCTCTTTTGTTATGCAAAGAACTAGAGTAAACAAAGCACTTTCACAAATGCTGATGTACATGATCCAAAAAGCTTTCCACTGAGGAACACATTCCAAAGTGAATGCACATTAAATTCCATCTTAGATTAGAATCCCAAAGAGGATAAACTCTAAAGGATATAAAAATGATCAAATTAACCCTAATGAGATCCTCACTTAACTACAATAACATTAGATTTCATAACTTAAATGACCTGATCATGAAAGTTGTAACCAAGTTCTATTATGCATTTCATACGGGTGATTGATCTATCTGTGATTATAGGTGTGAGGTACATAGAGAATGATTAACGAATATAAAACATGATAAATACCACGAAGTACAAACAATATATGTTAGGATCAGTGATCTAAGTTTGATCAATTAGAGTTTAATCACAGCGGAATTAGAGCAAGAATTAAGCAAATATAGCAAGAACACAATAAATATTCAATGGAACAGTACACGGTTATATAGAAATAGGGTTTTCTGCATTAGGATAATAACATTCATGCACACATGCTTCGGTATGGCGGCTGCTAGGTTTTCCTAAGCTGCACCGATTACAATTAGGTTAGCATTCCTTATATAAAGGAATGTGACGTCTGCTGATGTCACTTGATAGTGACGTCTAACAGAATTATTACAAACTACTGAAAGTAAGCAAACTACTGAGAATGTTCACAACAACTGAGAACATCTCTAGTATTCTAAGTACACGAAGAAACATAAAACTACTGAAACTACAAGTACAGAAAAGAAAATACAACTACTGAAAGGAAACCATCACAACTACTGAAGAGGTCTTCTTCAGCTGTTGTGACAGTCATCTGAAACTTGGTCTTCAGTCTTTGTCTTCAGCTCTTTTACTTCAGACTTTGTCTTCAGCTCTTGTCTTCAGACTTTGTCTTCAGCTCTTTCACTTCAGACTTGTCTTCAGCTCTTTCACTTCAGACTTTGTCTTCAGCTCTTTTACTTCAGACTTTGTCTTCAGCTCTTGTCTTCAGACTTTGTCTTCAGCTCTTTCACTTCAGACTTTGTCTTCAGCTCTTTCACTTCAGACTTTGTCTTCAGCTCTTTCACTTCAGACTTTGTCTTCAGACCTTGATATCAGCTGATGTCTTCAGCTGTTGCAGACTACTTCAGTTGTTGTAATGTCCGTGGGACTTAAAGGTTTTTCTGATCAGGCTCATTGGTTCTTTTGGTCCAACAAACTCCCCCTGAACCAATGCAGCCAAAACCTTTAAGCTTATTGAGGTCCCACTTATTCTTGGCAGAAATACTCTCTTGATCAGCTTTAGAGATATAGGATAAGCATAGGCCAGGGAACAGGTTTCAGTAGATGTGAATGTCAAAGGATGGAAGGGAACTCTGTCTTGGGGAACTGGACACAGAGCCGTTATCCCAACCATGAAACCTACTTCCCATTGATGAGTCTATAAGACTCTCTGACGTAGGCCTCAAGGAGAACAACTTGTTCCTCCTTAGTGAGTTCTTCTGCTTCTCCTTCGAAGAAGAACTCTGGGCCATAGTACTCTGATAAGTACTTTATCGTCTTTCCATTTTTCAACTCAACAGTTGTTATCTCTCTGTAAGCAAATTCATCTGGGTGAGTCCCTTCTAATAACAACTGGAGTTCATTTTTCTTGATCTCTTCAAGCCTCTTGTATAACAACCCCTTCTTGACCATTTTGTTCTCCATTAGAGTTTGAGGGGTCATCTTTGACTTGTAGGCTCTCTTGAAGTCTTCAAGTATTTCCCAGGGTGAGACTACAATGGCCAACATAATAGCAGCATCTATGGTCTTTCTCACTTGGCCATTGTATCTACTTGGTATGGATTTCTTATGAATTCTAGAACTAACCCTGGGGTCTGGCCAAATCCTTACTCTCTCCTTTTGATATTGAAAGGTATACCTGAGAGCATACAGCCTTTGAGCGTGTTTCTTCATGGCTTGTATAGATGATGACTGAGGAAACTCTTTGTCAATCATCTTCAAAAGTTGCTCATCGTGCTGTTTCTGCTGTTCTTCTTCTTCAATCTTAACTTTCACCATTTGCCTCTGAAAGTCTGGTGTGATCATTTGTTGACTTCTGGGCTCAGGTAATTTTAGAACAGCAGAGATTGGCAGACTATCTTCTTCATCATCTTCTTCTTCTTCTTCTACCATCCTCAACACCCTTCTCCTCCTTCTGGGTGCATCACTGGATGTGGTTTGAGGTGGTTTTTGGGGTAAGGGAGTTGGTTTTGAGGGTTGAGTTGATTTGGAGAGTTGTGGGGTTGGTTGTTTTTGAGAGGGAGTTTGGGAAGGCTGATCTAGCATTTTTATGGTGAGTTTGGCTTTGGAAAGCTTGGCCATATCAGTTCTCTTCCCAGCACCTGCTTCATCTAGTGCTTCGATAATTAACCCCTTATTGAATGCTTCAGAAGTACAGATTCTGGTGGTTATTGCCAGAATACTGTCTCTGGTCCATGATTTAATCTCAATTAATGATCTTCCCAAGTATTTTGCAGTAAACCTGATCATTATTTCCAACCTCTCCCTTTCCATCACACTATAACTGGCCCATTTTCTTGTATCTCTTCAATCTCCAGCCTTCTGATCTCAGTGTCTAATGTAGCTGTATCAAAGCCCTGTCTGAAGAGTTGGTCTATTATTCTGTCCATTGATCTGCTGTGAGCTTCATCAGCTTCTTTAATCCAGATCTTCCAATGATTTCTCTTCATCAGGCTTTTGAGTTTCAGCACTTTTCTTTCTTTTGTATGTGATCAGCTGTTTTTCCTTTTCTTTCTCTTGTTGTTTCTCATTTTCCACTCTCTTTCTTTTTCTTTCTTTCACTGCCTTAGACTCCCCCTTTTTGGGTGCATTGGGTTCAGGGGTTTGAATGGCAGAAAGCTTCCTTTGCACAGCATCATCAACAAGTGTTTGTAGATTTGAGGAAATCCTCTCATCAATGGCTTTATGCACAATCTCATTGATGATGGGAGTGATGAGAGGTAAGGAATTTTGAAATGTAGCAACCATCTGCTCAGAGGGGTTCTGTCCCTGAGAGGTGGTGCCAAAAACAGTGGCTGGTGGCTCAGTTGAGTGTAGTGGCTGAGTGTTTGGTAAACCTTCAGATGAAGGTGCCATCTGTGGGTTTATTGGGGCAGATGGACTTTGATCCTGAGACATTTTGGCAAGCAGTTCTTTGAGTCTGCTCACCTCAGCCTCAAGGATTGTGTTATGGGCTAAAACATCAAAGAAAAAGCCCAGGTCATCATCAGTCTTTGCTGAATCATCTGACCTCCTGATTGAATCAGGATGTACATGCCCTGAGTGTAGATCAGTTGTAGCATGTGCCCCTTGTTCTTGGTTCTGGGGACTTCCTGCCTCAGGACTGAGTCCTTCATCGGCAGTTGCCTCTGGTGAGGTCTTAGAGATGTTACCAACTTCATCCTGTTCATTTGCTGAATCAGTAGAAGTGGCAGCCTCACCAGATGTTCTAACCTCCTCCTCTACACGGGGAGATTGAACATTATAACCCCTGTGCTGTGGGTTATCAGCAGCATTTTGGTCCTCTTCCTCAGCTGTTGAGGTTCTCCCCATTGTAATTGGTGTCTGGGGAGGAGGAGAGGAATGCAGCTGACTCAACACTTGTGCAACAATAAATGTTGGGCTTTGAGGGGCGGTTGCATTTGGAGATAGGTTTGAAGCAGATTGCACCCGGGGTGACTGGTGCTCTTCAATGGTAACCTTCTCAATTGAGATAGGTTCCAGCATTGTGGTATCCCCAATTATGGTTGCATCAGGATCCTGTTGAGAGGATGCCTGAGCGGCTAGGGCTGGTGGAGTCTTTGACACTACTGGGGGGTTAGAACCAGTAAGTGTTTCCTGTATTGGTGTTACAGGGGCATCCTCAGGGGACTCATCTCCCTGAGTAGCCTTTTTGGGCTTTTTGGTTTTGGGTTTGGTGGGGACTTTGGATCTGGAAGTGGAGGCTGTGGGTTCCCGCTGCTTGGGTTTGAGCAGCCGGGCAGCCCCTTTCATTGTAGGGTCAGAGTTGTGCCTGGAGTATACTTCAGGCAATACAGCCGGAGCAGGGACTCCAAGGCCAACAAGGCCGTCTGATTTTAGCTGTGTTAAAATTATGGCCATGAGAAACCTGGGATATAATATCCATCTGTTTGCCACAGGTTTCAAGGCCAGATCCTTTAGTTCCATAAACACTATCTCAGAAAAATTTAAAGTTTGTCGTTCAAAGATAGAGTATAATACCTGTTGCCATCGGGAAGACATTTGATCCCATGAGGAGGTTTTTGGTGCAAGGCAGACATTCACCATGTGGAATATAAGACGTTCAGCATCATGGAAGTGCTTCTTCAGAATGGTGGTAGCACTTAAGTCTCCTTCATACCCGTTGTTGATGAAAGACATATCGGTTGTGCCTTTCGGGTATTCTGTGACACAGGTGGCATCATGTAGATCTAGGGTTTGTCGAATGATGTCCGGAGTGATGACCACCTGTTTCTGGTTGACCAACGACTGGAGAGTGATTTGGCTATCATTCTCACTAGTTTGCACAGAGACGTTGGTCCAGAACTGGCTTAGGGAATCGGGGTAGATGGTAGGATTCAGAAGAAACGCGGTTCGGTACTGGGAATCTACCATAAGATCGATGGCGTTATCAAATTTGTTCCAGAAGGCCGATTTCGAGAGGTAGGCAACACAGTTGTGTCTGGGTTTGAGTTTCATGGTCGCCATTGTTGAGAGAGTGAAGGACGGAAAACGGCTAATGAAACGTCTGAAAGTAGGTTTAGGTATTTATAGGGTAAAAAAAACTGATATAAAACGACTGAAAGTGTTGGTGCTGTCATCAGTTGTTTGAAAACAACTGAAGACCTGGTTTTAACTTTCAGAAGTAACAACTGAAGACTTGGTATTAGTCATCAGTAGTTGTGAAACTACTGAAGACATGGTTTTGGCTTCAGTTGTTTGAAGTGAAGCAGCAGTTGTAGAAACAACTGAAGAGAAAAATTTCTCATCAGCTGTTGTCGTCAATTCTTAGCTCATCAGCTGTTTCATTCTGACCTCAACACTTCATCAGACTTTGTCTGAGTTTCAGATGTTTCATAGGTCATCAGTACTTATCTGTTATTCTGACATCAGCAGTTGTAACTACAGCAGTAGTTGTAACCACATCAGTTCTTTTCAACAGATGAGTACTTCAGTACTTTTAAGTAATTTAGTCTTCAGTAGTTATGAAAACTACTGAGGATAAAAGAACTTCAGTACTTATTTGTGACAGTAGTATACGAATGCTCATCAGTACTTGTTGACTGAGATCATCAGTAGTTGTCACTTATTCTAGCTGCAGCATACCAAGCCTTAACACTAGGTTTTGGAAAGTTGAACTGTCCAAAGGCTTAGTAAATATGTCTGCAAGCTCATCAGCACTAGGAACAAACTTTGGATCAATCAGACCTTTTTCAAAACAATCCCTAATAAAATGGTGTCTGATCTCAATATGTTTGGTCCTAGAGTGCTGGACTGGATTCTTGACAATACAAAGAGCTGAAGCACTATCCATTAGTAATGGAGTCTTAGTCTCTGTAATGCCATAATCCAGTAATTGATTCTGAAGCCAGAGTACCTGAGATGTACAACTTGCAGCAGCAATGTACTCGGCTTCAGCAGTGGATGTAGCAACAGATGTTTGTTTCTTACTCTGCCAAGAAACCAAACAGTTGCCTAGGAATTGACATCCACCAGAAGTTGATTTTCTAGTTAATTTACACCCTGCATAGTCACTATCAGAAAAAGCAACTAATTTGCAAGAGTGCCCAGTGGAATACCAAAGACCTAGAGATTGAGTACCTTGCAGATATCTAAAGATCCTCTTGACTGCAATCAAATGAGACTCTTTAGGAGCAGCCTGAAATCTAGCACAAACACAAGTTGCAAACATAATATCTGGTCTAGAAGCTGTTAAGTACATCAAGGACCCAATCATACATCTGTAAAGTGTTTCATCAACAGCTTTACCTTTCTGATCTGCATCCAGTTGTGTGGTGCTGCACATGGGAGTAGAACAGGGCTTACAGTGTTGTAAATCAAACTTTGCCAAAAGACTTTTTGTGTATTTTGACTGATGAATGAAAGTTCCATCAGCCTTTTGTTTGATTTGCAAACCTAGAAAGAACTGTAATTCTCCCATGGCACTCATTTCGAATTTTTGTTGCATCAACTTTGTAAATGCATCACACAACTGTGGATCAGAGGAAGCAAAAATAATATCATCAACATAAATTTGAACAAGGAGCTTATGCTGACCCACTTTCTTAATGAACAAAGTTTTATCTATGGAGCCTCTAGTGAAATTATTCTGAAGAAGAAAATTTGACAGTGTTTCATACCAGGCTCTAGGAGCTTGTTTCAACCCATAAAGAGCCTTATCAAGTTTATACACCCAATCAGGATGTTTATTATCCTCAAAACCTGGTGGTTGACACACATAAACCTCTTCTTTTATTTTACCATATAAAAATGCACTTTTGACATCCATTTGAAAAACTTTAAGATTGTGGAATGCAGCATAGGCTAAGAACAATCTAATTGCCTCCAGTCTGGCTACAGGGGCAAAGGTTTCATCATAATCAATACCTTCTTCTTGTGAAAACCCCTGGACAACCAGTCTGGCCTTGTTCTTGACAATTTGCCCATTTTCATCTGTTTTATTCCTAAACACCCATTTAGTGCCTATTGCACACTTACCTGGGGGTAGAGGAACCAGTTCCCACACTTGCTGCTTTTTGAACTGAAGAAGCTCAAGCTGCATGGCATCAACCCATCCATTGTCTCTTAATGCAATATGATAGTTCTTTGGCTCTTGCTGACTGATGAAAAGAGCATAGAAGCAGAAGTTGGACAATTGACTTCTAGTTGAGACACCAGCATTGATATCACCAATGATTTGAGACGTTGGGTGATTCTTCAGCTCTGGATACACTATGAGATCTGTGCAAGTGTTTGTAGCACGCTCAGCAGCAACAGATGTTGATCCAGATTCTTGAAACCAAGTGTTAGATGGCAGGTCAAATGAAGTAGAGGATTCAGAAATCTCATCAGCATTTGTTGTGGATGGTGCTACTGAAGCTACAGGAACATCAAGTTGAGTAGACTCAGGCAGTTGATCACTAAACTTGAATAGGTGAGTACTGGGATCATCATGAACATCAGTACCACCAGATGGATGACTAGCTGCAGAAGGTGATGAATTCACATGATCTGCAACAGCTGGAGGCTGATAAGGAACATATTGCAGTATGTCCAGATCAAACAACTCCACAGGGTTTTGTGGGATTTTGTCCTTAGGAGATTCATTGAACTTCACATGCAAGGTTTCTTCAACCATCTTTGTTCTACAGTTGAACACTCTGTAAGCCTTGCAAGTGGATGAGTACCCAACAAAATACCCTGCATCCACCTTAGAATCAAACTTTTGGAGTTGATCCTTTGTGTTGAGAATGTAACAAGGACACCCAAATGCTCTGAAGAATGAAATTAGAGGAGCCAAATGATGTAGAACTTCATAAGGAGTCTTCATCAACCTCTGATTCACTAAAGCTCTATTTTGCACATAGCATGCTGTGTTGACAGCTTCAGCCCAAAAGGTCAGTGGCAAACCAGAGTCAGCCAACATGGACCTTGCAGCTTCAATTAGGGTCCTGTTCTTTCTCTCCACTACTCCATTTTGTTCTGGAGTCCTTGGGATGCTATACTGCCTCTTGATTCCTTTTGAAAGGTAGAAATCATCAAGTGTATGGTTTCTAAATTCAGTTCCATTATCACTTCTTATACACTTGACTGATAGGGAATACTGCTTCTCAACATACAACACAAAGTTAATAATTGTCTGAGCAGCCTCATCCTTTGAATGCAAGAAGAAGGTCCATACAAATCTGGAGTAATCATCCACAATTACCAGACAGTATTTCTTCTTTGCCATGCTCATTACTCTCACAGGACCAAAGAGATCCATGTGCAGTAATTGCAAGCAGGCAGTGGACTTTGGTTCTTCTATAGGAGGGAATGAGACTTTGTGTTGTTTTCCTTTTAAACAAGCAGTGCAGGTTTCATCACAGAGGAACTCCTTTATTGGTAGACCTCTTACTAAACTATTGTGGATCAGCTGATTCATGTTTTTGAGATTAACATGACCCAGCCTTCTATGCCACAGTTTAGATTCCTGAGGAGAGGCCTTGGAGAACAGGCAAGGATGACCTTTTAACGCAATCTTCTTTGACAAATCCAAGGCATATACTCTTCCTATCCTGTTGGCCTTCAGGAGAGTATGTTCATCCAATACCTTGTCAATCAGCCTCAGAACTTTGGAAGACAGAATCCGGCAGTTCTGGCTTGTGAAAAGTGCAACATGCCCTTTATCACACATCTGACTGACACTCAGTAGATTATACTTGAGATTCTCCACATGGTTAACATCATCAAATCTGATTTCTCCATTTGACACAAATCCTTTCCCGATGATGTAACCCTTAGCATCATTTCCAAATGAGACAAATCCCTTCTTTCCTTGAGAGTAGTCATTAAGAAGAGAACTGCTCCCAGTCATATGCATAGATCCTCCACTGTCTACATACCAGATGCTTCTTTGGCATGCTGAAGAACCCTGCATTTATCATAAGAAACTAGTTAGCTTTAGAGACCCAAACCTTTTTGGTTTTGGGTCTGTTTTCATCAACAGATTTAACCATAACTTGTTTCTCATGATTAACAGCTGATGAAGGTGGAGATGGTGCTGAAATGGAATTCTTAGATTTGGGCTTGGATTTCCTTTTCAGTGGTTTGATCACAGGTGCATCTAGTTGGTTAACTCTCCCCAACAAATGCTGAACCATCATAACAAGTTGTGTCTGATTTGTTGCTAAAGCCTTCAGCTCATTTGACACATCAGTACTTGTTTTTGATGAGTTCCTGTGACCCACCATTTCCTCCTTGAAATTCACAGACTTCGTCTGATGTTTATCATGAGAACACTATCAGCTGTTTTCTGATAAACCCCATCCTTCTTTTTGGATTTTGGTGAGGCCTTGGGTTTATCAGTTTGAGATGACTGTGGTACAAACTTGGTTTCAAACTCATTTTTCATTTTATTTATCTCTTCTTTAATGAGCTTATCTCTGTTGAGTTTGGAACCCTTTTTGTACCAGCATTCATCAGATAGATGATTGAATTTACCACATATTTCACATGGCTTATTCTTCATCTTGGATTGATCAACTGCTGAAGTGGAAACTACTGAAGGTGTGATCTTCAGTACTTTCCTCCTTTCAGTACTTGTGTTAAGTACTGAAGGATCGGTAACAACTGAAGACTTGTTCTTCAGCTGTTCTCTATCCGTCCTGAAAGACTGTATGATAGATTCCTCAGCAGTTGTTAATCCTTTTATTTCGTCAGATTTGAAATGCTTTTCAGATGTTGTGACTTGCCCTTCAGTACTTGGAGTACTTTGAGGGACAACATCTGAATTTCTCAGCTTCATGTGTTTATCAGCATTTAAACCATCAGGCAATTGATTGCTGAGATCTTAACACTGACTTCATCCTCTAATTTTGTATTATCATTTGAGGATGAATCACATGATGATGTGGTTTGGAAATTACTTTCACCTTCAGATTTTACTATTATTTTGAAGTAAAATCAGTAGGTGGTGCAGTATGATTGTAACCTATTCCAAACTTCACATTTGAAGCTGTTTGCTTGCTGAGAAGCATTTCAAATCCCTTGCAGGATGTTACCCAGCGGTCACACTCAACTTGGGTAGCTGCAAGTGTCTCTTTGAGACTTCTGTGGTTCTCGAGTATGACCTCTACCTTAGCCTTTTCATCATTAAGTTGGCATTTAAGCTTGTAAATCTCATCATCTTTGTCATTAAGTGCAGACACATACTCATCTTTTCTTTTGGAAATAGTTTTCTCAAGCTCAAGATTTTGATTGATTAAAGCTACATTTGCCTCTCTAATAGAGACAAAGGCAGCTATGCATGATTCAGAACATAACTTGGCTTTAGCCTCAGAAGATACCTGGGTTACCTGTGAAGATGAAGCATCGGAGCAGGAACCCTCAGTAGACTCCAGGGCCATGAGAGCAAGATTCCCAAAAGGATGTTCACCACCATGTTGACCAGCACCAGCAGATAATTGCTCATTGAAACCAGAAAGATCATCTGGTAAGCTGCTCCAGTCAACAACTCCTGGTGTGAAGAAGCTGTGATGAGGTTGAGATTGTGATGGAGATGGTTGAGGCTCAGGTAGGGCTTGAGGTTGTTGTGCTATAGGGACATGAACTGGATTTGGCTGTGGCATGTAATAGCAGGGATAAGGATATGGCATTGGACCCTGAGGGACAAAGTATGCAGGAGATTGAGGTTGTGAGTGATGACCAGAACTAGCAGGATGTTGCCCTTTGTTTTGTGAACTATTGCTTGGAAAGGTCACAAAGGGTGCAGAGGAGTTAGATCCAGTTGATCTACACTCTCTTGCAAAGTGCCCAAGCCTGTGGCATTTGTGACACCTCAACTTACTCTTGTCAAAACCAACTTTGGTTTTGCCAGAGAGTCCTGGAAATTTCCTACCAGTTCTCTTGTAGAACTTTTGAGATCTGATATTGATCAGGGCCATTTGGCTCAAAATATCCATCTCTTCTAAATCATCATCAGCAATACCTTGCAAATCATCCATGATAAAGCATAAATTATCACTATTACACCCAGAATGACTGTCAACACCAACAAATGCATGATCAGAACTGTTTGAAGAGAAATCTATATGCTCATCATAATGACTTTCTGATCCAGCATATTCTGACTCATGACCGACCAAGGCAGTGTTACCTGGTACAAAGTCATCAGAGAGCTTTCCTGATGATGCCAGTTTCCTTTTCTGCTCTATCTCTCTTTCAAATGTAAGCAGTTTCCCATGGAGTTGGGTGAGAGATAGGCTATCCAGATTTGCACTGGAGCGTAGGACAATGGTGTATGTGTCCCATCTCTCAGGCAGTGATCTGAGGAATCTGTTGTTCATCTGGCTGTTAGTATACTCATGCTTGACCATTTTCAGCTCAGAGATCAAGCAGGAGAAACGCTCAAACTGTTGAGTCAGTGTCTCACCCTTCCTATGAGAGAATGTCTCATATTGTTGGGCGAGGATTTCTCTGTTGTTTGCTAAGACCTCATCAGTTCCTCCGAATTGTTCCTTCAAAGCATTCCAGAGGTCATGAGCAGTTTCATGATGCATAAGCCCAGAATAGATTTCATTCGGCAGTGCCATGGCCAGAATTCCATGGGCTTTAGCATCAATCTCAAACAGTTTACGATCTTCATCTGAGTATTGCTCCTTCTTCTTCGGAACCATTTGATTGGTCTCCGGATTGTTCACCATAGGCTTGTGTGGACCGTGAACCACAGATGTCCAACAACCTGAACTGTTAACAGACAGGTGATGGAGCATTCTTCGTTGCCATATGTTATACTCACTCCTAACCAGCATCGGAGGCTTGGTTGAGGAGCCAGTATTGTGAGGATCATTAGATGGAGTAGTCATTCTCAGATTCAAACCAAATCAATCAAGTTTCAAAAGATTTAGCACAAAAACACAACAAACTCAATAAGAACCAAGAAGAAACTCAATTTAAATAACCAGAAGCAGCAGAAAATCAATCTTTATAACCAATTCTTGCACATATGCTAATTCGATCAAACTATAGATATCAAAATAGCAGTTTCAATGATCAATTGTTAAACCGATCAATGATTAACCTGCTCTGATACCATTTGTTAGGATCAGTGATCTAAGTTTGATCAATTAGAGTTTAATCACAGCGGAATTAGAGCAAGAATTAAGCAAATATAGCAAGAACACAATGAATATTCAATGGAACAGTACACGGTTATATAGAAATAGGGTTTTCTGCATTGGGATAATAACATTCATGCACACATGCTTCGGTATGGCGGCTGCTAGGTTTTCCTAAGCTGCACCGATTACAATTAGGTCAGCATTCCTTATATAAAGGAATGTGACGTCTGCTGATGTCACTTGATAGTGACGTCTAACAGAATTATTACAAACTACTGAAAGTAAGCAAACTACTGAGAATGTTCACAACAACTGAGAACATCTCTAGTATTCTAAGTACACGAAGAAACATAAAACTACTGAAACTACAAGTACAGAAAAGAAAATACAACTACTGAAAGGAAACCATCACAACTACTGAAGAGGTCTTCTTCAGCTGTTGTGACAATCATCTGAAACTTGGTCTTCAGTCTTTGTCTTCAGCTCTTTTACTTCAGACTTTGTCTTCAGCTCTTGTCTTCAGACTTTGTCTTCAGCTCTTTCACTTCAGACTTTGTCTTCAGCTCTTTCACTTCAGACTTTGTCTTCAGACCTTGATATCAGCTGATGTCTTCAGCTGTTGCAGACTACTTCAGTTGTTGTAATGTCCGTGGGACTTAAAGGTTTTTCTGATCAGGCTCATTGGTTCTTTTGGTCCAACAATATAGAAATCATTGTTTGAGTTTAAGTGGATAATCATACCTACAATTAATATGTGTCTGATTATGTCTAATCTTCTAACAATATTTGCATTTATGAAGGTAGATTGTTATGATCTCACCAAAGGTAATATTCTATACTCATGTACAAAAATATCCATAAAATACAAAAATATTATTTGATTTTATTTTATGTTTTTGATGGTGTCATTAACATTTTCTTATTTTTAAAATCTTTAAAGTTTTTATCCTAGTGGGATATAAACTTTAGAGAGAGTAATTAAAATTTTTAGAAAACTACTCAAAAACATCAAAAATACAAAAATACCTGATTTTATATTTGTATAGTTGATTGACTTTTAAAAATATAAAAAACAAAAATATATGACAAACACTTGTGTTGGTGTGCAAAATTTATGAAATCACAAGTGTATTTCAATCAATGCTGATTTTCATATGCACAAGATGCCATTGACAAGTCAGAATGAACATTTGTATTATACCGGTGAACAAATTATTCAAAACAAGAATTGATAACATCAGCACAAAAGGGTCAAAAGTCAAAGTCAACAGAATGGTTACAATGCAAACATCACATCATACATCACATATCCAAAATATTAAATTTTGACAAGCTCAAATTTTAATAAGGGTAACGGTGTCGTTTAAGCAGGTGAAGGTAACCCAAGTTCAATACTTACGCGAATAAGTATTGTTCATCCGCATTTCTCTTTCTGGTGAACAGTGTCAATATGGGTAACAGTGTTACTAGTATTCAAACAAAATATTTTACTAAGTGTTGAAAGCATGAGTAAAACACTAATTTAAAAATGCGAAGGACAGTACTCAGTACTAGTTTGTTCATTAATATTTAACTAATGCAGACAAACATAAATTAATGTGGTTCATTAATATTGAACAAATGCGAAAAGCACTATTCACCGATTTTACTTTTGCGAGTGAAGTATTGTTCATCGTACTTGTTTATGCAGACAACAGTTGACAACATTTTGTTCAACTATATTAGTTTTGCAGGTAACAATAACTTTGCGGACAAAGCATTTGTTCAACCGCATTTGTTTTTGTGGTGAACAGTACACATATGTGGTTCAAAATTATAAACTTGCATTTGTTTGTCAAACACTTATGAAATTCAAAAACATTTAAATTCCGCCTATTTAAACTCAAAATCAGATCACATTTAATACTTTTCAAAATCTAAGACACTAATTAGTGCGATGAGAGTTATTTGTTTCAGACATTCAAAACCATCCATTATTCTTTGATTTGCAACAAGAATTACACCTTTTCATCTTTATACATCGATCATCTAATACAGTAGTATCGATTGAAAGGTGATTTTGCACTCTTATTCAATCAACCGACTTAACTTTCAAATCAATGATGAACTCTAGGTTTAGAATCGAAAAAGGATGAACATTAATCACATAATAACATTGATTTGAATAACAACAAATATTTTTAAATGATTATAAACTTGATTTATCTAAGATTGTAAGTGTTGAAATCCCGATGAACAGGGGTTTCTCATTCAAACAAATCGAATAAGAATTCAAGTGTAATAATGGTTAAAGATAGTTATGAACTCAGCGTGACAAAATTACATGATTGTGACATGAAATAATGATAAAAAGTAGTTTGATTCAAATGCATGTAATGGAACAGTGAGTTGTAACACTGATTTTGACTTTTGTAAAGCCAAACTTTGACTCTTATTTTCCAAGTCAAACAAATTAAACACAAGTTATCATCATCATATCAACTGACACATACGTCTCTTGTGTAGATAATGGCTAACCTTACATGGAGCAAAAGTCACCATATTAGTGGTTTTCTTAACCCTGATGTGCTTGAAGCTAAAGACCTTAGAGATATGATCAAATTCATACTCACCACAAGGGCAACTTATGCCATTATACTAAGACCTATGATATATGAAAACTTCATAGATCATTATAAAGAACTACTGAGGTGAACATAGTGGATTATGTATCAACCATCATAGATAGTGAAAGGCCAAATGGACCTACAATGGAGATTTTTGGTCCATTACTTCCAACATTGTTTGTCTAAGAGGAAGACTAGCTGGAATGATATTCCCCTCACCACATCATCTGCCATATGTTCCTTATGTATTTGAAATTATTACAATGTCGGATCAACCAATCCTTTCCTAATTTGGTAGGCTAAGGACCTGTGATGAATCTTGCTAATCACATTGCCGAATCATATGGATACATCAAGAAGAAAGACCCTAGGAAATATTATTGTGGCTACTTCAATCCTCTATTGCCTTGGATGCTTGAACAAATTGGTCAATGCCATATTGAAGGAGGAGAGGAAAAACAAGAACAAACATGAGGTACAACAAGAAGAAAATAGGTTAATAGGTCAAGAAGCTTTACCCGACTTGCCTGAAGAGCAACAAGTTATTGCTGAAGGTCAGGATGCAATGTCACCACATGTAGATGAAGGTCGTGATCTTCACATTGCTTCTTTTGATCAAACACCATCTCATATTCCATCTCTCGTTGCATAACCTATTCCATCTCCATTTCATATGTCTCCTATTGCTACTACTGAATTAGTTGGTGCTGAATCAAGACTATGAGCACTTTGATTAAAGAGCTTGATGCATATTCCTCTGCTGACTCCATCATTGATGAAGACATTTTTAAGATTATCAGAGAAGCGAATGTCCCTACATAACTATTTGTTTACGATTCTCAACAGCCTATTATCTTTGAGAGAGAGCTCCAAATGTAAATGATTCATGTTGTAACTCTGTAATAAGAGAAAAAGGAAATCATTAGGAGGTTGTCTGAGGAATTCACATCAAAAACACAAGAAGAAGAAAGAGTAGTGTCTTAGACTACTAATCCAGTTGAAGTAATTGAGTCTGGTTCATCTGAACAGCAGACATACTCTAGAAGAAGAAAGTATCTGGCTGAGAAGGCTAAAGAAAAGAAGCCTATGGTTAAAGAGGATGCTCCTGATCCTAAAAAGATGGAGAGAGAAGACAAATTAAGTATGGCTGCTATTTCATAGTTTATAGAAGAACATATTCAGGCAGCTGAGCAACTAGCCATAGAACAACAGATTATCAATCTTGAAGAAGGAGAAATCGAGGGAGGTTACACTCTTAAGGAAGGCATGAATGATAAGCCAGAAATCCAAGAGAGCCCAAAGAAAAGAATCAACAGTTGAATAAATAGTGGCAAAGGCTTAGATGATCTGATGGTCAAAGCCATGTTCCCCATTCTGCAAGGATATCATGCTAATCATGTGTTTAGTATGGCTTCTGAGGCTATGTCTGAAGAGATTAAAAAGGTTGAGATTTTACTTGATCTAGCTGCAGAAACAGAGTATGAGTAGAGGAAAACTAAAGAACTCAATAAGGGCAAAGCTAAAGCAATTTCCTCCTCTACCGCTACACCACCTCCTCCAAGACAACCGCCAGTCTATTATTCATTTCTTGATCCCTACAAGATGAAAGATAGGGAAATGAAGAAGTTACTTGCAAGAAATGGTTTTAGCAAGAGGAAGTTGGGTCTAATGAAGACCAACTCTCTCAGAGCCTCTATGCTAAGAATCATTAATGATTCCAAAGAAAAGATAAGAGTTGTTGAAGAAGAGGTTGTCCAACATCAGCCCAGTCAAAGAAGATCTTCTCAGCAAGTTCAAGTTACTGGATCTGATCATGATTCTCAGCACCTTTGTTGAGCAAGCAATCAGAGTGGTTTAAGTAGCCATCACCGCTGCAATTATAAGAAGGACTTACCACTTCTAAGATGCTCCAAGGTGTGTCTACTCCAAAGGGCAAAGTGGATGTAAAGATCATAGCCCAGAAGTATGACTCTGACTGGAACATGTTCATGGTTAAGAGGATATAAGGGTTAGTTAAATTCTTCATAGAATATACTGATCTAGTAAACTCCATGAAGATCCATGAGTTGAAAGAACATACTGATTTGGAAATGATCAACCATAGTGCTATATAAAAGGGATATTAATTTAAGGACATTCAGAAGATGTTTAAAAGAACCAACAAATTCAAGGCCCAAAAGGAGATACTCATGAGAAAATACAGATCCTTCAGAAACCCCTTTGAGCAGCAAAAGAAGAAGAAGAAAGTAAAAGAGTTGGTAGTCCCAAAAGAGAGCAAAAAGCCAACTCGGGAGCTAAAGAGAAAGAAGGTAGCTGGTACTCATCAGTCCATGCCAATCTCAAATGTCAAGTATGATGAAGAGACATATGAGTTGGTTGTTGAAAGAGTATAAGAAGGGAAAGTTAGACCAAAAATCAGACTATTAAGTGCTTATGAAGTGCAACTTCTAGATGAATCATATATTCACTGGATGTTCACTAGCAAGTTTGAAAGCTCTATCAGCAAGCTAGGAGAGAATGATCTACTGTTCTTTCTAAAGTGTATAAGGATCTTAAAGACTGCCTATGATAGGATTAACAGAAAGAAGAAGCTAAAAGAGCAGAATACTGTCTCTTAACTTTCCTAATATAGTAAAGTTAGAGATCAATATTGCAAGAGAGTTTGTCATTCACAACGATGGTTTATCAACCATTGCTATGTTTGATCTGCAACCATTGAAGCAAATGTCCATTGATGCTTTTTAATGGATGAGGGAACATACCATACATGTGCTTGATAGAAGCAAGATGAATAAAGCTAGATAATATCAAATAATGATCTACTTCATTTTTGACCCCATTAATCCTATATTCCATTGTTGTAGCATAGAAGAAACAACCCCAGCAGCTACAACAACAACAACAACAATTCCAACAACAACATCAACAACAGCTCTGATAAGGTTTTATAAGAATGAAAATCTCAGTTGATGTGACTCAACTTAGGATCGAATATGATGATTGAGTCAGTAATATAGTTGCGGAATTACTATATTACAGAACATTAACTACTGAAGTAAATGCTTTGATGAATAGTTCACAAAGACAACAAAGATACTATTGAAAATGTATAATATTATAACTGATGGAAGAAACTTACAAAGTTACAGTATACTATTCTATTTATAGGCATACCCATTACCTGTACAAAATGACTAAACTACCCTGATAACTAACTATACATCAGAATCTAGTCTAAGTACAAAAATAACATAAGCATTTGTAAGTGTTCATCCGCATTGACTAATGCGGATGAACAAGTCTGTTAGACCCTGAAAGGATCATACTTGCCAACTCAAGAAGTGGTTGGAGGTTGTTCTGGTTGGAGAACATTAGTTGCAGAAAACAACAGAAGAACAAAGAAGACATCATCAACAGAAGACAACAGAAGACAAGAAAAGATAAATTATAGAGCACCCGCATTTGTTAATGCGGATGACTAGTGAACAAATGCTGACAAGTATTTGTTCACCCGTATTAACAAATGCGGATCAAGACAACTAATGCTGAACAGAAGTGTTCATCCGCATTTGTCCATGCGGATGAACTGAAGAAATGCTGACAAAGATTGTTCACCCTCATTAGTCCATGCGGATGAACAACAGTAAATGCTGACAAGACTTATTCATCCGTATTAACTAATGCGGGTGAGAAAACACAAATACTTACTACAAACAACAAATGTTGATGAAGACTTGTTCATCCGCATGAACTAATGCGGATGAACAACTTACACTTTTATATTTATTTTGTACTTAGTCTAGATTCACTTGTATGGATCAGGGTTAGTTTAGTCTTTTGTACAGGAAATGTATTCGCCTATAAATAGGGTCACATACCCTAACTTTGTAAGCTTTTGGTCTTCAACAGTTATAACATCAATATTATACATCAGTGACTTCAGTGTTCATGTACTACATTTACTCCAAACATATATTTCAGGTTCATCTGTTCTAAATAGTGATTCCGCAACTATATTACTGACTTAGTCTGCATATTCGATCCTAGGTTGAGTCACATCAACTGAGAATATCATTCTCAAACCCAGTCAATTGTATCAGAGCCTTGGCTCTTGAATTCATCACAGAAGCATCTCGGATTTTGGGTGAAAATCGATTGAACTGTAGACTGAATTGTTCATCAGCAAGATCTACTCTTCTGATAAACAAACATACTGTAATCGAACACCACAAAGTACAAAATCTTCAGATCTGCTACTGTCGAACCCAACAACACAAAATCAAGAACTTAGAACTCCTTCAAATCGGCAGATCTAAACTTAACAGACCTGTTCTTGACCGAAAACAGAAGATTTGAAGAAAAACACACTGTTCGAACTTAAAATCAACTTAAAACAGTATTCAACATGTTAAAATCAGTTTAACTAACATGGATTCCTATAATCATTCTGAAATTGGTCATGCATCTAAACCTCCTATGCTTAAACACAAATCTGAGTTTAAGCAGTGGAAAATTCATTTTAGAAACCACATTACAGGTGTAGATCCTGACTACTGGATATCTATTTGCAAAGGTCCCAACATTCCACTATCTCTAAATGTTGACCAAGCTGCTCAGTACAAAACTACAAGAATTCCCATTGAGGATCCCAATTTAACTCTTGATGATGAAGAATATATGAAAATCAAGATTGATCTTAGAGCTTATTCCATCCTTACACAAGCACTGAAAATGGATGTTCTGAAAAGATTAGAAAAATATGGAACAGCTAAGGGTGTCTGGGATGCTCTACAGATTATGTGTGAGGGAAGCAGTGAAGTTACAGAAATTAACAAAGAAAAGTTGATAAATCAGTATGAGACATTTCATCATACCAAAGGAGAGTCTATCTCCAGACAGCTTCATAGATTTGTGCAACTTGTAAATGACCTCGAAATTATGGGGGTCACTTATAAGGAGAAGGAACTAAACAAGAAAATGTTGCACAACTTGCCTAAAAGCTGGAAACAGAATGTTAAATGTTGAAGAATACTCTTGATTTGGAGAGTACTAGCTTGGATATCATGATTGAAAAAATTGAGGCTCTTGAACTTGATGAAAGGAGTAGAAATCTGAGTGGACCTCAAGTCATTGAGGCTTACAAGTTTCCATCTGAAACTCATTCTATGAAAATGCCTTTGTTACTGAAGAAGAAGACTTTCTGTCATCAAGAGATCAAACAAGAACAACAGGATTTTGTGCTGCTCCACAACCTCAAAAACAACCATCTTCTGCCCAACCCACTGTATCTCCTAACAATATGCATGATGATCAAAAATCTAAAGAACAAAAGGCAACTTACAATGCCTTTGTTGCTAGCTTTGAAGCCTACCTTGGAGGGAGACTCACATCAGCTCATCTGATTCAAGAAGATCTAGAAGAAATGGATCCTGATGACATTGAAGAAATGGATTTGCAATGGCAGATGACCATGATTGCTATGAGAGCAAAGAAATTCTTTCAAAAAGGGAAGAAACTGAGTCTCAATGAGAATACAAAGTTGGGATTGACAAATCCAAAGTTAAGTGTTTTAACTGTGGAATGAGTGGTCATTTCTCTTGGGAATGTAACTCTCCCAAGAGAAGCAATAACAATTTTCAAAGACCCTCACATGGCCAGCATGCTTCTCAACACAACACCAACTTTCAGCCAAGCAACTCTTATCCACACCAACAACAAAATCAGCAACAGCCAATTCAGCAACAACAAAATCAGCAACAGCCAATTTAGCAAAGACAACCTCTGCTGACTCATCAATCTTAAGGAAGTAATCAACAAACCTCAAATGCACTTGTCATCAGACAAGATGGAGTTTGTGATTAGAGCTTGTATGCTGAGGAAGTTCAACCATAGTTTCAGAATCATGCACTTATGGCACATATCAATGATGGACCAACTCCAATGCCATCTGAGGTAAAATCCAATCTATGTTCTGAAAAATGTGTTCTAGAAGTACAAGGGTACAGGGAACACAATCAGAAATTGGCTAATAAAATAAGAGAAGAAAAGGTGTAATCAGAGATGTTAAAACAAAAAATGGGAATTTATTAAAATCAAATCTCTGTTGTCTGACATGGAAACACTCCATGGTAAAAAGTACACTCTTGTGGCTGAAAATAAGAGCTTAACTGAATTGTTGACCAAATCAAAAGCTGAGCAATCAGCTACTGAAATGAAACTTGAAAAGTTTTAGCTCTTATCTGTCAAGCTGCAAGAGTTACTTGTGTCTCAAAAGAGGGCTAAGGATATGACTGGGATAGGCTACAAAACTTTTCCTCCTCCATATAATGATAACTACACTGTTATGCCTGAGTCACTTACACAATCAGATACAAAAGAAACCAAAATTATGGAAACCAAATCAATGATTTCTCAAACAACAAATCCTCAAAACAAACCAGGTGTTTACATTGAAACTGATGAGGATAAAATCAGATTGGGTCATCCTATCAAAATCAAAGAGTGCTTAGACAAACCTATGATTATCAAGAAACCAAAGAGCCCAGTCAAATCAATTGTGCCGTTTGTAAAATTTGTTCCTCAAAATCTTAAAGTGAATCACACTGCTGAATGCTCAGTGAAACCATCTACTGAAAGCAGATCTGATTATGAGATCATATCTCCTAAAAATTCAAGCAAATCAGACAGGGTTTTATTGAACTTCAAGGATATAACCAAAGTTCCCGTAGTTACCAAAGGAAAAACCACTTTTGTTCAAAAATCTAAAGTGAAATCTGATTCACCATCTTCATCAAATATCAAACAAGGAAGTGGGTTTGATATCTTTAATAAAGAACAGGTAGAATAATTTGATAGGGAAATAAAGGAATACAAAAAGAAGCATCATCAATCTACAAAAACAAAGCAAGTCAGAATTGTGACTGTTGGCACTCCAAAGACTGATATGACTTCTGTTTTAAAATTAAAGGACAATCAAATGTATTATGAATTCTATGATATGACCAATCACAAAATAGATGAGTGCTACTTCACTGAGTACTGTTCTATCTGTGACATGAACAATCACTCAACAAAAAACTGTCATTTTAACAAATATTGTTCATTGTGTGATATGACCAATCACAATACAATTGATTGTTACTTTAATCAAAAAGGATTGAAAAATTCACAAAACAAGCCCATTTCATCAGTTCTAACTGACAAGGTCAGACACAAAGGTCCAACAAACCCGAACAAATCACTAAATTCTCATCAAAAGTATAAAATCAAAGTGATTTCTGACAAACAAAAATCTGTTCATCCTTTGCACAAAAATCAAAAGGAAAGGTTTGTATACTCCTCTAACACATCAGATGAAATTGATGAACTGAAACCTCAAAGAAACAATAGAAAAGGGCTAAAATCATCCTCCTCTAAAACACACACAAGAGGAAAGTATCAAGAAGTAACAGTGATCGATGCCAAAGGACAACCCAAGACCATTATGGCTTGGGTTCATCATTCTAACTAGTTCTTTTTGTGCTTGTAGGGTCATTCATACAGGTCCAATAGCTTATGGTACGTGGGCAGTGGATGCTCCCGACACATGATAGGAGATAGTTCCCTCCTTCATGACTTCAAGCACATTCAAGGAACTACTGTGGCATTTGGCGGAGATTCACAGGGCGGTAGAATTACTGGAGAAGGTTCAGTGATGAATGGGATTCTGAGCTTTGACAAAGTCAATTATTGCAAGCAGATGAACTTCAATCTACTCAGTGTATCCTAGATTTGTGACAAGAAATATTCTACTCATTTCACTGACACTCATTGCTACATCTTGAAACCAGGATTTCATATTCCTAAAGAATGGGTTGTCTTGAAGACACCGAGGAAGAATAATACATATGTCTTGAACCTTAATTCTGCTCGTCCATCAGAAGAGACGTGTCTATTGTCTAAAGCATCATTTAATGAATCACAACTTTGGCATAGACGCTTAGGACACACGAATTTTAAAAATATGAATAGATTGGTCAAAGGGAACCATGTAATTGGTCTTCCTCAAAAGGAATTTCATTTTGTTGACAACTGTACTGCATGTCTCAAAGAAAAACAACATAAATCATCTCATAAGCCAAAACTTGTGAACACTAACAATTGTCCATTGAAGTTACTTCATATGGATCTCTTCGGGCCGACTCACGTCATGAGTATTGGCAAGAAGCATTACTGTTTAGTGATCATTGATGACTTTACTCGATTCACATGGGTCTTCTTCCTACTTCATAAGAATGAACACCCCAAATCATAATAGATTTTATAACCAAAATTGAAAATCAACTTGATTTAAAAGTAAAATCTATTAGAAGTGATAATGGATGGAATTTAAAAATGAAAGCATGAGTTCATTTTGCACAACAAAAGGCATTGTTCATCAGTTCAGTGTAGCTCGTACCCCACAACAAAATGGAGTTGCTGAAAGAAGGAATAGAACATTGATTGAAGCAGCAAGAACAATGCTAGCTGATGCAAAACTACCAATTACATTTTGGGCAGAAGCAGTTAAAACTTCATGTTTGTGCAAAATCGAACTCTGATAATCAAAGAACACAATAAAACTCCTTATGAACTTCTTTTTCATAGAAAACCATTCATTGGATTTTTGAAGTCATTTGGTTGTCCCGTCTTAATATTGAACACCAGAGACCATTTAGTAAAGTTTGCTCCTAAGTTTGACGAGGGATTCTTCGTGGGATATTCCTCAGTTTCTAAGGCTTTTAGGGTGTTTAATCCTAGATTAAACATCATTGATGAATCAACAAATATTCAATTCAATGAGCATTCGTTTCCCAAATCATCAAATGGTCCAGACTGGTTGTTTGATATTGATTCATTTACAAGATCTTTTGCTTAGTTCAATTGGTCAAATGCAGGAACATCAAGGTTAGTTGAAAGAAGAACAGACTTCCTAATGATTCCTCCTTCTACTGATCAAGACAATGAAGAAGTGCCATTACAAGCTGATCCTATCTAGCAAGTTACACAAAATGAAAGTATCTCAACAGATGCTGGTCGCAGTTCAATGCCATCTCCTTCAGTTGAACCTTCAACTGAAGTGAGACATTCAGAACCAAATCATGCACCAGATGATACTAACAGAGATGGAAATGATGAGAGTATTCAGAGTGCTGCTGAAGCTGAAGATGCTGTACCCTCTGATTATGGTCATCCCTCTCCCACACTACAACAACAAGATTCCTCTCACCAAGATGATCTGAATGTCTCTATTCTTGATGTGTCCATTGCTGGTGATTTGATTCCAATTACCAGGACCCTCAAGAATCATCCAGTGTCCAACATTATTGGTGATTTAGACGAGCGGGTGACACGAAGCAAGTCAAGTATTACAAACATCTGTTTGTTTTCTTGCATTCTGTGTCAAACTGTACCTAAAAACATTAAAGAGGCTCTTCAAGACAATAGCTGGATTGAGGCAATGCAGGAAGAATTGCTACATTCAAGAAACAGGAAGTATGGCAGCTGGTGGATCTTCCCGAAGGTCAATACCCTATCAGTACCAGATGGCTGTACCGAAACAAGACTGATGACAGAGGAATCGTCATCAGAAACAAAGCAAGATTGGTAGCACAGGGCTATACACAAGAAGAAGGAATAGATTATGATGAGGTGTTTGCTCCTGTTGCTAGATTAGAAGCCATAGGACTCTTTCTTGCGTACTCTGCATCCATGAAATGCACAGTTTATCAAATGGATGTAAAGTGTGTATTTTTGTATGGAAAGATCTCTGAAGAAGTCTACGCGAGTCAACCACCAGGCTTTAAGGATCCTGATTTCCCTCACAGGGTATACAAGCTTGACAAAGCTTTGTATGGCTTACATCAAGCCCCTTGGAAATGGTATGAGACTCTGTCATCTTTTCTCCTTGATCATGGGTATGAAAGTGGAAAGATTGATCAGACTTTGTTTAGAAAGAGAAAAGGAAATGAGATGCTGCTAGTCCAGATATATGTGGATGATATCATCTTTGGCTCCACCAACAAACAGCTCTGCAAAGACTTTGAAGATCTTATGCATTCAAAATTCCAGATGAGTGCTATGGGAGAACTCACCTTTTTCTTGGGTCTTTAAGTACAACAAACATCCAGTGGAATCTTCATCAACCAGTCCAAATATGTTGAATCTATCTTGAAGAAGTTTCACTTTGCAGAATGTCAGTCCATCAGAACACTAGTTGATACAAAAGTGAAGATTGGCCCAGACACAGATGGAAAATTTGTGGATCAGACTCTTTATCGATCCATGATTGGTTCACTTATGTATTTAACAGCCTGTAGACCTGATGTTGTGTTTGGTGTTTGTGTATGTGCCAGGTATCAAGAAAATCCCAAGGAATCTCACATGATGCGGTCAAGAGGATATTTAGATATCTTAAGGGCAAACCTGCTCTTGGTCTATGGTATCCAAAGGATGGAGACTTCAATCTCTATGCATACACCGACAGTGACTATGGAGGACGCAATTTCAACAGAAAATCCACATCTGGTGGTTGTCAATTTCTTGGTCCCAGACTGGTGTCATGGCAGTGCAAGAAACAGACCAATATTTCTGTATCGACAGCTGAAGCTGAGTACATAGCAGCATCAGCTTGTTGCTCTCAAGTTCTCTGGATTCAAAACCAGATGCTTGATTATGGTTTCAATTTCTTGCACACACCAATTCATATTGACAACACTGCTACAGTCTTCATAACAAATAATCCAGTTCAGCACTCAAAAACAAAACATATTGAAATTACATATCACTTTTTGAGAAACTGTGCTGAAAAGGGTTTAATCAAGCTGATTCAGGTTAACACAGATAATCAGCTAGCTGATTTGTTTACTAAGGCATTTGACCCAAGTCGGTTTGAATTCTTAGTCCAATCAATCAGCATGATTAACCTTGAGTAAAATCAAAAATTTACAAAAACATCAAAAAAAAATTCACAAAATTACAAAAAGAAATCAATTTTTGTTGAAGTCCTTGATTTGTACTTCTTACGGGAAATGATATAATTACAGTTGTTATATCATTCATTGTGCTTAATTCAATATCTTAAAAGGCTAAGATGACTTACCTGATATGAGGGTAGGTTCAACTTGGAACAGAAGATTAATGATGTGATAAACTAAAGATCACATTCAACTGTGAATGCATCATCTCAGAGCATGTAAGTATCTAACTTATCCAAGTGTGTGTATGTGTAGCAACCTAAACACATCGGGTCATGATACTTTATGAATCTTATTCAACCATCAGTTTCTCCTTTGTTTTGCTGAGCAAAGACCTGAGGAAACAAGCACATAGTGCTGATGTCTAGATCCTAAAAGATTCCCAATGAGGAACACATCCAATAAGGATGACAAATAGAATAGAATACAACAAAAAGAATCCCAAAGTGGATCACCTTCCAAAGTGAAGAGCAAAAAGAATCCTAATGTAGATCACATTAAATAAGGATTATGTAAAAGAATCCCAAAGTGGATCCCCCTTACCAAAATGAATGAGACTTCACAATTTAAATGACCAGGTATTGAAAGTTGTGAAAAAGTTCTACCATACAGTACATGAGGATAGTTGATCTTTCTATGCTTGTGAGTGTGAGGCTCATGTTGAATGTTTAATTCAGTCAAAACATGATAATTATAACATGCATTACAATATTGATCTAGTTTGAGTTTAAAAGGACAAATATACCTTCAATCAATAAGCTCATGAAAACTTGCACTTATGAAAGATAAGATTGATATGATCCCAAAATTTAAAAAAAAAATGCAAAACAATTAAACAGTTCAGAAATATTGTCCTAAAATTTTATAAATTTTATTTAATGTTTTTATCCCGCATGGATATAAACTTTAGGGGGAGTAATAAAATTTTAAAAGGAAATATTTACAAAAACATGAAATTTGCAAACATTAAATTGACAACTTTGTCTAATTGATTGTGTCTGTATGGAAATTACTCCATAATCAGCTTCAGAAGATGCATATGTTCCAAAATCAGTCAAGTTGGGAATCTGTGTCACATCAAGATACATGACAATCCAAGCAAGAATTGACAATCTCAGAATCTGCAAAATCTTCATAAAACAACAAAAATGCAAAGTCATCTTCATAAAATCAGAAGCAGCTGTACAAACCAGTCAGAATCATTCATTGCAACTACATTAATTTTTGACTAGTTCAAAATTTAATGCAGGTAAGTGCATTGGTTAATACGGGTGAAGGTAACCCTGTCATTTAACCAATGCAAGTAACTATTTTTGTACAAGTAAACTAATACGGACAACAAATTGTTCATCGCATTAGCTACAGTAAATGCGGACAGCTTAACTCGTCAACATTTCAAGGGTGGTTAACTTTGGTCACCCGCATTTGTCTTAGTAAATGCAGACGTCATTTGTTCACCCTCATTTGCTACAAGAAATGCTGATAAGTTAAATTTGGTCACCCGCATTTGTCTCAGTAAATGCGGACAAGTCATTTGTTCTCCCGCATTTGCTACAGTAAATGCTGATAAATTAACTTTGTCCGTTCGCATTTGCTACAGTGAATGCGGATAGGTAAAATTAACTCTTCCGCATTTGTTACAGTAAATGCTGACATTTGAATTTGATCATCAGTATTTGTTACAGCAAATGTGCCGATACAAATTCTATATGCGCATTTGCTAAAGTAAAGTTTTTTTCTGCACTTGTAAAATTTGTGAAAAATATGAAATGTTCTATAAATACTCATTTAATATGGGTCATTTATTACTTTTCAAATTTTTGAGTGAACTTTTATTGTGAGTCGAGTGCTAGAAAACCGTTCTTCTTCTGAGTTCAAATCTACACTAATCAAGCTTCATTTTGTTCAAATCCAACATCAAAACAAACAACATTATTAGTTTCTTACATACTTCGACTGTCGAACAAAATTTCTTGAAATAGAACCCTAATCTTGTGAAACGCTTCAAATACACTCAAGAACACTGGATTTAGATGAATGACAGAGTTCATTAAAACCAACGATCGATGTAAACATCAAAGATTTCATGTGGTTCTAAGAACACATAAAACATCGATGAACAGGGGATACTGGTTTATAACAATGTTGACATCAAAACAACCTGTTAAACACAATCAAAATCAGTGTATCCTAACACAAAGAAACAAAACTTTGATCTGTTCTTCATAAAAAATCAAAATTAGGTCAAATAACCTAATGTAACAGTAACAAGCAGAATTCAGTTTTGACCTAAAAAGTCAAAATTGAACAAATCACACACAATTCTCACTAATTCATCCTCTTTGTGTGCAGATTACATAATGGCTAACCTAACTTGTTGCAAGCTCCAAAATGTCAGTGGTTTTCTCAATCCAGATGTCCCTGAAGTAGAAGGTCTCAGAGACATGATCAGATTTATTGCCACTACCAGAGTGGCCCATGCCATTACAGTTAGACCATTGATCTTTGAGATCTATATCAGATCATTTTGGAGTAATGTAGAAGTCGTGGATAATAAGGAGAAAAAGTAATTTCAGGAAGAATAACTGCTGATCATACACTGATAATCTCTGAGCAAACAATAAGACAATGCTTGAGATTTGAAGATGAACCTGATTCTCCAACTGAATTTGGTGAAGAAGATATCATGTCATTCTTTGCTGACATTGGATATGAGGGTGGATTTGAGGCAAAACAAATAGTGAAAGGATTGGTAGATTTGTAGTGGAGGTTTCTCAATCATTATATCCAACACTGCTTATCTAAAAGAAAAACTGGGTGGAATGATATACCATTAACTACATCTTCACTGGTCTGTGCCCTCTGCTCTAACAGACCCTACAACTTTTCAGCCTATGCCTTTAATGGAATGATGGCAAACATTCAAGAGGGGAGAAGGAACATGTTCTTAGTGTATCCCAGATTCATTCAGTGTCTTATTAATGAAGCCTTTCCTGATCTAGTTTTAGAAGGCCCCATTCTTGAAATTCCTCATTATAATGCAAAATCTTTAAAGTACATAAAGAAGAGAGATCCAAGAAATTTCTATAGTGGTACTTTCTTTCCACTTCTACCTTAGATGCAACAACAAATAGATCCCCAAAATGATGTGCCAATGGATGAGGAACAATTACAACAACAAGAACCTGTTTTACATGATGATGTTACTATTGAGGAACCTGCACAAGAAATGGTAGCTGATGTTCTTGACGAGGAACCAATTCATGAAGTGAATGTTCAAGAAGAAGCTCCAGAACAATCAGTGAAGTAGGCTGCTACTCATGATCAACACCATGTTGATGAGCATGCAGAATCTGAAGATCTCATTAGAACAGTGTCACCTTTGATTGGTGACCCTCACTCTGGTGAAACAATACAAGAAGCTGATGTTTTATCCCCTTTTAGGGTTGATCCCATTATCCCACAATCATGTTCTCCTATTCATACTCATCAAGAATCACAAGAAAGCCCTGCACTTGAAGCTGCTGCTATATTTGAAAGTTTTGGTGAATCTACCAGTTCCATAGACTCTTCTCAATCATCTGATGATAAGGAAGATAATCAACAGTTTGCACCTCTTCCACAAAGACAAATTGTATCTGAAGATGCTCCTTCTGAGAGCTTTGCTGAATCAGAAATAAACAGACCAGATGATAAAGATAAGATGATATCTGAACTGATGGCAAAAGTGTCTAGATTGGAAAATACATTAAATAGGAGGTCAGGGGTACTCAGTTATAGACTCCAAGAGTTAGATGAAAAATAAAAAGGACTAAGGGAGTCAAAAGAAAAGTATGAAGCAGAGATGAGGATGAAGGATGATGAAATCAGTAAACTAAAATCCTCTTTGGAAATGGCAAGAGAAGAAGTGTATGGGCTTTATGAAACTGTTGCCAAACAAATAGAAGCAATGGAGGAACAAGAAAACTTGATTGAGTCTCAAAATGAGTTAATTGATGAGCTCACAAAAAGAAATGATGACTTAACAAAAAGAGTTGATGAACTAGAACTCCTTGTGAAATTGAAAGATGAAATCATAAAAGAAAAGGATGAGAAATCTAGTGAGAAAATGCACAACAAGTAGCCGAACAACAACAAGAACAAGAAAAGGAAGAAGTCAGAGATGAATCCAGTTAGGAAATAGTGGTTCATTCTGAAACTTCATCTGCAGATGCTACTATTATGAAAGAATTGATTGATGACTTGGACAGGTATTCTTCCAGTGAATTAATCATAGATGAAGAGTTTTGGGACTACTTCAAATACATAAGGTCCCCCTCTGATTCTATTGTAGTAATTCCTTCAAAACCTGTGCCAATTGAAGAAGAGTTAAGAATGCAGCCTGTGCCTGCAATTGTGCTGACTGTTGAACAACAAAGTCTAACTAAAAGACTTTGTGATGAGTTGAAAGAAAAAGAAACTGCTGAATTGAACATACAAGAAGCTGTTGAGGCTGAACAGCAAATAATCACTCCTGAAGTTAAGGCTGTTGAACAAGAACAACAGGCCAAAACTGATGAAGCTTCATCATCAGGATCAAAAGTGATAACATACAGAAGAAAAAGGAAGTATTTGTTAGAAAAGGCAAAAGGAAAACTTCTTATGGTTGAGGAAGAACAACCTAAAAAGAAAACCAAAGATGACCCTAGAAGTTTGGCAGCAATTGCTGAATTTTTGGATGAACATAAGCAGGCTGAAAAAGAGTTACAGCATACTTTGGAAGTGATAATGCCAGATGAAGAAGATTCTGAGAACAAACAACAAAAGACACATGATGATGTGACCAGCCCAGCTATTATTGAGCAATCTGTTGAAAGCATGATTGAAAAGGCCAAAACTGATGATCTGATGATTCATGCTATGTATCTGATCAATCATGGCTATGAAGCTGATATGGTATTCAACATGACCTATGATGAGATTGTAGAAGAAGTAAAGAAGACAGAAAAGCTGCTGGATCCATTATATGTAACAGAGTATGAGATGAGGAAAGATTCTGAAAAGAAAAAGGCAGAAAAAACAACAACTTCCATCTCAAAAACAATAAAGAAAGATGCTGAACAGTTTATGTTTCTTGATCCCTATAGTATGTCTGATAGGGAAATGATGGACTATCTTAACAAACAAGGGTTTACAAAAGGAAAACTTGGTAACATGAAGACCAATTCCCTAAGGGCTGCAATGTTAAAATTGATAAATGACATGAAAGACAATTTGAAGGCAATTGAAGAAGAAGTAAATACCCAGAAGCCCAGAACAAGAACATCAGCACAAGATGTGCAGCTGATAGTTAAAGATAAAGATGTTCTGGCCCCTATCTTACACAAGAATTCAATGTAGTTTATAGAGCCTTCTCAGCTCGAACTCCAAGAAGGGCTAACCACTGCTGAATTAATAAGAGGGGTGTCTACTCCAAGTGGCAAGACTGATGTTAAAATCATTGCCTGGAAGTATGACAGCGACTGGAATATGTTCATGGTGAAAAGAATATTAGGATTGGTACAATTTTTCACTGAGTATACAGCTTTAGTCGATGCATTGAAAGTTCATGATCTGAAAGAACTGGCTGAGCTTGATCTGGTGAATCCTGCTGGCATGTACAGAGGATATGAATTTGCTGATATTTTGAAGATGTTTAAAAGAACTAACAACTTCAAATCACTAAAAGCCATTTGCATAAGAAAAGACAAGACCTTCAACAACCCATTTGACAAAAGAAGAACAAAAGAAGTAGAAGAAATAGTATTCCCTGAATTACATGTAAAGCCAACTGAAAGTCTGAAAAGAAAGATGATTACAGGCACTTATAAGTCAAAGCCTATTTCTAATGTTTATTATGATGAAGAAACTTATGAGCTTGTGATTGGAAGAACATGGGGAGGAAAAGAAGCCCTAAAATTAGAATTTTCAGTGGATATGAGGTGAGACTGC
This sequence comes from Flaveria sonorensis, assembly GCA_025506505.1. Taxonomy (NCBI): domain Eukaryota; kingdom Viridiplantae; phylum Streptophyta; class Magnoliopsida; order Asterales; family Asteraceae; genus Flaveria; species Flaveria sonorensis. Next base: position 32,568,079 of record CM046435.1, on the reverse strand, counting down.
TAGATGAGTCTTACATACACTATATCTTCACAAGACACTTTAGAGCCCTCAAAAACAAAGCTGCTAAAGATGATCTGGAGTTTATGTTAAAGTGTGTTAAGATCTTGAAGCTGGCATTTGATAGAATCAACAATAAAAGGGAACAAAGGAAGAAGAGAAAGGTGCCAATGCAGATGGGCAATATTGTCAAGTTAGAGGTTGATGCTGAAGGGTCATTGCTGATTCTTAGAGATGAGTTATCTTCCATTTCAGTTTGGGAACCCATCTCTTTGAAACAAATGCCCCTTGCTGCTATCTACACCATGAGTGAGATGAAGATACATGTGTTGAGCAGAGAAAATATGAAAGAAGCAAAATACTTTTCCAATATGATCAAGGGCATTATCAATCCCTTAATGGTACAACATGAATCACAAATAGAAGCTGCTGCAAGTTTCTCCCCAAAAGTCCAACAGAAGACATCACAAGAAGACCAACCAGAATCTTCACAACCACCAACTCCATCACAATCTTGAGAATCCTAGGCAGTATAATCCTTAGGGGGAGTATTGTTAGACCCTGAAAGGATCATACTTCCTAACTCAAGAAGTGGTTGGAGGTTGTTCTGGTTGGAGAACATTAGTTGCAGAAAACAACAGAAGAACACAGAAGACACCATCAACAGAAGACAAGAAAAGATAAATTATAGAGCACCCGTATTTGTTAATGCGGATGACTAGTGAACAAATGCTGACAAGTGTTTGTTCACCCGTATTAACAAATGCGAATCAAGACAACTAATGCTGAACAGAAGTGTTCATCCGCATTTGTCCATGCGGATGAACTGAAGAAATGCTGACAAAGATTGTTCACCCGCATTAGTCCATGTGGATGAACAACAGTAAATGCTGACAAGACTTATTCATCCGCATTAACTAATGCGGGTGAGCAAACACAAATGCTGACTACAAATAACAAATGCTGATGAAGACTTTTTCATCCGCATGAACTAATACGGATGAACAACTTACGCTTTTATATTTATTTTGTACTTAGACTAGATTCACTTGTATAGATCAGAGTTAGTTTAGTCTTTTGTACAACAAATGTATTCACCAATAAATAGGGTCACATACCCTAACTTTGTAAGCTTTTGGTCTTCAACAGTTATAACATCAATATTATACATCAGTGACTTCGGTGTTCATGTACTGCATTTACTCCAAACATTTATTTCAGGTTCATCTGTTCTGTAATATAGTGATTCCGCAACTATATTACTGACTTAGTCTGCATATTCGATCTTAGGTTGAGTCACATCAACCGAGAATATCATTCTCAAACCCAGTGAAAGTCTTCATCAGCATTTGTTGATTGTCTTCAGCATTAACTTACTTCATCCGCATATGTTTTTGCGGATGAACAAGTCTTGGCAGCATTTCTTTTGTTCATCCGCATTAGTTAATGCGGATGAACAAACACTTGTCAGCATTTCTTCTTTCTTCATCCGCATTAGTTAATGCGGATGAACAAATACTTGTCAGCAGTTGTTCAATGGTCATCCGCATTAACTAATGCGGATACTTCAACACTTGGCTTTTTCTTCTTTTTTTCTTCTGTTGAACAAACTGTTTTCTGCTTTTGTCTTTTGTCTTTTGTCTTTGTTGATTTCCAACCAGAGAAACCTACAAACACCTCTTGAATTGGCAATTATGATCCTTTCAGGGTCTAACAATACTCCCCCTAAGGATTATACTACCTAAGTTCTTCAAGAGTATGATGGTGGTGGAGGTTGTGATGATTCTGGTGGTTCTTGTTGTGCTTCCTTTGGTTGGACTATTGTTGGAGAGCGAGTTGATGCAGTTTTAGCAGGTAATATAGGTTCTACCAAAGAAGGATCCAAGATTGCCTTGATCATGTTTGAGAAATCCTTGGCATCATTTATCTTTTCTCTGGACATGTATCTTCATCTGACTCATAGTGTGTATGGCAGAAATGGGCATTTGTTTCAAAGAGATGGGTTCCCATATAGAAATTATGGAAAGACCATCTCTGTGAATCAACTTCAAGTTTTACAATATTGCCCATTTGGAGGGGCACCTTTTCTTCTTTTTCTGTTCTCTTTTCTTATTAATTTTGTCATAAGCCATCTTCAAGATCTTGACACATTTAAGCATGAACTCTAAGTCTTCTTCTCCAATTTTATATTTAGAGATCTGAAATGTCTTGCGAAGATGTAGTGTATATATGATTCATCCAATAACCTCACCTCATATCCACTGAATAATCTAATATCTGGTGCTTCCATTCCACCCCATTTCCTTTCTATAACCAACTCATATGACTTCTCATCATAGTACACATTTAAGATTGGCTTTGTTTTATGAGTACAAGCAACCATCTTCCTCTTCAGTGACTCAGTTGGTTTTACATTCAATTCTGGAAATATCAACTCTTCTGCTTCTCTTTTCTTTTCTGTTCAAATGGATTTCTGAAAGATTTATCTTTTCTTAAACAGATGGCTTTGAGGGATTTGAAGTTGTTATTTTTCTTGAACATTTTCAGGATGTCTTGAAATTAGTTTTCTTGAACATTTTCAGGATGTCTTCAAATTCATATCCTCTATACATTGCATCTTGATTTATCAATTCAAGCTCAGCCAACTCCTTTAAATCATGAATTTGCATAGCATTCACCAGAGTAGAGTACTCTGTGAAGAATTATACAAGCCCAGAAATCCTTTTTACCATGAACATGTTCCAACTGCTGTCATACTTCCAGGCAATGATCTTTACATTAGTTTTGCCTTTGGGAGCAGACACACCCTTGATCATCTTAGAAGTGGTCATCCCTTCTTGTAGCTTTAATTAGGAGGGTTCAATGAAAAATTCTGGATTCTTGTGAAGCATAGGGGCCAGAACATCTTGATCATTGGTGGTCAGTTGAACATCTTGAGCAGATGTTCTTGTTCTTGGTTTTCTGCCTGTTATCTCTTCTTTAATTGACTGAAGTCTCTCCTTCTTTTCTTTAATCATCTTTAAAATTGCAACTCTAAGAGAGTTGGTCTTCATGTTACGGTAACACCCCGAATTCTATTTAAAAGTGCCAAAACTCCTTTATTTTACTAATATAAAAGGTATGGCCGCCATAAAGCAGGGATCTGCTTTCCTGCTCTCGGCCAGAAGAAGAAAAAGAAGAAGAAGAAAGAAATATCGGGTTTTGGAGAAGAAGAAGGGAAGAGAAAGCTGCAAAGAGGTTGTGTTCGGGATATTTGAAGCTGCTGTTGCAAGTGTGTTTCGAGTTGGAGGTGCTTTCTTTGAAGAGCTGCTTCAAGGTGAGTTTTAGGACCCCTCTTTTACTGATTTTATTAAAGTGTTGGGGCTATTATGCATACCGGACAAGCATTTTTAAAAGATAACCGTGAGTTTATGCTTTATGTTCGAGGGTTGTTTTGTGAATGTTTGTTTAGAGGTTGTTTATGGGTTAGGCTTGATGTTTAGTATGTTCTAAGTGTGTGGTATGATAGATCTATGCTAAGGATGTGTTAGGATGATGATTGGGAGCTAGTTATAGCATAAGTACGTTGCAGGTTAATCTGTTCATCCGTATTGTTCATCCGCATTTGTTGAACATTCAGCAGCTAAGTGTTTTGTTCATCCGCATTTGCTTCAGTGGCATCCGCATTTGCTACAGTATCCGCGTTTGATGAACACCAACTATTTTGTTCACCCGCATTTGCTAAGTGTTCATCCGCATTCGTTGTACGTTCATCCGCATTTGTTTGGTCCATTCGCATTTGATTCAGTCATCCGCATTTGGTTACTCATGCGCATTTGTCTTTTCATCCGCATTGTTCTTGCTCATCCGCATTTCTTTAGGGACTTGGGTTCTTTTCTGAAATCTTGGGAAGTAGAATTTAGGTGCTAAGAAATGATGTCTCGGGGCGGCTTAGACTTGTTTATGGTGTGATTGTTGTGGTTGTATGTATGTGTTATCTTTCTTCGTTAAACGGTTTTCAAAACGTATGTATTATGTTATAATACCTGTTGTGTTTTATGTTGTGACTTTACGTGGTATGACGTATGATTATGTACGTAAAGTATTATATAATGAAGTGAAAGATAACGATAATGAAAAGTGGAACATAAAGAATGAATGAAAGTCTTGCAAGCGATGAATGGAGGTGCACAACCATGTTGTCGTTTGCTCAACTGTGTGCGGTTTAGCTAACCCGAAGGATGCACACAGGGAGTCTGATAATGACTCGAAGGGGGTCTAATCCTTGAGGTTGACCCGAATGATGTCGTGATTCTCATCTCGGTACTGTGTCAGTCTTCGGACATGAGCCGGGGGTTTGTTTACATGCCCAGGCACAGTATCAGTCTACGGACATGAGTCGGGGGTGTCGCAAAATGAAACGGGATCCTTGTCGCGTACCCCGGTACTGTGTCAGTCTTCGAACATGAGTCGGGGGTTTGTTTACAGGCCCCAGCACAGTATCAGTCTTCGGACATGAGTCGGGGGTATTGCATGAGACAGGATCTAGATAGAAGTGAAAGATAATAATGAATGAATGTAAGTTGACGATGACGAAAGATAATAATGAGATTATCTATTTGTACGTATGATGTATGATCGCTTACGAAAGTAAAGTACGGTTTTAAACGAAAGAAAAGTATTTTATTTATAAAATTAGAACTCACTCAGCGTCGCTGACTTTTTGTATGCATGATAGTTGGCAGGTATATTGTTGATGCTGAGGAGTTGCAGGCATGGATGCATACGCTACTGGGAGTGTTTTTAAGGCTGGCATCCATATTTTGGACATGTTATTGTATTTTGAAATGTAAATGATTTATGTAATGAGATAACATGTTCTAATTATAAATGAAAGTTTTTAAATTCCGCTGCAAAAGTAATGTGTGCTCTGAATGTTTTATGCGATGATGGTCCAGCTGTAAGCGTTCCGGGAATGGGGCCTTACAAGTTGGTATCAGAGCTAAAGTTTAAGTGAATTGGGTAAATATTTTCAAAAAGAACCTAATCTTAAACTGAGAATGGGACGAAAGGAAAGGGATGCCGGTCCTAGTAGCTACATGCCTGCAGGTAAAAGTTTTATGTAAAAGTTTTTAGGTAAAGGTTTTATGTAAGCTTTTTGTAAGTTAATGTTAACCGGTATTATGTGCGCATGTTATATGGCTTGTGTGCTTTTGTGAGGATTTAGATACTGATGTAGTCAGGATAGGGAATGCTTGGGGGATGAAGAGTAAAGTAAGTGGCTAATCACAACTGGCCACTGTAATTAGGAACTTACTATACTTGACATTAACTGAGCCATTACCTTGATTGACCGTGTTGGTGTTTGAGTCTTGTAGTGTCTAGTTGGCTGGTGGTAGGTCTTCTGAGGCTTCGCGTGGTGGAGGTCGTGGTGGACGTGGTGTTAGACCGCGTGTCATGAGGAGCAGAGCTAAGACTGCTGAGACGGCTCCTGAAGAGCCAGAGTTTCATCACCAAGACGGTGAAGATGGAAGTGCTAATCTGAGAGCCTCAGTGAAGGAGGCGGTGGTTGAGGAGGTTCATCAGGTCATGCAGACGATTCTGCTGACTGTAGTGACCGAGGTCATTAGGGCTATGAAGGAGGATGAGAAGAAGGAGAGTGAGAATAGGAGAACCGCACGACGAGGAGGTGAAGTCGGAGGTTCTAGAGATATGGAGCAACCCGATGTTGACATGGTTGTCTCCAGTGGCGATGAGGAGGAGGAGGAAGCTGTGGAGGAGGCTTCGAAAGGATGCAGCTATGGAGCATTCCAAAGGTGTAGGCCTCCTATGTTTGATGGAAATGGGAGTGCCGCTGCTGCACAACGTTGGGTGAGAGAAATGGAGGCGGTGCTTGACATCAGCGAGTTCCGTGAGGATCAAAAGGTGAAGTTTGCTACCCACTCTTTTGTGGATTCAGCCTTATGCTGGTGGGACAATATTGTCCAGGATGAGGGTACCAGGGCAGTCGGGAGGATGAGGTGGAAGGAACTGAAGAGGTTGGTGATTGAGGAGTTTTGTCCTCCTAGGGAGCTGGACAAAGTCGAGAGGGAGTTCCTGTAGCTGGAAGCGGGAACGATGACACACCAGCAGTACACCACAAAGTTCAACGAGATGGAAAGACCGGTGCCAGATCAAGTGACGCCTATGTCACGGATGATCAAAAGGTACATCCAAGGTCTGCCAATAGATGTATGCAGACATCTGGTCGCTGCCCGACCAAGCACGTTCAGGTCGGCGGTCGATTTGGCGGGAAGGTTGTACGACGAGCGAGAGACGGTGGCGATGATGGACGAAGAGGAGGAGCGAGGCTATGAGGGGAATGGAAGTGGAAGAAGGGGTGATGAAAAGGGATTTGAGGCTGGTGGTAAGAAGGTGAGGATAGACGATCGGAGGATGGTAACTGGGGAAGTGAGGGCGTGCAAGAAGTGTGGAAAAGGCCACGAGGGAGAGTGCAAGTGGAGACTGAATGTCTGTTTCCAGTGCGGGAAGGAGGGCCACAGGGCAAGGGATTGCCTTATGGCTAAATGCTACGACTCTGGGGAGACTGGACACATGAGCCGAGACTATAAGAAGACGAGGGCAGGAAGCTCCGGCGCAAGGAAGGATGGCAAAGGATGAAGGCTGAAGCAGGTGCCCTGACCGAGAGGAGGCTGGAGCGGACATCGACTTGATGTCAGGTACGTTTCTAGTAAATTATATTTGTGCATCTATGCTTTAATTGTGGTGCTAGTTGTAGTTTCATTCCTGCTGCCTTTGTGTTAAGTTGCACATTAGGAGTAGGAAGATCGATGCGTCCTTCTATGCAGAAATTGCTATTGGTAAGTCCACTAGGTTACCGGATGCCGTAGAAGGTTGCGCAATAGAATTAAGAGAGCGTGTATTTCCTGCTATACTGTTCAGGACAGACATGGATGGCTAGACGTGCGCCTTCGGAAGGATTGGCTAGAACCTATGAGGCAAACACCGATTGTTGCAAGAAGGTGGTTTGAGCAATCGCGCGAGAAAGGAGTTCAGTGCTGATCTATGGCGAGGAAGTAATAATGAACGTCCTGTTTTGGAAAAGGAATCATTCGAATCAGAAAGAAAGGAAAGTGGATACCGAGGTATATAGGGTCATTCTACATTGCTGCTCAGAAAGGAGAAGTGGCATACCAACTGGAGCTACCCGACGTGTTAAGTGGGACTCATTCGATGTTCCATGTATCTCGTCTATGAAAGAGCTCAATCGAGGAGGAGATGATTGTGCCACTAAAGGACCCTGTGATGGATGAAAGAATCAACTACGTTAAGCAACTGATGGTCGTTTCTGATGGAAGGAAGTGATGGACTGAGGAGAATTGTGGTTTCACTTGTGCAAGTGCAGTGGAGCCCATAAGGGATCCAAGCATAAGTGTAAGATCAAGGTAGAGGAGAGACAGCGTTACCCGTAACTGTTCGAGAAGCGACAGGTTTCGGGGACGAAACCTCTATAAGGGGGGTGGACTTGTAACACCCCGAAATTCTATTTAAAAGAAAACAAAAAGGAAGTAAATAGAAAGAAAAGTAAATGGGCACAAGATGAGGGGTGCAAGGTGTAAAAGTGCCAAAACTCCTTTATTTTACTAATATAAGAGGTATGGCCGCCCATAAAGCAGGGATCTGCTTTCCTGCTCTCGGCCAGAAGAAGAAAAAGAAGAAGAAGAAAGAAATATCGGGTTTTGGAGAAGAAGAAGGGAAGAGAGAGCTGTAAAGAGGTTGTGTTCGGGATTTTTGAAGCTGCTGTTGCAAGTGGGTTTCAAGTTGGAGGTGCTTTGTTTGAAGAGCTGCTTCAAGGTGAGTTTTAGGACCCCTGTTTTACTAATTTTTAAAGTGTTGGGGCTATTATGCATACCGGACAAGCATTTTTAAAAGATAACCGTGAGTTTATGCTTTATGTTCGAGGGTTGTTTTGTGAATGTTTGTTTAGAGGTTGTTTATGGGTTAGGCTTGATGTTTAGTATGTTCTAAGTGTGTGGTATGATAGATCTATGCTAAGGATGTGTTAGGATGATGATTGGGAGCTGGTTATAGCATAAGTACGTTGCAGGTTAATCTGTTCATCCGCATTGTTCATCCGCATTTGTTGAACATTCAGCAGCTAAGTGTTTTGTTCATCCGCATTCGCTTCAGTGGCATCCGCATTTGCTACAGTATCCGCGTTTGATGAACAACGACTATTTTGTTCACCCACATTTGCTAAGTGTTCATCCGCATTCGTTGTACGTTCATCCGCATTTGTTTGGTCCATGCGCATTTGATTCAGTCATCCGCATTTGGTTACTCATGCGCATTTGTCTGTTCATCCGCATTGTTCTTGCTCATCCGCATTTCTTTGGGGACTTGGGTTCTTTTCTGAAATCTTGGGAAGTAGAATTTAGGTGCTAAGAAATGATGTCTTGGGGCGGCTTAGACTTGTTTATGGTGTGATTGTTGTGGATGTATGTATGTGTTATCTTTCTTCGTTAAACGGTTTTCAAAACGTATGTATTATGTTATAATACGTGTTGTGTTTTATGTTGTGACTTTACGTGGTATGACGTATGATTATGTACGTAAAGTATTATATAATGAAGTGAAATATAAAGATAATGAAAAGTGGAACATAAAGAATGAATGAAAGTCTTGCAAGCGATGAATGGAGGTGCATGACCATGTTGTCGTTAGCTCAACTGTGTGCGGTTTAGCTAACCTGAAGGATGCACACATGGAGTCTGATAATGACTCGAAGGGGTCTAATCCTTGAGGTTGAACCGAATGATGTCGTGATGCTCATCCCGGTACCGTGTCAATCTTCGGACATGAGTCGGGGGTTTGTTTACAAGCCCCGGCACAGTATCAGTCTACGGACATGAGTCGGAGGTGTCGCAAAACGAAACGGGATCCTTGTCGCGTACCCCGGTACTGTGTCAGTCTTCGGACATGAGTCGGGGGTTTGTTTACAGGCCCCGGCACAGTATCAGTCTTCGGGCATGAGTCGGGGGTATTGCATGAGACAGGATCTAGATAGAAGTGAAAGATAATAATGAATGAATGTAAGTTGACGATGACGAAAGATAATAATGAGATTATCTATTTGTACGTATGATGTATGATCGCTTACGAAAGTAAAGTACAGTTTTAAATAAAAGAAAAGTATTTTATTTATAAAACTAGAACTCACTCAGCATCGCTGACTTTTTGTATGCATGATAGTTGGCATGTATATTGTTGATGCTGAGGAGTTGCAGGCATGGATGCATACTCTACTGGGAGTGTTTTGAAGGCTGGCATCCACATTTTGGACATGTTATTGTATTTTGAAATGTAAATGATTTATGTAATGAGATAACATGTTCTAATTATAAATGAAAGTTTTTAAATTCCGCTGCAAAAGTAATGTGTGCTTTGAATGTTTTATGCGATGACGGTCCAGCTGTAAGCATTCCGGGAACGGGCTTACAGTTACCCAACTTTCTTCTTGTGAACCCTTGCATGGATAAATAATCCTTCATTTCCCTGTCAATGATATTATAGGGATCAGGATATGCTGATTTAGTTTCTTGCTACTTTATAGGCTTAGCAGCACTGGAGGAGATCTTGGCAGTTTCAGTCATCTTCTCATAATCAGTGACAAAAGTAGGATCTAGCAGCCTCTCCATCTTTTTCACTTCTTCCACAATCTCTTCATAAGTCATATTGAATACCATATCTGCATCATACCCATGATTGATCAGATACATTGCTTTAATCATCAGGTCATCTAATTTGGCTTTTTCTATCATTTCTTCAACTGATGGTTCAACAATTGCAGGAGTGTCCCTTTGAAAAGTGTCATCAGTTGGTTTTTCTTCATCACCTCATTCAATCTCTCCTTCCTCTAAGACAATCACCTCAAGCACCTTTTGCATTTCTTTTTCAGCCTGTTCATGTTCTTCCAAAAATTCAGCTATAGCTGCAAGGCTCCTTGGGTCATCTTTCTGTTTCTTGATTGGTTGTTCTTCTTCAATCATTGGAAGTTTACCTTTGGCTTTTTCAGTTAAGTGCTTTCTTCTTCTTGAATATGTATGAAGTCTAGGACTAGAGGTTGATAGGACAGATTCTTCTACTTCTTGTCTCTTTCTTTCAATCTCAAGCTTTTCAGCTTCTTCACTATGTTTCTCCGCATCTTCTTTCTGTTATTCAGCACCTTCAATCTGTTTTGCAGCCAATTCCCTATCTTTCATTTCTTCACACAAGCTTTTGATCCTATTTTGTTGTTCAATAGTCATGTGACTGCTGGAACAAGCTACATCTTTAGTTCTTCTTCAATGGGAACTGGGTTGATTGGAATTACTACAATGGGCTCTGATGGTGTTCTGATGTCTTTGATATAATCCCAAAATTCTTCGTCAGTTATAAATTCACTGGATGAGTACATATCCAGATCATCTATAAGATCCTTCATCATAGAATCTTCTTTGTTGATGGATCTGAGTTAACCATAATAGCTAAACTTTCATCATCCCTACACCACTGAATTCTTCTTGTTGTGATGTTTCTGCCTTTTCTGTTTCTTCAGTGTCAAGATTAGTTGCTTCTCTTCTCATTTCTTCTTTTAATTAAGCAATGAGCTCTAATTCAGCAACTCTTTTGTTTAGTGCTTCAATTTGTTTGCTGAGATCAGCAATGATGTCTGTTTGGATCTCAATCAGATGTTCTTGATCTTCCATAGCTAAGGTTTGGATAGCTGCAGTATCCAAGTGGCCACTTATTTCTTCTCTTGACATCTCCAATGAGGCTTTGAGTCTCTTAATCTCATCATCTTTCTTTTTTATTTCAGCCTCATGTTTAGTTTTTAACTCCTTTAACTCCTTTTCTTTTTCATCAAGTTCAAGGATTCTATAACAGATCAGTGATCATTCTATCTTTCTCATCTGGTATGTTAATTTCTTATTCAGCAAAACTTTCTGATAGGCCTTCCTCTGAGAGTGTTAGTCTCACAGGAGGTTGTGCGGGAGAATGATCATCAGATGATGATTCAAAAGAATTTGATGAGCTGGCAGATTCACCAGCCTCACCAAATGCAACAGCTTGTGGAGATGAGTCAGAGGGTGATATTTGATGGATTTGGATTGGAGAATGTGGAGGTTTTTGAGTGATTTGGATTTGGTGAATGTGGAGGTGCAACAGTAGGTTGAATTGGTGAATATGGAGGTGTAACAATAGGTGAAGCACCAAATGGTGAGGGAAAAACTTGTTCATGTACTATAGGCATAGTGTGAAGATCACCACCTACATCACCTTATGGTGACACTATCCTTAGTATGTCTTCAGCAGCCTCAACATGCTCATCAATAGTGTGTTGATCAAGAGCAGTTGGTTGCTCTTTAACAACTTCTTGTACATCAACAAGTTCTTCCATAACTTGTTCCTCAACAACTTGTTCCTCAACAATAGGAACATCTTCATCAGCAGCTACTTCTTGAACTTCTTCAGGGTTGATCTGTTGCAACATCCAAGGAAGTAGTGGAAAGAAGGTTCCACTGTAGAAGTTCCTTGGATCCCTCTTCTTGATGTACTTGAATGACTTGGCATTATAATAAAGGATGTCCAAAACAGGCCTTCTGTTACAATATTGGGAAAGGCTTCATTGATGAAACATTGGATAAATTGTGGGTACATCAGAAACATATGCCTTCTCCCTTGTTGAATGTTTGATATCAGACAATTGAAAACATAGGCAGACATGTTGAAAGGTCTGTTTGTGTACAAGGCACAGATGGATGATGATATGGTGATAGGGATGTCATTCCAACCTGTCTTCCTCTTGGATAAGCAATGTTGGAATAAGTGAATAAGAAATCTCCATTGGAGATGAACTAACCATTTGACTATTTGCTTCCCTTCAAATCCACCTTCATAGTCAATGTTAGTAAAGAAGGTCATAATATCATCTTTTTCAAGTTCTAGAGGAGAGTTGGCATCATCCTCAAACTGCAGACACTGTCTCACAATTTGTTTAGTGATTGCTAATGAATGATCATTAGTAATTCTTCCTGTTATGATCTTTTCTCCATTAATTTCTGTAACAGCAGCAGTTCCCCAAAATGATCTTATAAAGCTTTCATAAATGATTTCTCTGACTGTAATGGCATGTGCCACTCTGGTTGTAGATATAAATCTAATCATATCTCTTAGACCTTCAGCTTCAGGCACATTTGGATCAAGAAATCAACTAACATTATGGAGCTTGCTCCATGTCAGATTAGCCATGATCCTATAATAGATACAAATGGATTAGTAACACTCTAACACATATATACCATATGAACATGATCAGGTTTGACTTTTCACATTTGACATTTTTCAGGTCAAAATTGAAATTTCAAAGGTTACTGTTTTATTAGGATGTTGGCCCAATTTTGATTTTGGAGATGAAAAGTCATTGAAGTTAAGTTTTCTGCTAGATTTTTCAACATTTTCATTGTTTCAAATTTCATTTACATCTTGAACATTTGATTTGATTTCCACATTTTCAGGGTTCGGTTCCCCTATTCATCGTGGTCAAATTAGGGTTTGAAACTCAGTCATTCTTTGTTACTCATAATTACATCAGTCTCAATGAACTTTAGAATGTCATTTAAATCCATTGTTCTTGATTGAGATTAAGAATTTTCTTAAACCTAGGGTTCTTTGTTTCATGACTGGTTCGACATTTGAAATTTCATATCCATTGAGAATCACCTTATTTTTGATATTACCTTGGTGAAGAATCAAATAGAGATGTTATGAAGTTTGAATGATCAACAGAAACACTTGATTTGTGATTGTTTGAATGATGATGAAAAATACAAGAAGAACGCTGGTCGCACTTTAAAAGCTCACTCAAATTTTAAAAGTAATAAATGACTCACAGTAAATATGTTTAAATAGTACATTTAATAACTTACTCAAATTTTACAAGTGTGAACAAATGCAGAGGTTTTAATTTTACTACTGTAGCAAATACGGATGAAAATTTTTCTTTGGGCGCATTTACTGTAGCAAATGCGCATAAACATTTAACTTTGGGTGCACTTACTGTGAAAAATGCGTATAAACAACTTAACTTGCACCCATTTACCATAGCAAATGCGAAAGAGCAAAATAACTTGACCGTATTTACTGTAACAAATGCGGATGAACAATTTAACTTAACGGAATTTACTGTAACAAATGTGGATGAACAAGTTAAACTGTCCGCATCTACTGTAGCAAATGCGGAAGAAAATTAAGTAGTCCGCATTAGTTACACTTGTGTAAAAAACAGTTACACGCGTTGGTTATGTGACAGGGTTTCCTTCACCCGCATTAACCAATACTCTTACCCGCATTAATTTTTGAACTTGTCAAAAATTAATGTTTTTGCAGTTGATGATTCTGACTGTTTTTGCATAGATGTTCTGATTTTTATGAAGACAGGTCTGTTGTTTTGATTTTATGAAGTTATATTAGTTGCTAGAATAGTCAATTCTTACTTGGATTGACTTGTATACCCGGTGTGATACAAGTTTCCCAGTTTGATTGATCTTGGACTTTGTGCTTCCAAATATCTGCATACACTGAGATACTTATGGTATAACTTCCATACCAACATAGTCAAACATTTTTGTTTTAATTTTTTTTAAACAAAAAAAAATTGTTGCAAATTTTATGTTTTTGTGAATATTTTCTTTTAAATTTTTAGTAACTCCCCTTAAAGTTTATATCCAAATTGGATAGAAACTTTAATGAATATTAAAATTGAAAGGAAAACATTTCTAATTTCTTTTTTTTGTTATTCATAATTGAACATGACAAAAAAGTGTACCTTATTTGGGATCATATCAATCTTAACTTTCACAAGTGCAAGTAGTCATGACCCTATTGATTGTAGGTATGTTTGTCCTCTTAAACTCGTGTTTGGTTAATATTTTAATGCATGCGATCATTATCATGTTTTAAGTGGATTAAACATTCAACATGTACCTCACACTCAGAAGCATAGCAAGATCAACTACCCTCATGAAATGTATGGTAGAATGTTTTTCACAGCTTGCATGACTAGGTCATTTAAATTATGAAATCTCATTTATTTTAGGGTAAGGGGGATCCTCATTGGGATTCTTTTATTTTCATCCTTATATTTATTTGATCCATATTGGGATTCTTTTTGCTCTTTACTTTGGAAGGTGATCAACTTTGGGATTCTTTTTGTTCATTCAAAAGAAATGAAATTCATCCAGATTGAATGTGTTCCATATTGAGAATCTTTTTGGATCTTGACATCAGCACTATGTGCTTGTTTCTCCAGATCTTTGCTCAGCAAAATAAGAGGAGAAACTAATGTGGGTGAATGAGATTCATAAGGTATCATCACCTGGTATGTTTAGATTACTACACATACACACATTCAGATAAGTAAAATACTACACACCATGAGATGATGGCCTCACAGTTGAATGTGATCTTTAGTTTATCGCAGCATTTATCTTCTTTTCCAAGATGAGCGTACCCGCATATTAGGTAAGTCATGGCAGTATTTCAAGATTTTGAAATAAGCACAGTGAATGATATAACATCTGTAATTAAATCATTTCCCTAGGGTACATTTCATGTACTATAACAAAATTGACTTCTTTTTTGTATTTTAATGATTTTTGAATGTTTTTGGAAATTTTGATTTTACTCAAGGTTAATCATGCCAATTGATTGGACTAAGAGTTCAAACCGACTAGGGTCAAATGCCTTAGTGAACAAATCAGCTAACTGATTGTCTGTGTGAACCTGAATCAACTTGATTAACCCCTTTTCAGCACAGTCTCTCAAAAAGTGATATCTAATTTCAATGTGTTTAGTTTTTAAGTGCTGAACTGGATTATTTGTAATAAGTATGGCTACTGTGTTGTCAATATGAGTTGGAGTGTACAAGAAGTTAAAACCATTATCAAGCATCTAGTTTTGAATCCAGAGAACTTGAGAGCAACATGATGCTGTAATGTACTCAGCTTCTGCTATTGAAACAGATACATTTGTCTGCTTCTTGCACTGCCAGGAGACCAGTCAGGGACCAAGAAATTGATAACCTCCAGAAGTGGACTTCCTATTGAAGTTGCATCCCCCGTAGTCACTGTCTGATACATTATGCTCTCTAGCAAACCGATTAGCCATCTGTTCATAAGAGTTAAGAAGATTAGGTTAGAAAACTCAAAAAGGGGTAAGCTCAAAGCAACAAACTTCAGCTGATAAACATGAACCTTTTGACATCATGTCAGGAAAAGGAAAGGAGTCAGCTTCAGTAAAGTTTGAGGAGTTGAAGACTCAAAAACAGCAAAAGAAGAAGAAATTAATTGAGTCTGATAGTGAGTCAGAAGAAAAGTATTGCAAATGGTGTGATATGAAAAATCATAACACTGAAGACTGTTACATCAGCAGCTATTGCTCCATCTGCAATATGAACAATCACATGACTTCAGACTCTTACTTCAACAAACATTGTGCTATTTGTAATAAAAATAACCATTCCACTCTGGAATGTTATTTTAACAAAAAGAACAAGACAAAGAGCACAAAGAAAAAACAACCTGAGAAGGATGAATCAGAATCTCAATCAAGTGAAGATCAAAAAGATTTAAGATTAAAGAAACAACAAAAACAAAAACAAAAGGTGACTAAACCACAAGAGAAATCATCAGTTGATAGTGAACCTTTGAAGAAAAGACAACCTGAACAGAAATCAAAGTCTCCTCAACAATCAAAGACACCTCACAAAAAGGTGGAATTGAACAATAAGAAGTCAAATGTTAATGTTACCTTCTTTGATATTTTTGAAAAAGGAACTCATATTTCACATTCAAAATCAAAGGATGATGAAACTTTCAACAATCTAGGATCATCATCAAAGTCAAAACAGCAAACAAAGAAAGAGAAGATCCTTGAGGAAGAGTTTGAAAAATCAGAACAAAATTCCACAAGTTCATCATCAATAGAATCATCCTCACCACAAACAACACACAATGAATCAATTGAATCTAAAATTAATACTGAATCTTCAAGACTCATTCATGAGGAAGTTAAAATTTTAGACTCCACAGGATCACCCAAGATCATTAAGACTTGGGTTTCCAAATCTAATTGAATTCTTTAATTCTGCAGGAACAATCTTGGAGAACTGACAATAAGTGGTATGTTGACAGTGGTTGTTCCAGACATATGATAGGAAACTATTCTCTTCTCCATGACTTCAAACATAAAAATGCTTCTTATGTGGCATTTGGTGGGGATAAGAAGGGAGGTAAAGTAGTTGGTAAAGGAATGGTAACTAATGGTGTGCTCAAATTTGAGAAAGTAAATTATTGTGAAAATTTGCAATATCATTTATTGAGTGTGTCTCAAATTTGTGATCAAAATTATACCACATTATTTGATAACACTAATTGTTACATTCTTAAACCAGGTTTTGCAGTTCCAGAAGATTGGATCCTTCTTAAAGCATCAAGAAAAGGAAACACATATGTTTTGGATATGAATAATACAACACTCACAAACAATGAAACATGCCTGCTATCTAAGTCATTAGAAGATGAATCTCAGTTGTGGCATAGAAGACTTGTTCATTCCAACTTGAAGAACATGAATAAATTGGTGAAAAATGACTTAGTCATTGGATTGCCACAGAAAGAATTTTCTTGTTCCAACCATTGTTCCTCATGTTATAAAGGAAAACAATATAGAGTGTCACATAAATCCAAAATAATGAACACAAAAACTACACCACTCAAATTGCTTCACATGGATCTTTTTGGTCCAACTAATGTGATGAGCATTGGAAAAAGGCAATATTGTTTAGTGGTTGTGGATGACTTCACTAGATTCACATGGGTCTTTTTCTTAAAACTAAAGAGTGAAACATCAAAAACATTAATGGAGTTTGTCACTAAGATAGATAATCAACTTGATTTAAAAGTTAAAATTTTTAGGAGTGACAATGGGAATGAATTTGTTAATATTATCTTAGATTCATTTTGCAGGAATAAAGGCATAGCAAGGCAATTCAGTGCACCAAGAACTCCACAACAAAATGGAGTTGCTGAAAGAAGAAACAGAACTCTCATTGAAGCAGCAAGAACAATGCTAGCTGATTCACAATTGCCAATCACCTTTTGGGCTGAAGCAGTGAACACAGCACGCAATGTTCAAAACAGGACATTAATTGTCAAAGAACACAATAAAACACCTTATGAGCTTTTATTCAAAAGAAAACTTTACATAGGATATCTTAGACTTTTTGGTTTTATGTATCTGTTTTAAACACAAAAGAACAATTGGGAAAATTTTCAAAGAAAGCCTATGATGGTTTCTTCGTTGGATATTCTTCAACATCTAAATCATATAGAATTTACATTTCACAACAAAACATTATGGAAGAAACTCCTAATGTGTCTTTTGATGAATCCTTATTTCCTAAATCTATAAAAGGATCATCATGGTTGTTTGATATAGGTGCACTCACAAACTCATTTAACTCTGGTTATTTGAATGCTGCAGGTACTGAGGATACATGCTATCCATTTGTTCCTCCAAACATGAATGAAGTGTCATTATCTGCTGATCCTCCAAGAATACAAACTTCAAGTATCATGGAACACGGAACACCAAATAATGTCAATAATGCAACACAAGACCAAGAAAATGGATCTACATCCTCAGATGCAAACATTTCATCAGTAGCTGCTGACTCTGCATCTGCAGATGAATGTCCTACATTCGGAGATATGATTATTGGATCAGCTGATGTTCCATTCACATCAGTAAATTTTCCATATATTGGATATGGTCCATTGCATTCCAAAGAGTCATTGTCAGCAAGTCAACAAAATACATCCGTAGATGTTACTGTAACTCCTGTAGAAGCACAAAATATATCCGTAGATGTTCCTATAACTCCTACGGATGGCACTCACAATGCAGGTGATGTACAAAACGAAAATCATTCAGCTTCCAATGATGATCAATTTGATTACTTCATAAATTCATCATCTCAGCTAGATATATCTGCATCAATGCATATGACTAACTTGGAATAATCTATTCCAGTTGAGTCCATTCCAACAACAAGATTTCATAAGACTCATCCAATAAACAACATCATTGGAGATCTCAATGAAAGAACCACAAGAAGCCAAGGGGGAGCTGCAAACATCTGTCTTTTCACTTGTTTTCTTTCACAAGTGGTTCCTCCAAACATTACAGCTGCACTAAAAGATAATAGCTGGATTGAAGCCATGCAAGAAGAACTTCAGCAATTCAGAAAGCAGAAGGTCTGGAATCTGGTTGATCTTCTTGAAGGCCAACATCCAATTGGCATAAGGTGGTTATTCAAAAATAAACTAGATGACAAAGGTATAATTGTGAGAAACAAAGCTAGGCTGATTGCTCAAGGATATACTCAAGAAGAAGGAATAGACTATGATGAAGTTTTTGCACCAGTTGCAAGAATTGAAGCCATTAGAGTATTTCTAGCCTATGCATCATATAAGAAGTTCACTGTTTATCAAATGGATGTGAAGTGTGCCTTTTTATATGGGAAAATTAATACAGAAGTCTATGTAGCTCAACCTCCAGGTTTTGAAGATCCTGATTACCCACATAAAGTATACAAGCTTGACAAAGCTTTGTATGGTCTTCATCAGGCACCAAGAAAGTGGTATGAAACATTATCATCTTTCTTGTTCAAGCATGGATACAAAAGGAGAACTATTGATCAAACTCCCTTTCTCAAACATGAACATCAAGACCTCTTAGTTGTTCAAATATACGTAGATAACATTATATTTGGATCAACAAACAAGAGACTGTGTGAAAGCTTTGAAGAGTTGACGAAATCTCAGTTTCAAATGAGCTCAATGGGAGAATTAACTTTCTTTCTTGGACTACAAGTTCATCAGAAAACAGATGGCATATTCATCAATCAAGAAAAGTATATTCATCAAATATTGAAGAAGTACAATCTTGCTAATACATCTTCATGCAAAACACCTGCTTCAACAATTAACAAAATTGTACCTGATCCTATAGGAAAATCTATTGATCAAAGATTATATAGAACAATGATAGGATCTCTTATGTATTTAACTGCCAGCAGACCTGACATAATGTTTGCTGTATGTGTGTGTGCTAGGTACCAAGCAGATCCAAAAGAGTCCCATCTGAATGCTGTGAAGAGGATTTTCCCAACCAAAAGATGGAGACTCTTCTCTCTACTCTTATTCAGACAGTGACTATGGAGGATGCAACAACAATAGAAAATCCATTTTGTTAGGACCAAGACTTGTTTCATGGCAGTGCAAAAAGCAAACAAATGTATCTGTATCCATAACTGAGGCTGAGTTCATAGTTGCTTCAGCTGGGTGCTCTCAAGTCCTTTGTTGCAAAACCAATTACTTGATTATGGTTACAATTTCCTTCAAACTCCAATTTATGTTGATAATTCAGCTGCTATGTTTATCACTGCTAATCCAGTTCAACATAGTAAAACAAAGCATATTGAAATCAGATATCATTTTTTGAGAGATTGCTCAGAAAAAGGTTTAATCAAGTTAGTCAAAGTGGATACAACAAATCAGCTTGCTGATCTATTCACTAAGGCCTTTGATTTAGTTAGATTTAATTTTCTAATTGAGTCTTTGGGCATGATTAACTTAGATTAATCATCATTAACAAAGAAAAGCATGTGTCTGTCCTTGTAAATAGTAATATAAAAAAAAACATTCAGAAAAACATAAAAAGTTCAAAATATTATCTTTATTGATTGTGTCTTCTATTTCTGCATGACATATGTTTGGGAAATGATAGTACACTGTGCCTTTGCTTGCTTCCTGAGTTCTTAAATTTCTTTGAAAACTGATCAAAAGTTCTTTGATATGTAAGTAGATTCAACTTAAGTGAAGATTATACTAAGAGCATGCTTAACATAATGAAAAGGTGATTATTTGTGAGAAGCTTCATTTTAAGGATCAAGCAAGTAAGTCTTTTCCTGATGTGATCAGTTCATTCACCTAAGCACACTATGTAAAATACCTTATAACTTCTATCTTTACAAATCATATTCCCTCTGTTTTGTGTGAACAAAGACCTAGGTTTATGAACACCATGAGATACATTGTATTCAACTGGTGAAAAGATCATGATCCTTATCATCCCTTTGTTTTGTGTAAACAAAGACCTAGGTTAAAGGCACCTCTGTTTTACATAAGTAAAGACCTGGTGACCTGATGATGATCATATCTAAGCTCTCAAAAGAATCCATAGTGATCAACTGTAAATTTTCATAAGAGCTTTTGTTGCAAACATTTATGAGACAACTCATATGTCTCAAGATAGAATTTATAACTTAATGTACATAGTTTCTAAGAGTGAAAAAGTGATGAATTGACTCACAAACGGAGGACAAACTCTAATGTGAATTGAATGTGGAGCCCATAATAGTTTATCTCTAATAAACATGAAAACATGATAAACAGCATGTCTAGTTGATTCCATACTCTTGTTTGGATTTAAGTGGACAAACATACTTGCAATCAAGACTAGAAACAGGTCACTTATCAATAATCAACTTAATCAGGAAGAAGTTTAGTGTCATAGTATGATCCCATTATATGTGTTTATAAGCATGTACATATTTTTAATTCAATTTTGTTACTTTTAGTTTATTTATTTTGTGTAATCTTTGGACTTTCATGTGCCTTTCATGCTATTTACTTCATAAATTTATGATGAATGCAACACTTTATCATTAATCAAAAATTTTGGGGGAGTAATTAATACATGAAATACATGAAACATAAAAGCTGAATTCAATGATCCAAATTCAAATGAAGGAATTGGAACTTGAGCACTAACTTGGCTGAAGGATACATGAACTTGCACAAAATATAAATCTTCTTGTGCACAATTGACTTGAAAACAAAGTCAACAAGGTCCAATAGCAATAAATGGTTCTATCAGTTGATTAGGATCATACAATCAAAGAAGTTTCAACTTTTCATTTTTAGCATCAGCAGAAGCTACAGTACATTTTCCTGTTCAGTAGATGCTACAGTGCGAAAAGGAATATGACCATCCGTAGATTGGTAACCTACGGATGTGGTAGTATTTAAAAGTATAATAGTTCCATAGACTGGTAATCTATGGAAATTCAAATTATACTTCATCAAAATCAGTTTTTAATTCTAAGTCATCCGTAGATGATCTACGGAAGAACTAAAATCTGCGGAAACAATAAAATTGGTAATAAGGATAGGGGGTCCCTCCTCATTTAATAAATGAAATTAATATATCCGAGATAGTTTAAATGATGTTTTTGACTTGTCATTTCTATTCACTTTTTCAAAACATCTTTTCAACCTAAAAGAAAAACGATCGTCAAAATCTCTCCCTCCTTTGCTTTTAACATTCAAATTACCGCATCAAAACATCAAACACTCATAAACTTGTTTTCAGATTCTTGATTTGAAGGTAAAACATGTCACATTTATCAATAATGAGCTGTTTGATTCATTGTCACCATTAAAACTGTTCATATTCTCATATCTATAATATTGATTCTAACCTAATCTTCTTAACTCTTATGAACAGATGGCTAATCGGTTTGCTAGAGAGCATAATGTGTGTGCCTTTCTAATGCCGATGACCCTGTATCAGAAGGATGTCGAGATATCATCCATTATTTAAAAAGATCTAGGTTGTTTTATGCCCTATCAGCGGATCCTGTGATTCATCAATCACACATTGTTGATTTCTGGAACTCGGAAAAAATAGAAAAGAAGGAGAAGATGAGGTGATACATGCAGATATTGGGAATGAACACTTAAGAATTGATGAACAAAGCATTAGGAGAAATCTCAACTTGGGAGATATGGAGATAGGTCATCCGGATGTATTTGAGAATGAATACATAGAAAAGATCTTCTACCTGATGGGGTATGATGGTGATTTTGATAAAGGTGAAATTAAGAAAGGGAGATTGTGTAAGCCTTATAGATTCCTATGTCACACTTACCTCAAGTGCATCTCTAACAGGAAATCAGGATTAGACAGATTTTCAAGACACATCTCATCCGAAATCATTGGTATCTTTGAAGGGAGAACTTACAATTACTCAAAGTACATACTGGGATGTTTGTGTGACCATGTTAGAGTTCAAAAACCTGAGAAGATGTTCATGTTTCCAAGGTTTATGCAACTGATCATCAATGAGCACTTGGCTCTGATACCACTTGTGAATCCTAGGATCGCAACCAGGAATTATCAGTGTTAGATTGGTTTCGAATTAATGATAGCGGAATTACCATTAATCGTTGTTTAATTGATTAGCAAATAAATATCGATGCCAGAGAAAATAAACAATAAATGATCAAACGATATCAACAATATGCAAAGAATATTTATTTGAATCAAACGTAATTCATTAAAACTGATTAATGATTACAAAGAATCAAATAATAATTGCTAACAAAATTATATGCTATGACTGTGTTTATGATTTTTGGTGTGTTGATGTGACGGCTGCTAGGGTTTTTGTTGATCGTGCGAAAACTATGTGATGGTATGTTTTTCTCCGTTTATTTCTGTGTGTTTGATATGAAACCTAGGACTCATATTTATAGACATGCGTGTTTCTGTTAAGGTAACAACAAATCTCTTGGAGTCTGTGATTGACTTGTTGACTAGATACACTTGTATGATTTACATGTCTTGTTCTTCCGTAGTTACTTTGTTCTTTCGCAGCTACTTGGTCTTCCGCAGTTACTTTGTTCCATGTGTTCATCAATGAATATCCATATTCATCCGTAGAAGATCTTCTGATGAATGTCTTGTAGGAAAGATATCTACGGACGAACAAAAATGTTCATCCGTAGATGTTTCTTACACTTAGTCAATTTCAAAAATTGATCAAGTATAATGTTTGTACCTGTAATCATACACATAAATCAACGCACATATGGGTTAACCTATATATATACATAATGCATTACAAATATTCATTACATGTATTGATTAAAGTTCTAAGCCTATACAAAATGATCTAGACCTATTATTCCAAGATCTAACAGAGATTGAAGTCACATTCCTTTGGATACCATAATCCAAGCGTAGGCTTGCCCTTGAGATATCTGAATATCCTCTTCACTGCATTCATATGTGATTCTTTGGGATCAGCCTGATATCTAGCACAAACACAGACACCAAACATAATGGCAGGTCTACTAGCTGTAAGATACATAAGTGAACCTATCATTGTTCGATATAGAGTCTGATCCACTAATTTGCAATCGGAGTCTGGACCAATCTTCACTTTAGTATCCATAGGAGTTCTGATGGACTGACAGTCTGCTAAATGAAATTCTTCAACATAGATTCCATATAGTTTGATTGATTGTTGAAAATTCCATTTATTGTTTGTTGAACTTGTAAACCCAGGAAGAAAGTGAGCTCTCCTATAGCGCTCATTTGAAACTTAGAGTGCATGAGGTTTTCAAAGTCTTTACAGACTTGTTTGTTTGTTGAGCCAAAAATTATATCATCCACATTGATCTGGACAAGCAACAGTTCATGTCCCTTCTTCTTTCTGAATAAAGTTTGATCAATCTTTCCTCTTTCATATCCATGATCAAGGAGAAAAGATGATAGAGTCTCATACCACTTTTAAGGGGCTTGATGTAAACTATACAGGGCTTTGTTAAGCTTGTATAGCCTGTGAGGGAAATCAGGATCCTCAAAACTCGATGGTTAACTCACATAGACTTCTTCTGAGATTTTTCCATACAAAAATGCCCACTTTACATCCATTTGATACACAGTGAATTTCATAGATGCAGAGTAGGCAAGAAAGAGTCTTATGGCTTCCAATCTCGCAACAAGAGCAAACACTTCGTCATAATCTATTCCTTCTTCTTGAGTCTATCCCTGTGCAGAAAGCAAGAAAATCTTCTTCTTCAGTCACAAAAGCATTCTCAACAGATTGAGTTTCAAAGGGAACTTGTATGCTTCTATGACTTGGGGTCCACTAAGATTTCTGCTTCGTCATCCAGCTCTAGTGCTTCAATTTTTGCAATCATTATGTCTAGGCTGGTACTCGCCACGTCAAGAGTGTTTTTCAACATGGTGACATTTTGCTTCCAATTTTCTGGTAAGCTATGCAACATCGTCTTGTTCATCTCCTTTTCCTTGTAGGTGACTCCCATAATCTCAAGATCATTTACCAATTGGACAAATCTATGTAATTTCCTTGAAATAGATTCTCCTTTTATATGGTGAAATATCTCATATGGATTAATCAGTTTATCCTTGTTAATCTCAGTAACCTCACTGCTCCCTTCACACATAATTTGCAGAGCATCCCAAACCCCTTTGGTTGTTCCATATTTTTTCAGCCTTTTGAGAACATCCATTTTCAAAGCATGTGTTAGAATGGAGTATGCTTTGAGATCAATCTTGATTTTCTTGTACTCTTCATCTTTAAGATTTAAACATGGATACATAATGGGAATTCTTGAAGTTCTGTATTATGCAGCTTGATCAGCATTTAGTGACAATGGAATGTAAGGCCCTTTGCAAATTGAGATCCAATAGTCCAGATCTACACATGTGATGTAATTTCTAAACCTGATTTTCCACTACTTAAACTCGGATTTGGGTTTAAGCATTGGAGGTTTAGATGCATGCCCAAGTTCAGACAGATTATGTGAATCCATTGTTAATTTACTGATTTTTGTTACTTGGTGTTGAGTACTTTTTAGTTGATTTTATGTCTTTGTGAGGTTCGAGCAGTGTAAAGTCCTTGTGTTCTTTGTTCAATAGTTCTTAGCAACTCTGATGAGTTCAACAGTTCTTAGAATGTGTCGATCTAGACGAGTTCACTGGTTTCACTGTTAGTTTTTGAGAACTCGACAACCACAGATCTGCTAAGATAAAGTTTCAAGGTGTTTTTCAATATGTATATTTATCAGCATTCAAGATCTGCTAATAAACAACTCAATCACCAGATCAATCGATGTTCATTTAAAATCTGAACTGATTTGAGTGAATTCAAGAGCCGAGGCTCTGATACCAATTGATAGGGTTTTATGGGAATGAAAATCTTAGTTGATGTGACTCAACTTAGGATCAAATATGATGATTGAGTCAGTAATATAGTTGCGGAATTACTATATTACAGAACATTAACTACTGAAGTAAATGCTTTGATGAATAGTTCACAAAGACAACAAGATACTGTTGAAAATGCATAATATTATAACTGATGGAAGAAACTTACAAAGTTAGCGTATACTATTCTATTTATAGGCATACCCATTGCCTGTACAAAATGACTAAACTACCCTGATAACTATACATCAGAATCGAGTCTAGGTACAAAAATAACATAAGCATTTGTAAGTGTTCATCCGCATTGACTAATGCGGATGAACAAGTCTTCATCAGCATTTGTTGATTGTCTTCAGCATTAACTTAGTTCATCCGTAGTTCTTGTTGCGGAAGAACAAGTCTTGGCAGCATTTCTTTTGTTCATCCCCATTAGTTAATGCGGATGAACAAACACTTGTCAGCATTTCTTCTTTCTTCTTCCGCATTAGTTAATGCGGATGAACAAATACTTGTCAGCAGTTGTTCAATGGTCATTCGCATTAACTAATGCGGAAACTTCAACACTTGGCTTTTTCTTCTCTTTTTCTTCTGTTGAACAAACTGTTTTCTGCTTTTGTCTTTTGTCTTTTGTCCTTGTTGATTTCCAATCAGAGCAACCTACAACCACCTTTTGAATTGGCAAGTATGATCCTTTCAGGGTCTAACAAGCTCCATCAATAGCACAACCAACAATAAGAACAACTGTATCAACTTCAACTACCATAACAGTCCACACATCCATATCACAACAAAAACAAGAAACAACTGAAGATCCACCAGAATCTTCACATCTTCCATCACACAAAAACACTTGAAGTACTAAGGTTGCATAATCCTTAGAGGAAGTATTGTTTGACTCTGAAAGGATCATGCATGCCAATTCAAGTCGTGTTAGAATTTGTTCTGGTTGGAATATTGTGCAAGTGTGATTTTTGCGGATGAAGATTGAAGAAATGCGGATGGCAGAAAAGGTTAAGTATTGTTCAGCCATATTATTATTTTCGGATAAACAAAAATAAATACAAATGGGCATTTGTTTACCTGTAAAGCACTAATGTGGGTGAACTTAAACAAATATGTATGCCTAACAACGACAAATGCGGACAAGACTTGTACACCCACAAAGATATATGCGGATGTATAAAAGACAAATGTAGGTGAAGAACTACTTTTGCGGATACTATTATTTTGTACTTTATACTTAGTATTCTTAGATTGTATATCAGGGTATTTAAGTCATTATACAGGTCATAGTGTCTAACCAATAAATAGATAAGTTTTTACCCTTTTTGTAACTCTTAGAAAATCCACACAGAAATCCATATTGTAATTTTGAATGATTATTATCAATAACACTAAATATTATGAGTAATTCTAATTGTTTTGGTAATTAGTTTTTGTATTTCCACTGGAATTATCATTGAAATTAATTGATATATTCGATTCTTATTGATTGTTACCCAGTCAAAAAGCAACCAATTATAAAAGAAGAACCGGTAATGAAATGCGTACCCCCACCTCTGTAAGTAGCACTGCCTGCATATCCAAGTCGTCTAAGGCCACAACGCATGGTGGCGTGTATGGCAAGTTCCTAGAGCTATCCAAACAGCTCGCATTAACCTGCCATTGGTGGAAGGTCTTGATAAAATCCCAAAACTATAAGAACTTCATAAAAGTGGTGTTGTTGAATAAAAAGAAGTTGTAAGTGTTATCACTTTAGGTTTTTAATGAGGAGTGCACTATAGTTTTACAAAACAAGCTACCTTAAAAGATCATTGATCCAGGAAACTTTACCATACCTTGTCTAATAGGAGATTTTTCAATTGTGAATGGTTTAGTTGACTTAGGGGCTTGCATTAACCTCATGCCTTATGCAGTTTTCCAAAAACAGAACTAGGAAAACCTAGACCAACCCTCTTGAGCATTCAGTTAGCTAACCACTCCATGAAATACCCTTGGTATCGTGGAAAGTGTCACACCCTTAAAATCTGCGTGCGGGGTTTTACCACGAGGTGCATGACATACCAGGATCTCAGTCATTAGTTACTCAGAACGACTCTATATGTACAAACATTCAAAATCAAAGTTTAACTTTAAATACTGCGGAAGCGTTAAATAAACCAGAAAACCCAAAATAATGTAACATGATTTAAAATGCGCAAACAAACGCGCCCAAGTATTATGCAAAACCAAAGCATAATGTTTAAACAAACATAATCCCAAAAAAACAATGTTTCATAACATGCTGACAACATCATGATGCTGACCCGTGTAATGTGCTCCTAGGCAATAGCAACCTTAACCTGAGAATAGCATACTAAGAGTCAACACAACGATTGGTGAGTTCAAGAGTTTGCGTTAAACATAAATCAATAACAGTTGCACAATATAAGAAGTGTATTGTAATAGATAGCTAGTCTTTAAACAAATAGTAATAATCATAGCAATTTTATGATTGAAGCTGACTGTGTTACATTTGTTGCCTCCTGCCACGACATACCAGGTCGTGACAATGTTCGTTAGGACAAAATTTCACCCGTTTGACCTCGAGTCGCACAGGTGGGGCTCGTCAGACCCAGTAGTACTACCCAAAATTTCCCCGCTAAATCATTATTAACAATCTGAAAGTGTGACGACTTTCCATGGTAATCAACACTATATTATACTATACACAACTCATATAAATAAAGCGTTTGTAAAAACAACAGTATGCTATCTCCCCCAAAAGAGATTATGTAAAAAGAGTGGGGCATGAACTCACCTGATGCGCGTAAGAAATTACTTAAGGCTTAACTTGACAAGAAAGAGTGGATAGACAACCCTCAGAGGTCACCTAGAACACATGAGTGCATAAGTATGTGTACACAGAATCATAATGAAACCCTAAGTGCTCTACAAACCAAAGAACTCAAGGCTTTAGAAGACAAGACACATTTGACCCTTTACCCGTTTGACCCGTTGGTGACATTATAGGTGAAATTCCATTCAAACAAGCATAACAACACATCACACATGATTTACATACAAACTAATCACATATGACACTTCATTAATCACATATACTAACTAGATCATCATACAACCAGATTTCCCATACAAGTCATGTGAATCTCAAACAATTATCATGTTTAACATAGTTACAACACAACCAATGCATCATACATAGAATCAAATCATGCACGGCATGCCATGTGAAACCACTCACGACTTCACACCCTAAACCCTGCCAATCCTACAAAGTAGGGGCCACAGATTCGCACGCGTGTATGATGACCATCAAAATACAATTTAACAGAATTCTTATCACCCAAGATGTTCAACCATGATCAACTACAATCCAAATAATAGCCTATCATAACCCCTATGACCCATATCCATGTAATCCGACAAATAGGCCAAACCTACCAATTAACCCAATAAACATTCATACACCCAAACAATACATTCTACTACCTTAGAAACCATCCATGAACATACTAGCATGATCCTAATGTCCCAAACATACTCAAACAATCATATTAAAGAATTTGTGCAAATCAAGTTTCCCTTTTGGGAAAGCACATCCCAAAATCTATCAAAAACCCAATACATTCATGAATTCATTACTAATATACCAATTCAAGCTCATGTTAACATCTAGACATGATCAACAACATCCAATCATCATAATTCATCAATCTTTCTAACCAAAAGTTGCTACTTTTAGTAAGACATGAGCTACAACATTCATTCTTGGATTTCCAACATTCATATCATCAATCTAACACCCAATCATCATCGCAAACACATTAACCACATCAATTCATCATCAAATCACCATATTCATGCAAATAAAGTTACTATTATTAGTAACCTATGAACAACGCATCAAAATCGCAACTTTCTTGCATAATCAACGTTAACAAACGTCTATACAATCTAACTAACATATTAACATCATCAAACAATCAAGAATCGATCTCCAGATCATCAATTTCAAATTAGGATTTCGGCCACTTCAAAAAAAATGCATGAAAAACTCAAAACCAACCTTTAATTCACATAATGGGCAAGATTTGATGCTTGCTACACGTTAGAACCACTTGGAACTAATCAAAATCGATGCTTGATGCTTGGATTTGGTCGAATTTGGCAAGGGAAGCGGGAGAGAGTGCAGGTCGCGGCCGTAAGGGGGGGGGTATTTGGGTTGGGATTTTGTGTTTTGTTTTATTTAATAATCCATAATTACCCTTTTAACCCTTATAATTTGTATTTTATTAAAACTAAGCTTTTAATTACTTTTTAAAAGGTTTAAACTTAAAATAATAAGCATATAAACTAACAATAATAATCATATGCGTTATCTTTACTAGATACAAAACATACGGATTAACCACACACGTTTCCACGTTACGCGATAAAATTCATAATTAATATTTAAATCGCATATTCACAACTAATAATCAACATAGAAATTGTTTGTTTAACATTATTAATTATTATTAAGTCACCAACGTTCAACAACAACTAGTGTGTGGTCACGACACGTGTATGCAAGACTTAACGGAACTAACGGAGTTTGGTAACGGAAAATTACCGGATGTCACATTATCCCCATGTTGAAAGAATTTTCTTCCCGAAAATTGCGTTACATGGTGAGTGTTCCATCACTGGTCTAATGCATTGGCATAAAGTAATCGAAATCGAGTGAGTTTGGGTGAGTTGTCACATCATCCCCATGTTGAAAGAAATTTCGTCCCGAAATTTAAATCAGTACCTTCACCGGCTGACATCGCCTTTTCGAATAGCTAAGGATACTTAAGCTTCATTTGGTCCTCACGCTCCCACGTGAATTCTAGTCCATGTCTCGAGTTCCATCGAACTTTGACAATGGGTATCTTGCTTCGCTTAAGTGTCTTCACCTCACGATCCATCACTTCGACCGGTTCCTCAATGAAGCGTAATTGTTCATCCACTTGAACTTCTTCCAGCGGTACGACCATCGTTTCATCCATTAAGCACTTCTTCATATGTGAAACATGGAATACATCATGGATTCAACTTAGCGAATCAGGTAGGGCTAATCGATAGGCCACTGGACCTATTCTTTCCAATATCTCAAATGGTCCAACATATCTCGGATTTAGCTTTCCTCGCTTACCAAACCGGATCACACCTTTCCATGGTGAGACCTTCAGTAAGACCTTATCACCAATCTAAAACTCTAGAGGTTTCCGTCGCTTATCAGCATAACTTTTATGTATGTCGCTCGCTGCAGCCATACGATTCCTTATTTGTACAATCTTCTTAGTAGTCTCGTGTACTAACTCAGGACCCGTTAACTGGTTGTCACCAATTTCAGCCCAACAAACTGGTTATCTACATTTTCTCCCATACAACGCATCAAAAGGTGCCGCTTTTATGCTAGTGTGATAACTGTTGTTGTACGAAAATTCCACCAATGGTAGGTGAACTTCCCAGTTATTCCCGAAGTCAATCACACAAGCACGTAACATGTCCTCCAAAGTCTGTATAGTACGCTCGCTTTGACCATCAGTCTGTGGACGATAAGCAGTACTCATATCCAATCGCGTACCCAAAGATTTCTACAGTGATTGCCAGAAGTGCGATGTGAAACGAGAATCGCGGTCAGAAATAATTGAGATCGGTACTCCATGCCTCGAATCGATCTCCTTCAAATAGAGTCAGGTTAATTTCTCCATCTTGTTTGTTTCCTTTATCGCTAGGAAATGAGCAGACTTTGTAAATCTATCCACGATAACCCATATTGTGTCGCAACCAATAGAAGTTCGAGGTAACTTAGTAAAAAAATCCATTGATATCTGATCCCACTTCCACATAGGGATCTTGGGTTGTGGTAATAGTCCAGATGGTTTCTGATACTCCACTTTTACCTTTGAGCAGGTCAGACACTTGCTCACATACGTAGCTACATCCGCCTTCATGTTTGGCCACCAGTAGTACGCCTTCAAATCATGGTCATCTTGTCAGATCCAGGATGTATAGAGTACTTAGACTTATATGCCTCACTCATCACCAGATCTCTCAGATTTCCATGCAGAGGTACCCAAAGTCTGTCCATGAAGTAACGAATCCCATCCGCTTTTACATTCAACTGTTTTTCCATTCCCCTTAACGATTCAGACCCAATGTTTTCTCCTGTTAGGGCTTCTATCTGAGCCTCTCGGATTTGTTCCGATAATCGTGTTCTGATAGTAAGTTGCAAAGCTCGCACATGTTGAGGCTTAGTAGTTTCTTTCCTACTCAGCGCATCAGCAACTACACTTGCTTTCCCCGGGTGGTACTTGATAACATAGTCATAGTCATTCAGTAATTCTACCCAGCGCCTTTGCCTCATGTTCAGTTCCTTTTGCTCAAAGATATGCTGAAGACTCTTGTGATCGGTGTAAATAGTGCATTTGGTATCGTACAAGTAATCTCTCTAGATCTTTAAGGCAAAAATTACCGCACCCAGCTCCAAGTCATGGGTGGTATAGTTCTTCTCTTGAACCTTTAACTGTCTAGAGGCGTAAGCTATCACCTTATCCCGCTGCATCAGGACGCATCGAAGCCCTTGAATGGAAGCGTCACAATAGACTACGAAATCATCACTACCCTCCGGTAACGCCAATATCAGTGCGCTACACAGTTTCTGTTTCAGCAATTGGAAAGCAGATTCCTGACTCTCACCCCATTTGTATGTTGTTCCCTTGTAAGTCAAAGCTGAGAGAGGTTGTGTAATCTTAGAGAATCCTTCGATGAACCGTCGATAATATCCCACTAATCCAAGGAATTTTCGTATCTCACTTGGTGTCTTAGGAACAGACCAATTCTTTATCGCTTCAATCTTTGCATGATCAACATGTATTCCCTTCTCGTTGATAATATGACCCAATAATTGCACCTCACGTATCCAAAAATCACACTTAGAAAACTTCACATACAGTTGTTCCTTTCTAAGTAATTCCAAGATTAAACGTAAGTGCTTCTCATGTTCTTCCTCAGTCCTTGAGTATATCAGTATGTCATCAATAAAGACGATAACAAACTGATCAAGATAGGGTTTGCACAAGTTATTCATGAGGTCAATGAATACTGCTGGTGCATTCGTCAACCCAAATGGCATGACCAAAAATTCATAGTGACCATATCGTGTACGGAAGGCAGTCTTCGAGATGTCCCCTTTCAAACTCTCAGCTGATGATACCTAGACCTCAGATCAATCTTAGAGTAATAGCTTGATCCTTGCAGTTGATCAAACAAATCATCTATACGAGGTAAGGGATATCTATTCTTGATAGTAACCTTGTTCAGTTCCCTATAGTCAATGCACATTCGAAATGTACCATCCTTCTTCTTGACAAACAGAACTGGTGCTCCCCAGGGCGACGAACTCGGTCGGATAAACCCTTAATCCAACAGCTCTTGTAGTTTGGCGGATAATTCCTGCAGTTTGTTCAGAGCTAACCGGTAAGGTGCTCTCGCAATTGGAGCGGCTCTTGGAGTCAACTCAATTTGGAATTCAACTTGACGATGAGGCGGTAATCCAGGCAGGTCTTCCGGAAACACATCGGGAAATTCGCGAACTACGGGGATATCCTCTATCTTCTTTTCCTCAGTCTGTTTATCTGTGATGAGTGCCAATATGGCCAGTCAACTCTTTTTTAACAACTTCTATGCCTTCATGAACGAGATGATGCCTATCACCGCACCACTCCTATCACCTCTGACCGTAAGGACTTCTTCGCCAATGGGAATCTGTATGATCTTCTCGTGGCATATGACTTCCGCTTGTTTACCGGGAGGCCAATCCATGCCTACTACTACATCAAAACTTCCTAGTGTAACAGGAATGAGATCTATGGCGAATGTATGACCAGCAAGCTCTATCTTGCAGTCTATAAGAATATGCATTATGTGAATTTGTGTACCGTCAGCTAACTCTACGGTGTATTTAGATTCTATTGTTGAGGGCATATCACTTAAAAGACTACAAAACTTAGCGGACACGAAACTTCTATCGGCTCCGGTATCGAATAATACGGTAGCAAAACGACCATTAACCGAAAATTTACCAGTTACAGTTGTAGGGTCGTTTAGAGCCTCACCTGAGCCAATGACGAAGGCTCTTCCTTTGGCTCCATTGTTGGTATTGCCTCCATTGTTGTTGTTGTTGCTGTTGTTGTTGCCATTACCATTCCTCTTGAGCTGGGGACAGTTGCGTCTATAATGGCCTTCTTTTCCGCATTCAAAACAGCCTTTGGGAGTTTCCTGGGACTGTTGTGGCTTTTTCATCAGCTCACCACGACAGTCTTTGGCTGCATGACCAATCTTCCCACAAAGTTGGCACTTGAAATTGTCACATCGACCCACATGGTGGTAGTTACACCGGTTGCACTTCGGCTGTCTTCCGCCATACCCACCGGGTCCTTGATTTGAGGGAGTCGCCTGGTTGAAGCTTCGATTATTATCGAACCTCTGTTGCTGTTGTTGATTTTGCTGCTGTTGTTGAGGTTGAGATTGCCTGCTTGATGACAATCCCTTATTGCCGGAACCATCCCACTTACGTTTTGGGTCGGGCACGCTTGCCACCGCGCCCCGCTTGGGTAATCGTCCTTGCTCGACTGCTTGATCAGTCAGCTTGTGAGCCAATCGAATAACCTGCTGGATAGTGGTGAGGTTCGCAGCAGTCACCATGCTTTGTATCTCTGAAACCAAGCCACGCAGATAAAGCTCAATTCGTTTGATCGGCGGATCGATCATGCCAGGGCAAAGTGTTGCCAACTCGTGAGACCTCATAGTGTAGGCCTCGATCTCAGATCCTTCCATCTTTAACTGTAAGAAAGCCTCCAACTTCTAGACTTCATCCGGCTCTTCCTTCGGATCTTCTTCTGGCTCCTTTTTAGGGTCTTCCTTAGGGTCCTCCTCCTCAGGGTCTTCGGCAGGTGCAGGTATAGCAATCTGGAGTGCTACCAGTTGTGCCTCTAGAGCAGTAAACCTATCGTTAGCCATCACCTCCCACTGCTCTAGTGCATTCACGCATCCTACGCCGTCAGCTATCGCATAACACCCATTAAGGGTTTTCCCATGTTGCTCATCGAGCATATCCACTTGTTGTCGCAGTTCTCTCACCTGGTGTCTTAGGGTAAAATTCTCACTAGTGAGTATCCTGACACGTTGCTGCGCGGTGTCCAGTGCAGCCGGTAGTGCAGCAAAGGCTTGCTCTTGAGGAATATCCAGGGTAGGGAGTGTGAGAGATGGGGTAGCTGTCAAAGACCTCGTTCGTGGTCGGGTAGAGGCTATCGGTGGTACTCGCTCCCGATATATCATATGTCGTATGCAGGTAGGATAGTAATCCCAATCTCGCGGAGGATCACGTTTAGGTATCGTGAACGGTTGATCCTAATCAACCTCTTCAGATGGATACTGATGTCGTGGCCAGTCCGATCCACTGTCCGGTTTGGGTGAGTAAGGAGGTGACTCAGATCTCGCGGGTCTCTTACCCAAGTCGCGCGACGATGATGCCATGCTGCGAAGTACGTGTTGCGTATGCCAATGAGTATACAGTAAGAAGAGTAAATGACAAGCAACCAACAACTGTACGGTTATAGTCTACTTTGTGTGTATGCAAGCTAGTTCCTTATAACGAATGGCTCTGATACCAATCTATCACACCCTCAAAATCCACGTGCTGGGTTTTACCGCGAGGTGCATGACATACCAGGATCTCAGTCGTTAGTTACTCAGAACGACTCTATATGTACAAACATTCAAAATCAATGTTTAACTTTAAATACTGTGGAAGCGTTAAATAAACCAGAAAACCCAAAACAATGTAACATGATTTAAAATGCACAAACAAACGCGCCCAAGTATTATGTAAAACCAAAGCATAATGTTTAAACAAACATAATCCCAAAAAAACATTATTTCATAACATGCTGACAACACCATGATGCTGACCCGTGTAATGTCCTCCTAGGCAATAGCAACCTTAACCTGAGAATAGCATACTAAGAGTCAACACAACGGTTGGTGAGTTTAAGAGTTTGCTTTAAACATAAATCAATAACAGTTGCACAACATAAGAAGTGTATTGTAATAGATAGCTAGTCTATAAACAAATAGTAATAATCATAGCGATTTCGTGATTGAAGCTGACTGTGTTACGTTTGTTGCCTCCTGCCACGACATACCAGGTCGTGACAATGTTCGTTAGGACAAAATTGCACCCGTTTGACCTCGAGTCGCACAGGTGAGGCTCATCAAACCCAGTAGCACTACCCAAAATTTCCCTGCTAAATCATTATTAACAATCCGAAAGTGTGAGGACTTTCATGGTAATCAGCACTATATTATACTATACACAACTCATATAAATAAAGCGTTTGTAAAAAAACAGTATGCTATCTCCCCCAAAAGAGATTATGTAAAAACCGTGGGGCATGAACTCACCTGATGCGCGTAAGAAATTACTTAAGGCTTAACTTGATAAGAAAGAGTGGATAGACAACCCTCAGAGGTCACCTAAAACACATGAGTACCTAAGTACATGTATACAGAATCATAATGAAACCCTAAGTGCTCTACAAACCAAAGAACTCAAGGTTTTAGAAGACAAGACACATTTGACCCAGTTGACCCGTTTGACCCGTTGGTGACATTATAGGTGAAATTCGATTCAAACAAGCATAACAGCACATCACACATGATTTACATACAAACTGATCACATATCACACTTCATTAATCACATGTACTAACTAGATCATCATACAACCAGATTTCCCATACAAGTCATGCGAATCTCAAACAATTATCATTCTCAACATAGTTACAACACAACCAATGCTTCATACATAGAATCAAATCATGCACGGCATGCCAAGTGAAACCACTCACGACTTCACACCCTAAACCATGCCAATCCTACTAAGTAGATTCGCACGCATGTATGATGACCATCAACATACCATTTAACAGAATTCTTATCACCCAAGATGTTCAACCATGATCAACTACAATCCAAACAATAGCCTATCATAACTGCTATGACCCATATCCATGTAATCCCACAAACAGGCCAAAACCTACCAATTAACCCAATAAACATTCATACACCCAAACCATTCTGCTACCTTAGAAACCATCCATGAACATACTAGCATGATCCTAATGTCCCAAACAACTCAAACCATCATATTAAAGAATTTGTGCAAATAAAGTTTCCCTTTTGGGAAAGCACATCCCAAAATCTATCAAACACCCAATACATTCATGAATTCATTACTAATATACCAATTCAAGCTCATGTTAACATCTAGACATGATCAACAACAACCAATCATCATAATTCATCAATCTTTCTAACCAAAAGTTACTACTTTTAGTATGACATGAACTACAACATTCATTCTTAGATTTCCAACATTCATATCATCAATCTAACACCCAATCATCATCACAAACACATTAACCACATCAATTCATCATCAAATCACCATATTCATGCAAATAATGTTACTATTATTAGTAACCTATGAACAACGCATCAAAATCGCAACTTTCTTGCATAATCAATGTTAACTAACGTCTATACAATCTAACTAACATATTAACATCATCAAACAATCAAGAATTGACCACCACATCATCAATTTCAAATTAGGGTTTCGGCCACTTCAAAAAAAATGCATGAAAAACACAAAACCAACCTTTAATTCTCGTAATGGGCAAGATTTGATGCTTGCTACACGTTAGAACCACTTGGAACTAATCAAAATCGATGCTTGATGCTTGGATTTGGTAGAATTTCGCAAGGGGAGAGGGAGAGAGTCCAGGTCGCGGCCGTAGGGGGGGGGGTATTAGGGTTGGGATTTTGTGTTTTGTTTTATTTAATAATCCATAATTACCCTTTTAACCCTTATAATTTGTATTTTTAAAACTAAGCTTTTAATTACTTTTTAAAAGGTTTAAACTTAAAATAATAAGCATATAAACTAACAATAATAATCATATGCGTTATCTTTACTAGATACAAAACATACGGATTAAACACACACGTTTCCACGTTACGCGATAAAATTCATAATTAATATTTAAATCGCATATTCACAACTAATAATCAACATAGAAATTGTTTGTTTAACATTATTAATTATTATTAAGTCACCAACGTTCAACGACAACTAGTGTGTGGTCACGACACGTGTATGCAAGACTTAACGGAACTAACGAAGTTTGGTAACGGAAAATTACCGGATGTCACAGAAAGCCTAGTAGTTAAAATTGATGAACTTGTATTTCCCATGGATTTCATGATCCTTGACATGAATGAGGATAGAAATGTTTCCCTTATCTTAGGTTGACCATTCTTAGCAACCATTCGCTCTCTCATTCATTTTTGCACCGATAGACTAACATTTCAAGTGGATGGAGAAAAAGGGACTTTCGACAAAGGACGGTCCACGAAACACCCTCTACAACATGGTGATTCACTACATTATATTGATATCTACGACTCTATCATAAGTTGTCATTTAAAAAAAACTCTTGAAAATAAAGCTTGGAACACTCAATTGATAGAAGCTAAAGCACACAAGGCCATTTTTGAAGCTCAAGCAACTCCAAAACCAGAAGTTAAAAATTTCATCTTATCAAGAAGTATATGAGATCATTGAATGAGAATGAAAACCTAAAACAAAACCATCAACTGAAAGTCCACCTGTTTTAGAACTAAAAGAACTCCCGTCTCATCTCGAATACACTTTTCTATATAAGCTTTTATTCTTATTGTAATGTCTAAATATAAAGATTAGTTTTTAAAGAATATGATTCTTGGGGCATATGGTGAAGGAAGGAATAGTGTTACGAAATAAAATCTTTTGAGCAAGACTCGAGATTGATTAGAACAAAGTCAACACTATTTCCAAATTTCTACCTCCTATATCCATGAAAACAATCAGAAGCTTCCTTAGTCTTGCCGGATTCTATTAAGGATTCATGAAAGACTTCTCATGATCACACAACCAATGGCTCAATACTTGTTAGGAGTAGGTGTAGACCAACTTATTTAGAGATATGTGTATGGAAACGAAGCACAACAAATTCTAAGGCACTATCATGAAGGACCCATAAAAGGATACCATAGAAATTTTCTCACAATGAAAAAGATCTTTGCATCAGGGTTTTATTAGCCCATGATCTTCAACGATTTTGACAACATGATACACGCCTATGACACCTATTAAAAAGTAACCAATATCTCAACATGGGATAAAATGCCTCAAGAACCCATTCAAGTATGTGAGGTATTGACATATGAGAAATTGATTTTAAGGGGCAAGTTTTGGTGTCTTTTGGAAAGTGATACATCTTGGCAACTGTCTATTATGTCTCAAAATGGGCTAAAGTTCAAGCATTAAATAGCAACGATGCAAGAAACATTGTCGGATTTTTTAAGTAACTAATCTCCCATTTTGGTGATTTGAAAACCCTTAATAGTGATCGTTGAACGTATATCGGTAATGTTCAACTCAAAAGAGCAATGGCTTGTTATGGCATTCACCACGGCTTCGTAACATCCTACCATCCGCAATCAAATGGGCAAGTTAAGGTCACTAACAGAAGCATTTAATGAATCCTCGAAAAACAATTGGCCATAATCTCAAAAATTGGTCTATTAAGATAGATGATACATTATGGGCTTTCCGGGTAGACTATAAGACTCTCATAGTCATTACACTATTTAAGTAAGCGTACAGGAAGTAGTTTCATATAACTGTGAAAATTGAGCACAAAGCATATTGGGCACTCAAGTAAGTAAATCTCGATCTACACACTACCTGAAGGTCATAATAGCTTTATGCATATCCACAAACTCGAGGAACTAGCAGAACAAGCGTACAAAAACTAGAGGGTTTACAGGAACAACAAGGGGGGATTAATAGATTGAAAATATATACAATTAAAGACGTCTATCCGAATGGTGTCGCGAGATTTAAAATAATAGGGATTAAGATTTAAAGTCAATTATTATCTGTTAAAATCCTATACTAGTGGACCAACCAAGATCTTCTCTGACAAACTAACCCTCAATACCCAATAAAAACTAAGTGTGGGGAAAGGTATCGCCAAGGACCCAAAATCATAACATGAAATTTATACATAGATTTTCTTAGAGTTTTAGCATTTTGTAGAATCCCTAAGCCAACATGGTGTCGTGAGTAATCAAGCATGCCCTCGTGGCCCTACCAAATCATTCATGATCTGCGTTGATGACTCTAGAATGTTAGAACTCGACTTTATGACAAATTTAGAAAGCACGGGGTCATGCCTAGAACAACACACGCCCATGTTTACTATTTTCAACTAGCAATTAGGCAACTTGCTTGTTCTAGCCTAACATCACTTAAAACTATCAAAAACACTCCAAAATAGAGATTCCAACAACGGTAGCACAAATTTGACCCTGATACGAAATCACATTCCGAAACGCGAGAGCCGATGACATACGAGTATTTTTTCAAGCATCAAGGACTCATCAAAGAGTTGCTAGAATGAACTTGTAAGCCAATCAACGCATTGTTGAATTGATTCAAAACGTCCAACAAATGAGCGAGGAACTCGTTTTTGTCAAGCTCAAGCTTACAAAATTAAGCAACCAAACATTATCCCATTCCATCTCTTCCGCATGAAATATGTGGAACTTTCTTCAAGGAATATAACATGATGTAAAATGTGCGTTGTCGCGTGATTAAGAGTATTAGTTTCCATCTTTAGAGTCTCGGTTTTAACATATGATGAAACCATAGATTGTTATGGAATTAAATAGTCATTTATCTTGTTTTAATTATCTTTAGGAAATTAATCATACCTTTAATAATGATTTAGAACTGATAAATACTAACCGAGATAAGCACATAATGAGTAATGCAGAAAATCATTAAACAAAAAATTTTAACTGAGGCTGTATTAGGGGAACACCCTTGTGTCTAGGGAGGCATGCCCCCGTGCTCGACCACTTTCGACACCAAATCAGCATTTGCACCCCATGGTCACATCCAATTTAGTTTTGACTTTTCCATTTTGGTTTTAACCCCTCAAGCATCTGATTTCATTACCATTTCATCCATTTTGTAAGTTTTTTTCATCTTGTTTAATCCAAGGTAAATTTTATTCATCCCACCTCATAATTTTGTTAAGATTTATGTTAATTAGGTGATTAGGCCTCTTAATTATTTATATGTGTTTTATTTGACAATTCTTGTTTATGGAATGATTTAGTGTTTAATGTTAGTTTAATCTTTCATGTTTATGCTTGTTATAATGATTACCTCCAAGAACCCACATGAAAACTTATATTAATTATATCTTTGTTTGAAAAACTCCATGGCCAAACCTTAAAGTTTCAAAAGCCTATATCAAAGTCTTCATGAATTTTAGCAAGGGTTTGACATGCAATAATCTGTGTCAATAAAAAATGTCATATTTATTAAAATCTTAAGAAATTATGACATGCATTTTTGGATGTCATTATTTAGTGCAGAGCATTATACATCAATTCAAACGATTATAGTTCATCAATCAACAATGGATCGAACTTATGATTTATTTGATTGATATCTGATATTAATCTTCAAAATCAATTATCAAATCAAGAAAAACCTAGTGTTTGTGAGACTATGGCCTTAGATTAGCAAAGGATTCCTAATCGAAAACAAAATTGAGTAAAATTAACAAGAAAATTTGAGCCAGGAACCGTAGAACAGTGAAGGAACACTGTTCATCGCATTTGTGATGAACTATTCTTCATCGCATTGGTTACTAGTACTGTTCACCGCATTCAGTAGCAAAATTATTGTTCATCGCATTAATTAGTGATCTATTACTATTCATTCCATTTCTCAGCTTAGTATTGCATTCTTCATTGCATTACTTACTTTAGCATTGTATTGTTTATCGCATCACTTGAAGATCTTGTTTATTTTGACTTATTTGTTGACTAATAGGACTAATTGGACTTAAAATCAACCTAAAATCAACAACACCTAAGTTTAAAATCAATCTAATCAATATTTAAACATGTTAAAACTAAGAAACTAAGAATGGACTCTAAGTTCCTTTGAACTACGACATGATCCAAAACCACCAATTTTGAGACATAAATCTAAATTTAAATAATGGAAGATCAATTTCATGAACTACATCACCATTATTGATCATGATTATTGGATCTCAATCTGTAAAGGTCCATACATTCTTTGGCTATTGATGTTGACCGGTACAAAAATGTGCAAATTCCAGCTAAAGATCCCTAATTAAATAATAAAGTAGAGGAATTCTAGAAGATAAAGAAGGATATGAACGCTTATTCCTACATCACCATGACATTGAAAACGAATTACTAAAAAGACCTAAAAAGTATATCACTGCCAAAGATGTTTGGGATGCTTTACACATCATGTGTGAAAGAAGTAATGACATGATTAAGATCAACAAAGACAAACTTGTTAATCAGTATTAAACCTTTAATCATATAAAAGGTAAATCTATCTCAAAGTAACTACATAGGATTATTCAGTTGGTCAATGATATGGAATCTATAGGCGTAACCTATAAGGAAAAAGAGGTAAATAAGAAGATGCTACATTCTATACCTGAAAGTTGAAAACGTAGTGTCAGAATGATCAAGAACACTCTACATCTTGATAGTACCAGTCTTGACGCCATAGTTGTTAAAATTGAAGCTTTGGAGTTAGATGAAAAATCAAGAAATCTTTGAGTATCACAAATTACAAAAGGATATAAATTTCCCCAATAAATCACATACTGTTGAGAATGCTTTTATAAATTTCCCCACTAAAACACATTCTGTTGAGAATGCTTTTATTAAAGATGATGACTTCATGACACCTTATGCATCTCCAATAATGACTGCATCTTTCTCCGCTCCTCCTATAAAGAATTCGAAGATCTCATCTTCATCATATCAAGCTCAATCTTAATCATCACCAAATCCATCTGATTATGTCAATGAAGAGAAGAAACATATAATCCATTTGATCAAGATTTTAAGCGTACCTTGGTGGAAGACTTTCATCTTCTCACTTAATTTAAGATAATTTGGAAGAGATAGATCCAAATGATGTAGAGGAAATGGATCTCTAATAAAAAATGGCCATGATAGCCATGCATTAAAAAAATTCTTCAGAAAGGCCAAAAACCTTACCCTTAATGAGTTAACCAGGTTGGGGTATGACAAAACCAAAGTTAAATGATATAATTATGGTGTAAATAGCCATTATCAAGAGAATGCATTCCTCCCATAAACAACAATAGTAATTCCCACGAAATACTAATGGTCACTCATAGGGCAGAAATAGTCATCAGACACACCAACAACAGCAAAAGGGTCAGCTGGTTACTCTAGAAATTCAACATACCAAACTCAACCACATCAGTATATCAACTTAAACTCATAAACTAAGCTCAAGTAATTCCTCACACAAACTCAAATACATTGGTAATCAGACAAGATGGTGTCTGTATTTAGAGTCTGTATTCTAAGCAGATCAAGACAAGCTTTTAGAACCATGCATTGACAAATCACTCTAATGACAGTCCTACTCCTATGCCAGCTGAGGTCAAGGCTAATCTCTATACCCAGAAATGCACTGATGAAATGCAAGATTATCGAGAGCATAATCATAAACTAGAAATTATACTTAGGATGAGAGAGTTCGAATTGAAATGGTAAAACGTGTGCTAAAAGGGTATTGTTGGATCATATGACGTTGGTGCAACCCAAACAACACCTAGAGTATTTTGAAGTACAATTGAAGAAGTCTTTCGAAGACAAAGCTTCTCTTCCGATGACAAGTTGAAGATCTTTTGAAGCTTAAATATGAAGAACTTCCGAAGGGATAACTAAGTCTTCCGAGACTAAGCAGTTTTCCTTCCGAAGTATATGAAGAACTTCCAAAGTTAGAACCAAGTCTTTCGAGACCAAGTAATCCTCCTTCCAAAGCATTCACTCTTAGAAGATCCAAGACAAAGTCTTCCAAAGAATGAAGTCATGAAGACTTGCAGAAGACTCGAAAGAAGTTGATTCTTCAGAAGTATAAATGGCCTTGGAAGAACTTATTCTTCTGAAGCCATTTGCCATTAGAAGAATCATCTATGAACCAGTGGACATAAGTATGGGTTGTCTGACATCAGCTGCAATCTCTGATATACTACATGGTGCTTTTCCACGCCCATGTAGTTGACCATACTTTAATCCACTGTTCACCTTTATCAGTTGTACAGTTACCATACTTAGTTGGTGACAAAAGGTAAGTCATGGACCTGTCATGACTACCTAATCTAGGATAGTATTTTATCTTAGATATTTTACTTCTAGCAATGTAGTATTTGTCTAGTAGTAAATTCCAGCTGGTTTTCCATGTATAACCGGCTATAGATAGTAGTATATATAGTTTCTCATTGTAACTTAAGTAACCATGCTTGTAAGAGTCTTGTATTACTGAGTTGAGAAATAATATATACAAGTATCTTGAAAACCATTCTCGTGTTCATTAACTTATTATATTATTGTCAACTTAGTTGAGGACTTCAAGTAGATGGATATCGACTGCAAAGCCATGACCATGTTGCTTACTGCTATACCAAACTCTATAATGGCAGGCTTTCAGCAATACGAGACTGCCAAAGAACTATTTGATGCTTTGAAGCTGATGTACTCTGGTTCTACTGAATCAAAGGAGAACAAGAATGCTCAAGCAGAAGTTTTAGAACTCGCTTATGTTATTGGTGAGACCTTGAGCCAACAATACTTTAGTTATATGGACTTGATCACCTCTCTTATGGGAGTTGTTCTTGAGAAAAGAGACATAGTCAGAAAATTCTTAAGTGCACTTCCTCATGAGTGGACTTTTTACTGTGTCTCAATCAAGAGAACTTAAAATCTCAACATTCTCACTATGACTGAACTATATGGAATCCTTGATGGATACCATAAGGAGATGGAGACTCAGAAGAGCCACCAAATGAATACACCCTTAAATCCTACAGTCAACAATGCTCTACATGTTGCTGAAGGATCAAGAACTCCCCAGCCTCAGTTGTACCTGAACTACCCCAGCAGCCATCATCCTCTTCTGGGCTATATATCACTTTCCTAAGACACCCAGGTCTCAACAGGCTCAACATACTCCCTTCAGGATAGTTATGCTTTTGTTTCAGGAAGTGAGCACTCTGGAGATTTTCAATTCTGTTTTGATGATCTAGAACTGGAAGGTAGTTCCCTCAGAACCCAACTAACAACAAATTCAGGTTTGATAAGAGCAAGGCCAAGTGCTACAACTGTAACCATCATGGTCACTTTTCTAGGGAATGTAAAGTTCCAAGATCTAATCCTGGAGCAGCTCAAGCCTCCCAACATCCTGCTACCTCAAAGGCTGCAACCAAACCCACTGAGCCGCAAACTACA
The DNA here is from genome assembly GCA_025506505.1 of Flaveria sonorensis. NCBI lineage: Eukaryota > Viridiplantae > Streptophyta > Magnoliopsida > Asterales > Asteraceae > Flaveria > Flaveria sonorensis. The sequence goes on along the minus strand of CM046435.1, from coordinate 32,523,388 downwards.
GCTGTTGCTCAAGAGGTTGACTAGAGCTTTATATTGCAAGATGTCACCCCTGCTTAAGATCTCATGGCTAGAGCTGAAGACAGCATGGTATATGAACATCTCTGTACCCCAGCCTATATTGCTAAGGTTAAATTGTATTAGGACTACAAAATGGAAATTAGATCTGATATTGAGTTCTTAAATATCCTAAAATCTGATTTTAAGAGAGTAGAATCTGACTATAAACTCAAAATAGAAGAGTGAGAGAAAACTGTATCCTCTTTAAAATATAAACATACCAACTACAGGACCTAAATAAAAGATCTAATATCCAAGTTGACTGAGCTCAAGCCCAGCTAGTAATAGCTGAGGCTAAAGCAGAGAAGTATGATATTCAAGAGCATAACTTCAATACCAACATTGAACATCCCCACACTCCAAGGTATGCTACCAAAACAAAAGTAGGTTGGGATCTAATGAAATTGCTCCACCACACTCTCTTATGTCTGTTAGACAGCTAAGATGTGGTACTTTTGAGCAAGAGGTTCCAACTGCTGACCGACTACCTAGTGAGCAGAAGAATGATGTAACAATGGTAACCACCACAGGAAAAGATAAAGTAGAAAACCTCATCTCCACCGCTGATCAACCCTTGAACGCCAAAGCAATAAAGAACAAGATCCGCGCATCAAGAAAAACTGCCAAGAAGGTGGTTAAGACCAAGATGAAGATAGACCCAAAACAAAAGGGTGTATTCATCTCAGCCAGATTCTAAGTGGTTGGAAGTTTTGATTCAAGAAAATAGTGTAGTACCAGCACTCCTATCCAGCTGAAGGATCAAAAATTAAAGGGAAAGGGTGTTGAAGAAGAGAAGAAGTGCAAGAAACAACAACCCACACGTCCCACCAATAATAACATTGAGTGCATAAACTGTGGTCTGCATAATCACATGGCTAAAGATTGTTACTACAATCCTACAAGCACACATTATGCAACCAATGTTAAGAAAGAAGACGTCAAGGATGGTTTCACATTTGGACCTTACCATATGGTTCAAGTGTTAAGGAAAGCTTGTTTCTGAAGCTAGGTTGCTTTCGGAAGAAACTCATTCTTCCGAAAGGAAAATAGCTTCGGATGACAAGCCAAAGAACAAACAAAGGAACAAAAGGAATCCTTTGAAACCTTCCGAGAAGAAGACTGCTTAGGAAGAAAAGGTGGCGAAAACCTCTTCTAAGAAGAAAGAAGCGTCGGAAGAAAGTCATGCTGCTCAAGCCTCTTCAGGCTCATCTACACTGATCAACCAAAGGATGGAAAGGAAGATCAGAAAAAATGCTACAGCCCAAACCTCTTCTTCACAAACTATAAATGAATCCACATGCATACAATTTGGTTCAGTTATATCATCTACATTGGAAGAACCCAAGACCAACAAGTCTTGGGTTTCCAATTGTAACTAATCATTTCACCTTATATGCAGGGACATCCACATGACAGGAATGGAAATGTCTGGATTGTGGACAGTGGATGCTCCAGGCATATGACAGGGAACAGATCTCCCCTACAACAATTTGAACATTTTGATGGAGGTCTTGTTCAGTTTGGAGGTGAAGCCGGAGGATACATTTCTGGTAGAGGTAGTGTATCCAATGGTAAGTTAAATATTGAAAAAGTAAACTTTGTCAAACAGCTTGAACACAATCTCTTGAGTGTTTCTCAATTCTGTGATAAAAGCACCAAATGTTTTTTATAAAACATGAGTGCATTATCCTCAAACCCGGGATCATAATTCCTCAGGAATTGGTACTTCTTAGATCTCCCAGGAGAGGGGATATGTACAAGCAGGATATGAACAATGCTATCCTACTCGATGAACTATCATGCTTTCTTTCCAAAGCTAATGGTGATGAGTCAACTCTATGGCATAAAAGAATGTGCCATGTTAATTTAAAAACCATGAATAAACAGGTTAAAAATAATTTGGTACATGGTGTGCCTAAAGAGGATTTTTCAGTAAGGATAACTTTGTTGCTTGCCTGAAAAGAAATCAACACAAGGTTACTCATAAATCCAAAGAGGTTAACTCCATCACCACTCCATTACACTTATTGCACGTGGATCTTTTTGGTCCCATAAGTATAATGAGCATTGGAAGGAAATCATACTGTGTTATGATTGTTGATGATTTTACAAGATTTATATAGGTAGTATATTTAAGAACTAAAGATCAAACGACTGAAACTTTAAAATCTTTTATTCTTATAATTGAAAATCAAAAGAATCAAAGGTAAAAATCATTAGAAGTGATTAAGGGCTAAGTTTAAGAATCAAGTTCTTGACTCATTTTGTGACTCAAAAGGGATTACCAGACAATATAGTGCTCCTAGAACTTCTCAACAGAAGGGTGTTACTGAGAGGAGGAACAGGACACTTATTAAGGCTACAGGAACTATGTTAGCTGATTCAAAGCTACCTCTAACATTCTGGGCAGAGGCAGTCAGCACTGCATGCTATGTGCAGAACAAGGTTCTCATTGTTAAGCCCCATGGAAAGACCCCTTATGAGTTATGGAATAAGAGGCCACCGTTCATTGGCTTTCTTAGGTCCTTTGGCAGAAGGTGTACCATACTTAACACAAAAGACAATTTAGCAAAGTTTGCTGAAAAGTCGAATGATGCTATCTTTGTTGATATTCCTCAACCTCAATTGCTTATAGAGTATATAACATTACAAATCAACAATTTGAGGAATCATCTAACATTGTTGTTAATGAGCACAATCCTCGTGTTAAGGGGAATGGTCCTGATCATATCTTTAATTTAGAATTGTTTCCAAACTATTCTAAACCATCTTGTAGGAATGTTTCAGCTGGAACAGGAACTCAAAGTGACCCCTATGAAGATCAACTGTTTGAGTTACCCAGACCTATTCCTAGTTCTCCAAGAAGAATTGAAGAACAAGCTCCCACTACTAGAAGTCCTGAAAGCTTGAGCATCTCAGGAAACAATAAAGCTTCAACAAGTTGTCAGCCAACCGAGCCTCAAAACGCATCTGCTGACAACTCCAGCATTCAACACCAAGCAGATAAAGACAGTGATCTGGAGGAACAGGAAACTATTGGTACTGCTTCTCGGTAAAATATCATTGATGTTGTCACACATTCATTCAATTAGTCCTCATTGAATGAGTGTGAGACATCAGCTGGTCATGGTCTTCAAAATCTTGAGCAAACCTTCTTAAATCTGGATCTATCTATGCAACTAGATGTGATTCCTGGGCTCAGGATACACAATACTCATCCAGCTAAGAACATCATTGGGGATGTCTCAAAAGGTGTGAGGACAAGAAGTCAGACCCATAATGGAAAGTATGCTTGTACTCATGCTTTCTCTCTCAAATGGAACCAAAGAAGGTGGAAGAATCCCTCGAGGACAACAATTGGGTTGAAGCTATGCAAGGGGAATTGCTTTAATTCAAGAGGCAAAAGGTATGGAACTTGTGTCTATTGCCACCTGGCCAAGTCCCCATTGGCACCGAGTGGGTGTTCAGAAATAAGAAAGATGATAGTGGTTTGATCATCAAGAACAAGGCAAGACTTGTTGTTCAAGGATACACACAGGAGGAGGCATAGGTTACACTGATGTCTTTGCACCTGTTGCAAGACTTGAGGCTGTGAAAATTTTCCTTGCTTTTGTAGCATCCAAGAACTTCACTGTCTATCAACTTGATGTCAAATGTGCATTCTTATATGTGGAGATCGATAGAGAATCCTATGTGTGTCATTCACCTGGATTTGAAGACCCACAGCACCCCAACTATATGTGCAAACTAGATAAAGCTCTTTGTGGGTTGTATCAAGCACCTAGGCTATGGTATGAGACCCTGTCTCAGTTTCTTCTTAGGAATGGTCACACTAGAGGCACCATAGATAAGACATTGTTCATAAAGAAGTCTGGAAAGGACATGCTACTTGTTTAAGTCTATGTTGATGACATCATATTTGGTTCCTCAAATGACCAAATGTGCAAAGACTTTGAAAGCAACATGAAGAAGAAATTTGATATGATTTCAATAGGAAAGATGGATTTCTTTCTTGGAATTCAAGTGAAGCAGATGGAAGAAGGGTTGTTCATCAATCAATCTAAGTATGTCAAGGAATCTTAGAGAGATTTGAGATGAAAGATTGTAAGCCAGGCAAGACACCTATACCCCGAACTCACAATGTTTGTCCTGATTCCGAGGGGGAGGATACTGATCAATATTAGTATAGGGTGATTATTGGATCTTTGATGTATCTCACTGCAAGTAGACCTAATATCATGTTTTCAACCTACATTTGTGCAAGATATCAGGCTGCTCCCAAGGTGTCTCACCTAATTGCTGCCAAGAGAATTCTTAGATACCTTAAAGGAACTCCCAAACTGGGTCTTTGGTATCCTAAGAATAAGGACTTCAATCTCTATAGGTACACTGACAGTGATTATGGTGGCTACAACATCAACAAGAAATCCATATCCGGAGGATGTCAATTTCTTGGTTGAAGGATTATCTCCTGGCAATGCAAGAAGCAAACATGTGTCTTTACATCAACTGCTAAAGCTAAATACATTGCTGCTGCAAGCTGCTGTGCTCAACTGCTGTGGATTCAGAATCTAATGCTGGACTATGGTTTCAACTTCGTGGAGACTCCTATCCACATAGACAACAAGAGTAATGCTGGAGAGAAACTTCGTCAGACTCCAAGACAACAAGCATATCGACATCAAGGCATATCGACATTCATTTCATTATAGATATTCATGCGAAAAATCTAATTAATCTAGTCAAATTGAATTCAAATGAATAGTATGCTAACTTGTTCACCAAAGCCTTTGATGAAAAAAGATTTTAATACTTAATTACAGCCATTGGGATGATTATCATTGACTTGTTCTTCTCTTTTGAAAAACCTTTTTAAAATATGTCTTGTCTATGTTGTCTAAATACAATCTAAGCCCTGTTACAAAAAGCCTTTCTTCAAAAATCTAAGTGTAAATTCTTCCGAAGAGAAACTTACCTTCGGCAGAGATCTTTATCCATCTTCTGAAGTCAAATTTCTCTACAAAAATATTATCTTCTGAAGACTTTTTAGCCTCAGAAGAAAATTTGATCATAGATCAAATCTACTTTCGAAGCTTCCTAATCTTCTGTTCTTGAAAAAAGACAGTACTCTCGGAAGCAAATTTATCATTAAGACATGATTTGCTTTCGGAAGTAAAATGACTTCGGAAGAAAATATTGAGAAACACACATGTTTTCTCTCGGAAGCAACTTAACCTTCAGAAGAAAACTTTTACTGTGTAACCGAAATCTTTAGGCCCCACTCTGTAAAAAGTAAGATTTATTGATGATTTTCGGAATATTTTAAATGGTTTATCTTACCGCCCCTATCAAATCGAAACCCAAACGGTCTTTTCACCTTATCGGTTTGGCTTTTTACCCCCATTTAAAATTACCGACTTTCTTTCTTTACTTTCTTTACCACTTTAAAATCCCAAAATTTCCACTATCTTCTTCACTCACTCTCAAATTCCTTCAATCCAACAGTACCTCTTAAAAATGGCCCTAAATCCCCAACATAATTAGTCGCTATCCTTGTTTCTTCAAAGGATGCCGACTTTGCCCCTATTGTTGAATTTTTGTCCCAATCAGCATACTTCACTACCCTCACTGTTAGCCCCACCATTTACTCTAACCATATGGCCGAATTCTGGGCCAATGGTCAAAGCGAGACACTAAATGATGAAAGGGTCATCAGATCGAGGATCTATGAGTAGGAGATCACCATTTCTGAATCAACCATCAGGGAGCATCTGGAGCTTCATGATGAGGGCGTCCCTACTGAATTCCCCAAATCTGAGTTGGAAGACACTTATACTAAGATGGGATATGGTGGCGATATGAGTTAGTCTACAGTCTACCAATTCAACTTCTCCTACAATTAGAAGTTCTTGCTGCACATCATCCTGTACTGCCTATCCAACAAGTCTGGGGGATGGAATCAAATCCCATATGATTTGGGCTACCTAGTCCACTGGATTGGTAAAGGGCCTACGCCTTAACTACTCATGCTTTATGCTGAACAACTTAAGAGGCAATCTTAACCGGGATCCATTCTACATGTATCCCCGGTTCATTCAGCACATTATCAACTATGAGCTGGAATAGGACAAACTACAATGTGAAGACATTCTACTAGTCCCTCACATGCGGCCTAGGATCTTCAAAACTTTGAAGAAGGTGTCCACTAACTTCACTAGAAGATTCACTGATCTTCTTCCAGGTATGCTCGAGCCAATGGCTCCTAGTGACATCCCTGCAAGCCCAGCAGGTGATGAACCCACACTAGACACCACCACTCAACTGCCAATCACTTATTCCCACCCAATCACCATTACTTACACAAGACGCCCCAAACAAACACCTAATCAATCTACTTTGATTTATCAGGTCCCCTCGGTTCAAACCAAAAAGGCTCGAGTGGAACTAAGGGCTTCCACTCAGCCAGATGTCCAACCATCCTCCACCAATGACCATAATGTCAGCGTTGAGTCTCCTCAGTCTCAACCTGATGAGCCCACAACCCAAGCCTTTAGCCCTTAGGGTGAGTCCTAAAACTCCATTGAGCAGCCAAAAAGGGACACCAACATCATAGGGTCATCTGCTCTAAAAGAAGAACCTTTAGATGTTGACCAAGATCCCGGGTCATTAGATTTAACCTCCCTATCCCTGTAAAGTCCATAAACCGATCGATCAAACTTCGTTTGATAGTTGCACATGATAATACGCAAAGACGGGTGCGCACTTTACTTGAATCACTAGAGAAACAATGTACTTCATATGTTTATGATGAAATCATTGAAATTCAAATGTATATAATATTCAAATGATAATAATGATAATCGATACATGATCGATCTCACCCGAGGGTGGATGAATCACAAATGTGATCTGCTCATTTTGAGCAAAATAAAAAAAACACACACACTCAATTTTTCACTGTTGTTCTCGTTGAAATGTGCTACACACAAGCATTCGCACACATGAAAATCTATATACATGCAAACTTCTCGCATTACATGTAGTAAGCATGCAGTTCCATACTTTTCACATGCATCTATTCTGTTCCAAACATTTCGCATGAATAAACTGTGTATTCTCCTTTTGCAAGCATGTTGTCGCTTGCATGTTGTTGTACGAAATGTTGTCATGCGAACTGCATGTTGTTCATCTAGTATGTGTTAAAACGATATTGTAATCCAAATGTTTAGTCCCTACAATCACCCCCTTGGATTATGATATCGTTTTTAGAAAACTTGAATCTTCAAGATGACGTATTCAACTTCTAGCCCGACTTAATTTCTTCAACTTTTCGAATCTTCAAACAAAAACCTTTCGCAAGGAAGGTTCTCGCATGTGCGGTTACTAAATTTGATGCAACAACTTTTAAGCTTCAAAACTTCACAAGATCATACGATTTGATTTGGTTTTGTGTGTGTTCTCGGTTTCGAATAGATCCTTGATGAAACCGGAAAGAACTCAATCAAATTTTATTCAATGAATTCACTTGAGCATTTACACAAACACTTGGTTTGCGTATCAATACTTCACATCAACCATTGCGTTTGAACCGAATTAGTCTTCAATTTCTTCAACAAATCATACAATTTGAATCGAATTGAGATGAATTTTTGTGTGTGTCTCAGTTTTGGATTGAACGTTGATGAAACCGGATAAACATCCAACAAAATTAACTAACCTTTTAACTTGTTTAACGTCCTCGAATGGAAGATCACGGAATAATGATCCGTTGTATCAAGAGCAACACCGTGCTCTGATACCAAATGTAAAGTCCATAAACCAATCGATCAAACTTCGTTTGATAGTTGCACTTGATAATACGCAAAGACGGGTGCGCACTTTACTTGAATCACTAGAGAAACAGTCTACTTCATATGTTTATGATGAAATCTTTGAAATTCAAATGTATATAATATGTCAAATGATTACAATGATAATCGATACAAGATCGATCTCACCCGAGGGTGGATGAATCACAAATATGATCTGCTCATTTTGAGCGAAATAAACAAAAACACACACACACACTCAGTTTTGCACTGTTGTTCTCATTGAAATGTGCCACACACAAGCATTCGCACATATGCAAATCTATATACAAGCAAACTTCTCGCATTGCATGTAGTAAGCAAGCAGTTCCATACCCTTCGCATGCATGTATTCTGTTACAAACATATCACATGAATAAACTGTGTATTCTCCTTTTGCATCATGTTGTCGCATGCATGTTGTTGTGCGAAATGTTGTCATGCGAACTACATGTTGTTCATCTAGTATGTGTTCAAATGATATTGTAATCCAAGTTTTTGGTCCCTACAATCACCCCCTTGGATTATGATATCGTTTTTAGAAAACTTGAATATTCAAGATGACGTATTCTACTTCGAGCCCGACTTTATTTCTTCAACTTTTCGAATCTTCAAACAAAAACCTTTCGCAAGGATGGTTCTCGCTTGTGCGGTTATTAAATTTGATGCAACAACTTTAAGTTTTAAAACTTCACAAGATCATGCGATTTGATTTGGTTTTGTGTGTGTTCTCGGTTTCAAATAGATAATTGATGAAACCGGAAAGAACTCAATCAAATTTTATACATTGAATTCACTTGTGCATTTATACAAACACTTGGTGTGCGTATCAATACTTCACATCAATCATTGCATTTGATCCGAATTAGTCTTCAATTTCTTCAACAAATCATACAATTTGAATCGAATTGAGATGAAATTGTGTGTGTGTCTTGGTTTTCGATTGACGTTGATGAAACAGGATAAACATCCAACAAAATTAACTAACCTTTTAACTTGTTTAACTTCCTCGAATGAAGAACATGGAATAATGATCCGTTGTATCAAGAGAAACACCTTGCTCTGATACCAAATGCAAAGTCCATAAACAGATCGATCGAACTCCGTTTGAAAGTTGCACTTGATAATACGCAAAGACGGGTGCGTACTTTTCTTGAATCACTAGAGAAACAAAGTACTTCATATGTTTATGATGAAATCATTGAAATTCAAATGTATATAATATGTCAAATGATTACAATGATAATCAATACATGATCGATCTCACCCGAGGGTGGACGGATCACAAATGTGATCTGCTCATTTTGAGCGAAATAAACAAAAACACACACACTCAATTTTGGACTGTTGTTCTCGTTGAAATGTGCCACACACAAGCATTCGCACACATGCAAATCTATACACATGCAAACTTCCCGCATTGCATGTAGTAAGCATGCAGTTCCATACTTTTCGCATGCATGTATTCTGTTCCAAACATTTCGCATGAATAAACTGTGTATTCTCCTTTTGCAAGCATGATGTCGCATGCATGTTGTTGTATGAAATGTTGTCATACGAATTGCATGTTGTTCATCTAGTATGTGTTAAAACGATATTGTAATCCAAATGTTTAGTCCCTACAATTACCCCCTTGGATTATGATATCGTTTTTAGAAAACTTGAATCTTCATGATGACGTATTCAACTTCTAGCCCGACTTAATTTCTTCAACTTTTCGAATCTTCAAACAAAAACCTTTCGCAAGGAAGGTTCTCGCATGTGCGGTTACTAAATTTGATGCAGCAACTTTTAAACTTCAAAACTTCACAAGATCATACGATTTGATTTGGTTTTGTGTGTGTTCTCGGTTTTGAATAGATCCTTGATGAAACCGGAAAGAACTCAATCAAATTTTATACAATGAATTCACTTGAGCATTTACACAAACACTTGGTTTGCGTATCAATACTTCAGATCAACCATTGCGTTTGAACCGAATTAGTCTTCAATTTCTTCAACAAATCATACAATTTGAATCGAATTGAGATGAATTTTTGTGTGTGTCTCAGTTTCGGATTGAACGTTGATGAAACCGGATAACATCCAACAAAATTAACTAACCTTTTATCTTGTTTAACGTCCTCGAACGGAAGATCGTGGAATAATGATCCGTTGTATCAAGAGCAACGCCATGCTCTGATACCAAATGTAAAGTCCATAACCAATCGATCGAACTTCGTTTGGTAGTTGCACTTGATAATACGCAAAGACGGGTGCGCACTTTACTTGAATCACTAGAGAAACAGTATACTTCATATGTTTATGATGAAATCTTTGAAATTCAAATGTATATAATATGTCAAATGATTACAATGATAATCGATACAAGATCGATCTCATCCGAGGGTGGACGAATCACAAATGTGATCTGCTCATTTTGAGCGAAATAAACAAAAACACACACACACTCAATTTTGCACTGTTGTTCTCGTTGAAATGTGCCACACACAAGCATTTGCACACATGCAAATCTATATACATGCAAACTTCTCGCATTGCATGTAGTAAGCAAGCAGTTCCATACCTTTCGCATGCATGTATTCTGTTACAAACATATCGCATGAATAAACTGTGTATTCTCCTTTTGCATCATGTTGTCGCATGCATGTTGTTGTGCGAAATGTTGTCATGCGAACTACATGTTGTTCATCTAGTATGTGTTCAAATATATTGTAATCCAAATTATTGGTCCCTACAATCACCCCCTTGGATTATGATATCGTTTTTAGAAAACTTGAATATTCAAGATGACGTATTCAACTTCGAGCCCGACTTTATTTCTTCAACTTTTCGAATCTTCAAACAAAAACCTTTCGCAAGGAAGGTTCTCGCATGTGCGGTTATTAAATTTTCATGCAACAACTTTAAGTTTTAAAACTTCACAAGATCATGCGATTTGATTTGGTTTTGTGTGTGTTCTCGGTTTCGAATAGATCCTTGATGAAACAGGAAAGAACTCGATCAAATTTTATACATTGAATTCACTTGTGCATTTATACAAACACTTGGTGTGCGTATCAATACTTCACATCAACCATTGCGTTTGAACCGAATTAGTCTTCAATTTCTTCAACAAATCATACAATTTGAATCGAACTGAGATGAAATTGTGTGTGTGTCTTGGTTTTGGATTGAACGTTGATGAAACAGGATAAACATCCAACAAAATTAACTAACCTTTTAACTTGTTTAACTTCCTCGAATGGAGATCACGGAATAATGATCCGTTGTATCAAGAGAAACACCTTGCTCTGATACCAAATGCAAAGTCCATAAACAGATCGATCGAACTCCGTTTGATAGTTGCACTTGATAATACGCAAAGACGGGTGCGTAATTTTCTTGAATCACTAGAGAAACAATGTACTTCATATGTTTATGATGAAATCATTGAAATTCAAATGTATATAATATGTCAAATGATTACAATGATAATCAATACAAGATCGATCTCACCCGAAGGTGGACGGATCACAAATGTGATCTGCTCATTTTGAGCGAAATAAACAAAAACACACACACTCAATTTTGGACTGTTGTTCTCGTTGAAATGTGCCACACACAAGCATTCGCACACATGCAAATCTATACACATGCAAACTTCCCGCGTTGCATGTAGTAACTATGCAGTTCCATAGTTTTCGCATGCATGTATTCTGTTCCAAACATTTCGCATGAATAAACTGTGTATTCTCCTTTTGCATGCATTTGTTGTGCTAAATGTTGTCACGCGAACTGCATGTTGTTCATCTAGTATGTGTTAAAACGATATTGTAATCCAAATTTTTAGTCCCTACAATCCCTCTTTTACCTATTAACCCAAACTGATGAGATCATTATGTTTCATCTGGGCCATGATGTTGATCTACCACACCACTCTCAAGATCAACTCAGCCCTATAGAACCTCTGATGTCTAGCCCACATAAGTTAAGCCAAACTGACATGAGTCAAACTGGTATGGAGCTGACTCATCTAGACTAGCTGCCACTACTAAGAGTGTTTCACTAACCTCTCAGGATAGTGGTAACATAAGTGAGACTGAGTCTACAACAACCTTTCCCCTTGATGACTCTGAAAGAGACATCAGAACGTAAGGGTATCCGGGGCGCCAAGAAACCATTACGGTGGTGATGATGAACATACTAGGTATGTTATCTCATCTCCCAATGATTCTTCAAAAGAAGATGAGGGTAGTCTGAAACTCATTGTTAGAGACCTGCTTTCTAAAGGCTCAAACCTTGAATTAAATGTTAAGACTTTAATGGACAGGTCTGCCACTCAGCAACTTGAGATAGAAAATCTCAAGGCTAAACTAGCTGAGACACAGATTGAGAAGTCTATCAGGCATGTGCCTATTTAGGTTTCTTTAAGTTCTTCCTCCAGCTCATCTACTTCTCAAGATGATGCTACCAAAAAGGGGGAGAATGTACAAAAACAAAGACATGAGGAACCCTGCATTGCCATCACAATAACTTCCTTTATTGCCATATCTTCTTTTTACCCTACACGGCAACACCCTACAACCATCTTCCCTCAAATAGCTCCCAGTACTATTCAAGTGGACCCAAATATGCTAATAGACCTCAATAGGTTTTTAACAACATTTCAAATAAAATCATCCATTGAACAACCTTCCCCCTAATGTAGTTGTTGCCTACTTTGGAGCTGAGGAGCTTCAAAGGCTGAGTGCACCACGTATCTCTGAAAAGGAAGTTGGTCAACCTATGGTCTCTATTGAACCTGAGATTAACTTCAAAGGGGATATACTGACTCATGGCCCTGTAACGGATTTAGAAGGGACAGGTAGTGCAGTTCCAATTACTTTCGAAGCAGAATTCCAAGCTGAGGAAGGAATAATTGAACTGTCTTCCTTGTTGGATTATCTGTTCATCACAGAGGCCATTCTTGACCAAGCCTTTGAGGTAAACAGTGAGGACTTCCTTACAACTCCCATCTCCCAAGAACCACAAGTTCAAACTTCCTCTCCACAACCTGAAACCTCTAAACCTGAATCTCCAAAGGCTGAATCTTCTGCTGATCCTAAGTGGAAGAGGAAGCTCACTACTAAGGAGCTTCTAGAGGAGGAAAGGTTGGAAAAGCTCAAGAAGAAGGGAAGAGTTGATACCAGGAAACTGTTGGCTGCAAGTAGCAAAGCAGTAGCAGCCGCTCAAGAAAGTATCAACAACAAAAAGAGAGTGGAGGTCATTGACAAGTTCATCAGTCTGGTGTAGTCAATGAAGAAATCCTTTTACTCCTACTTGATAAGCTTGTGAAGATGGATAAGGCTACCTTGCTGCAAAAGGAAAGAGAGAAAGCAACAAGGTTGGCCAAAGAAGAGGAGAAGAGGAAAAAGAAGGAGGAGGCTATGAAAAGGGAGAGGGTGGAGAGGATATCCTTTCTCTGCTTTAAAGGCTATTCTCAAGAGTAGCTGGCACCTCACAGTTATGATACTTTCTTGTTTCTTTTCCATAAAGAACAAGATCATATCAATAAAGAAAGGAATAAGAATAATAGAGAGAAGCTGAGGGAAAAGAAGAAGAAGAAGGAGGAAGAGGCACAACTTGTTGCTGCCAAGAAGGAGGAAGATAAGGAATGGATGAAAACTTATCTCAAAGCCCATGGCTTCTCCGGCAGACAAGTGGCTCCCATGTTCCTGAAAACCCTACAGTGACATCAAGGCTGACATTCGCTTAGGAAGAAGGTAGGAGGTAATTCAAACATCAAACATTCAGAGGATGGCACCCAAACCAACACCCAAAACACAACCTACACCCACACCTTTTCCCTTCCCCATCAAAACCGAACCAACCACTGAGCCTTACACCCTAAACCCACACTATCAACTTTACCTACACCTTCACCCACTACTTCCCAACAACCACCTCCACCACCTATCCTTAAATCCAAAACACAACCACGAACCCACTCACCACCAAAACCATCTTCTGATACATCTAAGCCCTTGACCTTAGAAAATTTCAAGGAGATCAAGAAGAAGCTCATCAACTGCACCACACAAAGCGACATCTCTTGTGAGGAAGAGACAATTAAGCTAAAATATATTGATGGCTCTTTATGTTCCCTCATAAAGATGCATTCCTTGATCTACCATGGGGAACACTGGACCAAGCTCCCCAACTTCTTGAAACCAATTCAGATGTTCTTATTGAAGAAGAGAAGAAGTTAAGAAGGAGACTGGTGACTCTACTGGATACTAGGAAGGAAGACAAGCTTTCATCCAAACCCCTCAATCCTAGAAAACAAATTGTCCAATGGAGGTTTGATGAACCTTCACACAGCTTTACTGTGGAAAGGGAGAATGGTGAAGTAAATAGGGTTGATACTTCATCTCTGTTACACTCCAGCAGATTTGACATTGCTGAGTTAGCAAAGAAACCATTTTCCAATCCCTCCAACTCTCAGGTTGCTACTCACATCAGAAATCATATCAGCAGTCTTCATCTGGCTGAGCTTACAAAGAAAGCCATGACTGAAGAAGAGTTGAAGATAAGAGCAAAGGAAGAAGAAGAAGGAGCAACCAGACAAGGAAAGACATTCCTATAGATGGTTGAATGTTCAACTTAGGAACCAATAGTTAGATAGGAATATGACTACAATTCCCATCAACTAAATCTCTTTAGAGGGATGCAACAAAAGGTTCATGTCATTCAGAGCAACACACTTGATCTATTATCTACGAATGACTTGTACAAGCTCCTCACCACCACATCAGGGAAGAACAAGGAGACAGACAAATATCTTCTTTCCCTGGTGTTGAAGACTTTACGGAGAAAAATGAAGTGAAGTTTTGGTAGCATCAACCTAGGGGGAGTTTGTTGGATCATATGAGGCTAGTGAAACCAAAATAACACTTAGAGTATTTTTGAAGTACAATTGAAGAAGTCTTCCAAAGACAAAGCTGCTCTTCCGAAGACAAGTTAAAGATCTTTTGAAGCTTAAGTATGAAGAACTTCGGAAGGGAAAACTAAGTCTTCCGAGACTAAGCAGTTTTCCTTCCGAAGTATATGAAGAACTTCCGAAGGTAGAACCAAGTCTTCCGAGACCAAGTAATCCTCCTTCCAAAGCATTCACACTTAGAAGATCCAAGACAAAGTCTTCTGAAGAATGAAGTCATGAAGACTTGCAAAAGACTCGAAAGAAGTTGATTCTTTCGAAGTATAAATGGCCTCGAAAGAACTTATTCTTTCGAAGCCATTTGCCTTCGGAAGAATCAACTATGAACCAGTGGACATAAGTATGGGTTGTCTGACATCTGGTGCACACTCTGATATACTGCATGGCGTTTTCCACGCCCATGTAGTTGTCCATACTTTAATCCACTGTTCACCTTTATCAGTTAGTACAGCTACCATACTTAGTTGGTGACAAAAGGTAAGTCATGGACCTGCATGACTACCTAATCTAGGATAGTATTTTATCTTAGATATTTTACTTCTAGCAATGTAGTATTTGTCTAGTAGTAAATTCTAGGTGGGTTTCCATGTATAACCGGCTGTAGATAGTAGTATATATAGTTTCTCATTATAACTTAAGTAACCATGCTTGTAAGAGTCTTGTAATACTGAGTTGAGAAATAATATATACAAGTATCTTGAAAACTATTCTCGTGTTCATTAACTTATTATATTATTGTCAACTTATTTAGAGATTTTGCTTCATCAACCATGTGTGTTAAACTGAGTTTGAGAGATAAAACTTGTGTTGAGAAACCTACACTGATCCTGCAGGTATGAAGAGAAAATTAAATCATAGATACTTGATATTCAAAAATTACATGGTGAGAAGTATACTCTTCAAGCTGAGATTGAGAATTCGGTAGATTTGTTAACTAAATCTAAAGCTAAACACTCAACTAGTGAAGTAAAACATAAAAATTTACAGTTCTCATCTACAACGATTCAAAAGATGCTTGATTCAAAAAAGGAACCTAAGGATATGATAGGTATTAGGTACCTGGCTTATCCCTCATCATATAATCACAATTACATAATGATGCCTGAGTCTTTTACCAACTAGATTTAGAAGAGATTAAAATCATTGATGATAAATCTGGTCATTTTATCATGCCAGAACTCCTAAGAACAAACCATTCGTCTATGAGTATATGGAGAAAGTGCTGAAAAGTTTAAAAATGATCATCCTATCAATGTCAATGAATACTCAGGCAAACCTATGTGTTAGCCTAAACCCAAAATTCATTTAGAAGTAATCATTCCCTCTGTTAATTTTTAACTTGTAAGCTTTCTTCATGATGAAGCTTCTAAGTATGAGACTAAACTTCAAGATTTGGTAACCTTGAGTTTGTCCAATACTTGAAGAAGAAAGAGATGAACAACAAACTTTCGAAAGAAAATCAAATAATAAGGACAAAACTCATAACAATTTAAACAAATTAGATGTTGTTTCATCATCTTTTATAGGCAAAGCCCATGTCTCGTCTTCATTGAAAGGAAAAGCCTTTATGAATTCATTAACGAAGAACAAGATCTTAAAATGCTTCATTTCCCAAAGTAAAATAGCATATTGGTTTGACATATTTTCTAAAGAAGATATTGAAAAGTCTGAGAAAGAACAAAAAAAAGTAAAAAACACAAGCAAAAACAGTCAATTAAACTTGAGTTAAAAAGATTTAAGAACAATTTAGTGAAGTTAAAAGAACTAATTGTGCTTCCACTTCAAAGACCAAAAAACATTCAAAACCAAAGGTCTTTAAATCAAGAAAAGCCTCAAGTCCCTATTTTAAATCCAAAAGTTGGACCAATGCAACTTATCATTTTCTCAAAACAAAACTCATTTTAGTCAATTATAAAGGTTGTTGAGTAGGCTAGGTGTGTCCATGAATTGATACTCTGTTCTTACCAAGACTATATTACCACATGATAGGTACACTTGCCTTTTATGTGTATAGTTAGTATAGGTAATACCAATTAAAACTGAATCTGTATGAAAAAATCCTATCAAAATTATATATATTATTCACACGCATCACAAACCAACATCGCCGGTTTCATCAAAGTATGCGAATCATAAAGTCCATCATTCAAAAATTATGTTAAAGTCTCACAACATGATAATGACTTCTAAGCTTCATGGAATACAAGATTTGACAAAGTCAATCACAAGAAAAATGAAATTTTCAAAAGGGCTTTGAATCCTAATATTAGGGATCAAACCCAGATGAACATTTTAAATCAAAAACATTCATAATTTCTTAGTAATCACAAACACCAATGTTTTGATTACACCATAGAAAGCTCAGAAGAAATTGAGTATGTGAAGCCAAACGATTCATCTTCCAGATTCATCGAAACCAAAGAGGAAATTTCATTTCTTAAATCAATTAAATCAAGGTTTTCAAAACCAAAATGATGAATCTGATGAATTAGTATTAAAAGCAAAATTTAAAGGAGGCTATAAAAATGTTACAATTGTTGATAGAAATGGGAACAGGAGACCATCATGGCTTAGGTTTCACATTCTAACTAATTTGTTTATGCTTATAGGGACATTCAAGAAAGTCTGATAATATCTAGTATGTAGACAGCAGGTGTTCCAGGCACATGACTTTAAGCACATTCATGAAACTATTGTAGCTTTTTGTGGATACTCACATGGGAGGAAAAATTACTAATGAAGGGATGGTGAAAAATGGCTAGCTGAGCTTTAACAAAGTCATTTACTATGAGCAACTAAAATTGAATATGTTGAGCGTCTCATAAATCTAATATAAGAAATATTATATGTCTTTCACAGACTCTCACTACTACATCTTAAAACAAGGATTTAAAATTCTTACTTAGTGGGTGGTCTTAGAAACACATAGGAAGAATAATACTTATATACTTAACCTAAATTCTGTTCATCCAATTGAGTAAATCTTAATGAATCACAACTATGGCATAGTTGTTCGTGGCCTACAAACTTTAAAAACATGAATAAGCTAGTCAAGGGAAACCATGTGATTGGTTTACCTTAGAAAGAATTTCAATACATTGACCATTGTTCTGTATGCTAAAAAGTAAAACAACACAAAATTTCCCATAAGCCTAAGGTTGTGAAATCAAACAATACTCAATTCATTATATTTCATATGAATCTTTTTGCCCAACTCACATCATAAGTATAGGAAAAAAGCAATATTGTTTGGTTATCATTCATGACTATTCAAGGTTTACATGGCTTTTCTTCTTACTTCATAAGAATAAATTACCTTAAATGATAAAAGACTATTATCATAGAGATTGAAAATCAATTGGATTTCAAAGTAAATCCAATTAGAAGTGATAATGGAACCAATTTTAAAAATAATGATTAAAATTAATTTTGCACTCATAAGGTTATTGTTTGTTAATTTAATATAGCTAGAACTCCTCAACAAAATAGAGTAGCTAAAAGAAAAAACTAAACACTAATTGAAGCAGCAAGGACCATGTTAGCTTATGCTAAATTGCCAATCAACTTTTGGGCAGAAGCTATAAACACAACTTGTTATGCGCAAAATAGAACATTAATAGTTAAAGAAAGCAATAGAACTCCATTTGAACTTCTGTTTAATTAAAACCCTTTTGTTAGTTTTTTCAAATCATTTGGATTACTGTTTAAATACTAAACACAAGGTATCGTTTAAGAAAATTTTCTCTATAATTAGATGAAGGATTATTTGTTGGTTATTCCTTCATCTTTAAGGCTTTTAGAGTTTTTAATCCATAATTAAATTTAATTGATGAATCAACAAATGTTGAATTTAATGAACACTCTTTTCCTAATCCACAAATGGTCCTGACTGGTTGTTCGATATTGACTCTTTAACAAAATCATTTAATCAATCTGTTTTGTCCAATACTAATTTGTTCAAAGCAAATGGGTCAGATCAACTAAAGTAAAGAAAGATGATTTCCTTATAATGGCACCATTATCTTTACTTTCCTAAGATTCAACTGTTCTATTAATAGTTGATCCTCCAAGACAAATAGTAGATGTAGGGGCTTCAATAGAAGCTGGTCCAAGTAATGTGCAGACAACTTCACCCAACTCACCTCCTTAAGTTCAACAAAATGCACTTGATCCAGAAATTATTAATCAAGGGGAAATGCACATGAAGAAACCTATTAAAGTGCTTTTGATTTGGATGTTTAAAATGATTAAGTGTTTGACTATTTCATGAATCTCCCACTCATTTCATCCAAAAGAGATTTCTTACCGAGTTTATCTAAATATAATAAATTTAGATGTATTCATTCAAGCTGATGTTATTCGAACATCATAGGTACATAGATATTATCTAGTATTAAACATCATTGGTGATTTAAATGAAAAAGGCACTAGGATCAAGTCCAACATTGCCAACATATGTATGTTTTCTTGTTTTCGTTATCATACAATTCCATAAAACATCAAGAATCCTTTTCAAGACAATAGTTGGATTAGAGTAATATAGGAATAGTTGCTTCAGTTGATTAAACAAGAAGTATGGCAACTAGTTGATCTTCCATAAGGACAATATCCTATTTGAACCAAATAGATATACAAAAATAATACACAAGATAAAGGGATTAGAAAAAGAAATTAAACATGGTTGATCACTCAAGGATACACATAAAATGAAGGAATTGATTAAGATGAGGTCTTTGCACCTATAGCCAAACTTGAAGCTATTAGACTTTTCCTCGTATATTTAGCGTCCATGAAGTTTAGTGTTTATCAAATGGATGTCAAATGTGATTTCTTGTATGGAATGATTGTGATAGAGGTCTATGTTAGTCTGCCATAAGGATTAGAAGACTCGAGTTTCCCTCACTGGGTGTACAAGCTTGACAAAGCATAGTATGGTCTACATCAAGCTCCTCGGAAGTGATATGCGACATTATCATCATTTATCCTTCAACGTGGCTATGAACAAGGATAGATTAATTAGACTTTTTTTGAAAAAAGAAAGGGCATGAATTGTTGCTTGTCTAGATCTATATGGATGATATTATTTTCAGCTAATCAAACAAACAAGTCTACAAAATATTTGAAGAGCTGTTGCATTCCACGTTCCAAATGAGTGCAAAGGGTTAACTCACTTTCTTCTTGCGATTGCAATTAATGAAGACAAATGACAGGATCTTCATCAATTAGTTAAAGTATGTCAACTCTACGTCGAAGAAGTTACATCTTGCAGATTGTCAGTCTGTCAAAACTCCAATGGATACTAAAACAAAGATAGTACTGGATTTAAATGCAAATATGTGCATTAAACTCACTATCATTCTATGATTAGTTCTTTTATGTATGTCGCTACTAGTAAACCTGACATTATGTTTCAAGTTTGTATATGTGTCAGATATCAAGCAGATCCAAAGGAATCTCATGCTAGTGCAGTCAAATGCATCTTTAGATTCCTAAAAGGTAAACCAACACTTAGTTTATCATATCTTAAAGAAGGTGACTTCAACCTTTATGTATACATCGGTAAGGATTATAAGGGTTAAAACTTTAACAAGAAGTCCAAATCTAGTGGCTATTAATTCCTTGGTCTAAGACTAGTATTATGGCAGTGAAAAAACAAACAAACATATTAGTTTTAATTACAGAAGCTAAGTACATTGTAGTATTTGCTTGTTGTTCTTAAGTTCTCTGGATTCAAAACCAGATACCTAATTATGGGTTCAATTTCTTGCATACACCGGTTAGTATTGATAATACGTTTGTTATGTTTATAACTAATAATGTAGTACAACACTCAAAAACAAAGCACACTGAGATACGATATCAATGTTTGAGAGATTGTGCTAAAAAAAGGTTTAATCAATTGATTCAAGTTCATACATCAACTAACTGATTTATTTACTAAGGCATTTGACTCTAAGATTTGAATTCCTAGTACAATCAATTGGCAGGATTAATTTTAATTGAAAAAAATACTATAATTTAATTATTTTATTAACACATCACATATTTTTCATTTTAGAAATAACAAAAGGCTACAAACATTCAAAATAAAAGAAATATACAATAAGAAGTTTCTATTTTACATAAAGAAAAGAATGTGCCTAAACATTAAATAAGAAATGATAGTACATCAGTCTTTACTACATGCATAATGTTATTTTTCACAACTAATAAAGACTGATATGATTATTGGATGTGTGGGTAGGATCAGCTTCGATTAGAGGATACATGTTTCTGTGATGAACTAAAGCTCATATCTATTGTGAAACCATCATATTAGTGTACGGGTAAGTATTTACATATCCAAATGGATGTGTGTGCAGTTCTAACCACACCAGGTGATGATATATTATGAAGTCATATTACCCACATCCATAATTCATTTGTTTTGCTAAACAAAGACCAGGAGTACATATGGCATAAAGCACTGATGCCTAAGATGTAACACCCCGAATTTTATTAAAAAGAAAACGAAAGGAAATGTATCCAGAAAGAAAAGTAAATGGGCACAAGTTGAAGGGGGCAAAGTGCAAAAGTGCACAAACTTCATTATTTTAATAATATAAGAGGTATGGCCACCTGTAAGGCCCGTTCCCGGGACGCTTACAGCTGGTCAATCATTGCACATAAAACATAAAACATATATTTAGGTGTACTAAAACAACATAGCGGAATAATTTAAAATCATTTCATTATAATTGCTTTTGCAAAATAATACATTTCAGTTAACTGTTACAAAATATCACTCGTTGCATTACATCACAAAAACATTATAATTCTAAACAACGGATGCCATCCAAAAGTGCCAAGTAGCTGCCCCGTGCCATCCTCAGCAACAATTACCTACCAACTGGAAACACATAAAAGTCAACGTTGCTGAGTGAGTTCTAGTTTTATAAATAAAATACTTTTCTTTCGTTTAAAACCGTACTTTTCTTTCGTGAGCGATCATACATCGTACGTACAAATTATTAGATACATCATTCATTATTATCTTCCCATGTGCTATACCCAAACATCATGCACAAGGCGGGTACTGGACCGAAGACTATAAATAGACTTCACACATCATGCCCGAGGTGGGCCCAGCACCAGGTTAAGCGACAATGATCCCGTACGTATGGTCAGTCACAAAGACTAGACCCCATTGTGCATCCTTCTGGGGTAGCTAACCCGCACACCGTTGAGTTAACACCCTTCACTAGGTGTGAACCTCCTTACAGTGCTTGTAAGACTTTTCTTACTTCCGATCATTCATTAATGCATGCATTCATTCTTACTTCTCATTAGTTATCTTCCACTTTCGTTAAGTAATACTTTACATAAGCATATACATACGTCACACCACGTACGGTCACGACATAAACATAACATGGAACAACATCATCACAACAGCATACAAAGCATGCAAAACGTAAACAAGCATAGTCCCCCATAAAACCTCCTTTCTCATCACTTAAGGTCTACATCCCAAAATCTCAGAAAATTCCGTCTCCTTAAAGAAATGCGGATGAGCAAACAAATGCGGATGAACAGACAAATGCGGATGAATAAACCAATGTGGATGAGTAAACCAATACGGATGAAAACCTCAAAAATATTCCAAGTGTCCCAAAGGAATGCTCATGAACCAAATGAGGATGACTGAAGCAAATGCGCATGGACAAACAATGCGGATGAACATACAACAAATGCGGATGAACACTTAACTAATGCGGATGAACAACACTTATGCAAATATTCAAACTTAATGCGGATGATCAATAACCTGAAACCGCATCTTATACTAAAATCAGTTCCCAACCTCATTCTTATACATTCATCCACCGATCTAGCATGCTAATCTCTTAGAACAAGCATACAACCACATAAACCGAGCAAAATGCAGGCCTAACACACCCAATAAAAGAACAGGGCCAAACTTACGGTACAAAATACTGGACATATTAAAAAGTTAGTTACATGTATTTCCAGCCCCAAAACAGGTTTAAAACATAGAAACCGGGGATCTAGAACTCACCTTAGCAGCCTTCGAGTATGACTTCCTTCAAACCCGTCTGCACTATTAGTTCCACCACCTAGAACCCACCAAAACACACACCCGAACAAACAAAACACATATAAGCATACAACCGAGGCATAGGCGGCCAAGAACAACTTAAAACCAAGAATTCTTACCTTGAATTCGGTTTCCTTGTTCTTCCTTCTTCAAACCCGAAACTCTTCTCTGCTTTCTCTCTCTAATCCGGTGAAAAGAAAATATGCAGAAAGGTGTGGGCGGCCATCACCTTTTTACACCCACTTTTATTCTTTTTGTCCTTTTTGACATATTTAGCCCCTCAACTTGGGTTAAATTGTGTTTCTTCCTTTCTTATCTGCTTTTATTCTTTCTTTCTCGTCTTTTAAAATTTTCCGGGTGTTACAAGTCCACCCCCTTTATAGGTCTGTTTTCCCCAAAGAAACTGCTTTTCTCTTGAACAAATGAGACTCGGGTAAAAGAGGAAGACTTGCTATTTCTCTTAACACGAGTTCGGTTTCCTTGCGGTTTTAAGTTAAACCATTCTTATGTTTTCCTTGCTCAATTTGAGCTGGTATCAATACTTTTCAAGTCTACTTCAGGTGTTTCAACCATATCTTTGTCAGCTAAACACTTCCGCAGATTAGATACATGGAATGTCGGGTGAATTCCACTTAACTCATCGGGTACTCCAACCGTAGGCCACCTCTCCTACTCGAGCACTGATTCGGAAAGGCCCTATGTATCTCGGCTCACTTGCCCCGCTTTCTAACTGAATGATACCTTTCCAAGGTGAGACTTTCAACATAACTCTATCGCCCACCTAGAACTCAATCGGTCTACGTCTTCTTATCGCATACGACTTCTGCCTATCTTTGGCTGCCTTCATAAAGGCTTGATCTTTTCGAGCTTCTCAGTCGTAACCTCAATCACCTCAATACTTCCTAACTCCTTCTAACCATATCACCCCAACAAACGGGTGTTCTACATCTCCTACCATATAGCATCTCATAAGGGGCATACCAATGCTGGCATGATAACTGTTATTATATGAGAACTCAGCTAATGGTAAGTGGTCATCCCAACTACCTCCAAAATCAATGACGCATGCCTGAAGCATATCCTCAAGAGTCTGAATGGTTCTCTCCGACCGACCCATCCGTATGTGGATGATAAGCCGTGTTGATGTGTAACCTCGTCCCATTGCATCATGAAGTCTCTTCCAGAACATAGATGTAAACCGAGTGTCACGATCAGAAACAATAGACACCGGCACACCGTGACGAGTTACAATCTCCTGATGAATAGATCCGCTAACTTCTCAGATGAATACGTCTCTCAAATCGATAGGAAGTGAGCACTCTTCGTCAGACGGTCGACTATCACCCATATGGCATCGTACCCCTTCACGGTACGCGGTAGCTTCGTGATAAAGTCCATGGTTATGCTCCCACTTTCCACTCAGTATATCCAAAGGTTGGATCTTCCTGTACGGCTTCTGATGCTCAGCCTTCACTTGCAAGCAAGTAGACACTTACTCACATACCCGCTACATTGCGCTTCATACCCGCCACCAAAATATTTCTTCATATCTTGATACATCTTTGTATCACCGGATGAATGGAGTATCGAGTCTTATGAGCTTCATCCATAATCCTCCCACGTAAATCCCCGTAACGAGGGATCCATATCCGTCCAAATCGGGTTCTAACACTGAGATTGTTTTCACCCAATTCCGCGACTAGACCTCTCATCCTTTTAGAGTTAAGATGATCTTCCTTCAAACCTCATCTTGAAACTCCTTGACCTTCTTCATCACATCGAGGTCAAATCAATTGTAAGCCTTCACCCGGATTGGTTCAGGCCTCTCCTTTCGGCTAAGGGCATCCGCCACTACGTGTGCTTTGCCTGATGGTAATGGATTTCACAATCATAATCCTTTATCATTTCCAACCTTCTCCTTTGCCTCATGTTCAAATCCTTCTGCTCGAAGAAGTACTTCAAGCTCTTATGGTTAGTGAAGATGGTGCCCTCGTCTCGTACAGGTAGTGCCTCAAATTTTTAATGCAAAGACCACAGCTCTAGCTCTAAATCATGAGTAGGGTAATTACCTCATGAACCTTCAATTATCAGGATGCGTAGCTATAACCTTCCTCCTGCATCAGTACGCACCCAATCCTGAGTTAGAAGCTCTGAATAACCACCAGATCCTCTCTCCCTTCAGGTAATGATAAGACAGGAGCTTGAGTCAACCTTGCCTTTACTCCTCAAAAGCACTCTCTCATACAAACGTCACATCCTTACGGGTCAACTTAGTCAACGAAGAAGCTATCTTAGAGAAGTCTTGAATGAATCTCCTATAATATCCACCAACCCAAGAAAACTACGAATCTCGATGGCGTCTTTGGAGACTTCCATTGCATCACAGCTTCCACTTGCCGGTCCACCAAATCCCCTCGGGATTCACCACGTGACCTAAAAACTAAACCTCGCGCAACCAGAATGCACACTTGGAGAACTTAGCATACAACTTCTCCTTCTGAACGTCTCTACTAACACCTCTCGAATGCGACCGGCATGTTCCACCTCGCTCTTCAATAAATCAGATTCATCGATGAACACATCACTGATTTATCCAACATCGCCCGACACACTTGATTCATCAGATCCATAAAAGCAGCTGGCGCGTTGGTTAAATCGAAAGACATAAAAAGAAACTCGTATTGTCCAAAACGTGTACGAAAGTGTTGTTTAGGAATATCCTGCTCCTTCACCTTCAGCTGATGGTAACCAGATCGGAGATCTATTCTCGAAACCACTGGCACCTTGGAGCTGATCAAACAGGTCTCAATCCTCGGCAATGGATACCGATCTACACTGTCAACTTGTTCAGCTCGCGTTAGTCAATACACATCCTCATACATCAAGCAACTCTTGCAGTTGCTCCATCAATTCCTTCAACTCAGAAGGGGCTAACTGATACGTGCCTTAGCAACAGGTGGGCACCGGGTAGCAGTTGATCTGAAACTCAATCTCACGTCCGGCGGTACACCTGGTAATTCTTTCTGGGAACACGTCTGGGAAGTCACACACAACTGGTACATCAGACAATTATGGTGTTGGCGTATCAACATCTTTACGTAGGCCAGTAGGCACTACATCCAAGCCTCATACACACTTTCCCTCCACCGCCATTGAAATCACCTTCGGAATCGTAGTAACTCGATCACCGTAATCATCACCGAACTCCCATCAGGCGCTGTCAGTCCAAATCATCTTCTTGCGGCATACGATATTCGCCTCGTAGGTCGCTAACCAGTCCATTCCCTGGACTACATCGAAACCGCCTAAGGTCATCACGAATGGTCTAACAGGAAATTTTGACCTTCTACTTCTATGACACAGCCTTCCATCATATCAGAAATCCTGGTAGACTTACCTATGGCAGTTCTACATCGAAGGGCTCGTCAATACTCCTACTCCTTTAAAGGCAACTTAGCAAAAAGAGGGAAAAAGGCACAGCAAAGAAGCTCTTACTATCATCAGATCAAATAAACAGAGGCAAGAGTTTGGTTTACTATGAACTTACCTGACACAACCATCGGGGTCAGTCCTAGCCTCCTCCCGGGTCATCGTGAAATGCTCTGGCGCTTGCTTTCTGCCCTTCGGTTCCGTCGTCTTCTTCGCGTCCGGAACTCTCAGCCCTTTTCTTCATGCATTTCCCTGCTCATGTGACCCTCTCCACCATAGTTAAACATCTGGCCATACGACAATCCTTTGCTATATGCCCTGTCCCCCACACAGGAAGCATACATCAATCCCCGCCTACATTCTCCGAAATGCTCCTTTCCGCATTTGCCACACCTCTTCGACCCCGCACCAGAGGTTACCACACGGCGGTCATCCTCACGTGCACGCTTGTTGTTTGTCGAGGCACCACCCTTACCAAACCTCTTCCCGTTCTAGTTCCGGTCACCACCACCTTTCTTACTCACCTCAGCCACCACCACTTCCCGTTCATCATACAGCCTCCCTGCCAGATCAACCACTGACCTAAACGTGCTCGGTCGGGCGGCGATCATGTGCCTGCGGATGTCCGCCGGCAAGCCCTGAATGTATCTTAATCTTTCATGACAAGGGTGTCACCTAATCCGGCACCAGCCATGCCATCTCATTGAATTTGGTGGTATATTGCTTATGTGTCATGGTTCCTGCCTCCGCTGTAGGAACTCCCTCTCAACCTTGTCAAGCTCTCGGTGAGGACAAAACTCCTCGATCACCATTTCTTCAACTCATTCCACCTCATCCTGCCAATCGCTCTACTATCCACGGCCTGGATAATATTGTCCCACCAACATAGGGCCGAGTCCACAAATGAATGAGTGGCAAACTTCACCTTCTGATCTTCCCGACACTCGCTGATATCTAGAACACTTCCATCTCTCTCACCACCAGTGAGCAGCAGTCGTAGTGCCATTTCCGTCAAAAGTTGGGGGCTTGCATCTTTGAAATGCCCTATAGTTACAGCCTCGTGCTGCCTCCGACACAGGCTCTTCTTCCTCTTCCTCATCAGTAGAGACAACCGTCTCAGTCCCCGTTGCTCCCTTACTCCCGAGGACCGGTTCCTCTCCTTCCTTTCCCCTTCTCTTACAGCCTTATTACTTCGGTCACCACAGACGGTAAGATCGTCTGCATGACCTGATGAACCTCCTCTACAACAGCCTCCTTCATCGAGGCCTTTAAGTTAGCACTTTCATCACCACCCTCCGGATGAGGGTCTCGGGCTCTTCGTGAGCCACCTCTTCAGCCCTAGGCCTTCCTCTCGTGACCCGTGGTCAAGCACCACGTCCACCACAACCTCCACCTCGAGAAGCCTTTGAAGATCTACCGCCGGCCATCCTCTAACACGCTATAAGATTCAAACACCAACACAGTCATTCAAGGTAACAACTCAGTTTATGTCAAGTATAGTAAGTCCCTAATTACAGTGGCCAGTTGTGATTAGCCACTTACTTTACTCTTCATACCCCAAGCATTTCCTATCCTGACTACATGAGTATCTAAATCTATAAGAAGCACATAAATCACATAACATGCGCACGTAATACCGGTTAACGTTAAGAAAATACCTGATGGCATGCAACTACTCGGACTGGCATCCCTTCCCTATGTCCCATTCTCAGTTTAAGTTTAGGTTTCTTTTGAAAATATTTACCCGTTTCACTTAAACTTTGGCTCTGATATCAACTTGTAAGGCCCCGTTCCCGGGACGCTTACAACTGGTCAATCATTGCACATAAAACATAAAACATATATTTAGGTGTACTAAAACAACGCAGCGGAATAATTTAAAATCATTTCATTATAATTGCTTTTGCAAAATAATACATTTCAGTTAACTGTTATAAAATATCACTCGTTGCATTACATCACAAAAACATTATAATTCTAAACAACGGATGCCATCCAAATATGCCAAGTAGCTGCCCCGTGCCATCCTCAGCAACAATTACCTGCCAACTGGAAACACATAAAAGTCAGCGTTGTTGAGTGAGTTCTAGTTTTATAAATAAATACTTTTCTTTCGTTTAAAACCGTACTTTCTTTCGTGAGCGATCATACATCGTACGTACAAATAGATAATCTCATTATTATCTTCCATCATCGTCAACTTACATTCATTCATTCTTACATATCGTACATTTCATTCGATCATTATTAATTTCATTTCTCTATGCTCCAGGCTAATGCCTCGAGCTATACCCCAAACATCATGCACAAGGCGGGTACTGGACCGAAGACAATAAATAGACCAAACATCATGCCCGAGGCGGGCCTAGCACCGGGGTATCATCATTTGGACCATGTCATGTGCTATACCCCAAACATCATGCACAAGGCGGGTACTGGACCAAAGACTATAAATAGACTTCAAACATCATGCCCGAGGTGGGCCCAGCACCAGGTTAAGCGACAATGATCCCGTACGTATGGTCAGTCACAAAGACTAGACCCCATTGTGCATCCTTCTGGGGTAGCTAACCCGCACACCGTTGAGCTAACACCCTTCACTGGGTGTGAACCTCCTTACAGTGCTTGTAAGACTTTTCTTACTTCCGATCATTCATTAATGCATGCATTCATTCTTACTTCTCATTAGTTATCTTCCACTTTCGTTAAGTAATACTTTACATAAGCATATACATACGTCACACCACGTACGGTCACGACATAAACATAACATGGAACAACATCATCACAACAGCATACAAAGCATGCAAAACGTAAACAAGCACAGTCCCCCATAAAACCTCCTTTCTCATCACTTAAGCTCTACATCCCAAAATCTCAGAAAATTCCGTCTCCTTAAAGAAATGCGGATGAGCAAACAAATGCGGATGAACAGACAAATGCGGATGAATAACCAATGTGGATGAGTAAACCAATACGGATGAAAACCTCAGAAAATATTCCAAGTGTCCCAAAGAAATGCTCATGAACCAAATGAGGATGACTGAAGCAAATGCGCATGGACAAACAAATGCGGATGAACATACAACAAATGCGGATGAACACTTAACTAATGCGGATGAACAACACTTATGCAAATATTCAAACTTAATGCGGATGATCAATAACCTGAAACCGCATCTTATACTAAAATCAGTTCCCAACTCTCATTCTTATACATTCATCGCACCGATCTAGCATGCTAATCTCTTAGAACAAGCATACAACCACGTAAACCGAGCAAAATATGCAGGCCCTAACACACCCAATAAAAGAACAGGGCCAAACTTACGGTACAAAATGCTGGACATATTAAAAAGTTAGTTACATGTATTTCCATCCCTAAAACAGGTTTAAAATATAGAAACCGGGGATCTAGAACTCACCTTAGCAGCCTTCGAGTATGACTTCCTTCAAACCCGTCTGCACTATGAGTTCCACCACCTAGAAACCCACCAAAAACACACACCCGAACACAACAAAACACATATAAGCATACAACCGAGGCATAGGCCAGCCAAGAACAACTTAAAACCAAGAATTCTTACCTTGAATTCGGTTTCCTTGTTCTTCCTTTTTCAAACTCGAAACTCTTCTCTGCTTTCTCTCTCTAAATCCGGTGAAAAGAAAAATATACAGAAAGGTGTGGGCGGCCATCACCTTTTTACACCCACTTTTATTCTTTTTGTCCTTTTTGACACATTTAGCCCCTCAACTTGGGTTAAATTGTGTTTCTTCCTTTTTATCTGCTTTTATTCTTT
This sequence comes from Flaveria sonorensis, assembly GCA_025506505.1. Lineage (NCBI taxonomy): Eukaryota > Viridiplantae > Streptophyta > Magnoliopsida > Asterales > Asteraceae > Flaveria > Flaveria sonorensis. Next base: position 32,493,199 of record CM046435.1, on the reverse strand, counting down.
CTTTCTCGTCTTTTAAAATTTTCCGGGTGTTACACCACCTCTTTAAAAGCAGAGATCTGCTTTTGGCCCTTGGCTAAAGCAGAGATCTGCTTTTGGCTCTTGGCCAAAGCAAAAAAAGGGTGAAAGGACTCGGGTTTTTGGAGAAAGAGGAAGAAGAAGTTGCTAAGGTGAGTTCTCTTGAACACGAGTTCGGTTTCAGTTGGGTTTTAAGTCCTAAACCGAAGTTCTTGATGTTTTAGAAGTTGTTCTCGGGAATTTGAAGCTGAAATCGTAGGTGGAAGTACCTGGTTTGAAGATCTACTTCAGGTGAGTTTCTAGACCCTTCTTTTACAGATTTTAAAGTGTTTGGGGCTATTATGCATACTGGGAAAAGGTTTTTCAAAGATAACTGTATGTTTCAGCTTATTGTGGTTCGTATGGTATTCTGTGGTTTTATGTTTTAATGCTTGTTTTGAGGTTAGAATTGTTGTCAGCATGTTTAGATGCCCTTAGTATGCTAGATCTATGTTTGGGTTAGGCTAGAAATGTTTCGGGTGTGTTCTTGGCAGATTAGATGTTCAAAATGTTCCCATGCGCCCTAACATATCCTTCATGCGCCCAAAAGTTGGCCATGAGCCTAAGTGTTACTCATGCGCCCAAGGGTGCTGATGCGCCTAGGTGGTGCGCCCAAATAGTGGCCATGCGCCCAGATAGTGCCTAGGTGACCAAGTGTTGGCCATGCGCCTACATAGTGCCCATGCGCCCAGAGTGCCCATGCGCCTAAGTGTAGGTGGTGCGCCTGAACAGTGGTTCATGCGCCCAGAAAGTGGGGAAATGGCTAAGTATGGGTGTTGCGCCCGCATAGTGCCCATGCGCCTAGAATTGTTCCTGCGACTAAGTGTTGAGGCGCCTGAATAGGGCTCATGCGCCCAAATAGTGCTGATGCGCCCAGGAGCTTTTATACTTAGAATTTTCTGCTCAAGCGCCTATAAAGTTTTATGTGCCTCTTTTTAGACTTAGGGCTTTCTTAGGGGCTTTAAGAGATGATGTTTGAGATAGGTCCCATTGGGATGTGGTGGCTTATGCATGATGTTGTGTTGTGGTTTATGTTGTGTGTGTGGTGTGTTGTCTTTCTTCGTTAAATGGTTTTCAAAACATATGTATTATGTTTTATTATACGTTATGTATGATGTATGGCTTTACGTGGTTTGATGTTTGATTGAGCGTAATGTATTATGTAACGAAGTGAAGGATAATAATAATGAAAAGTGGAACGTAAAGAACGAAGGGAGTCTTCGTGACTCGAAGGGAGTCTTCGTGACTCGAAGGGAGTCTTCGTGACTCGAAGGGATCCTTGTCGCGTACTCCGGTACCGTATCGGTCTTCGGACATGAGTCGGGGTATTGCATGAGACAGGATCCAGATTGCAGTGAAAGATAATGATGAATGTACGAAATGTACGTAATGAACAATGATGAAGATAATAATAAATATTATCAATGTGTACGTATGATGTATGATCGCATACGTTTACGAAGGATATGTTTTAAAGAAAGTAAAGTATTTTATTTATAAAACTAGAACTCACTCAGCGTCGCTGACTTTTTGTATGCATAATAGTTGGCAGGTATTTTATTGATGCTGAGGAGTTACAGGCATGGACGCATAAGCTACTGGGAGTGTTTTGAAGACTGGCATCCACATTTTGACATGTTATTGTATTTTGATATGTAAACGATTTATGTAACGAGATAACATGTTTTAATTATTAATGAAAGTTTTTAAATTCCGCTGCAAAAGAAATGTTTATTTTGAATATTTTATGCGATTACGGTCCAGCTGTAAGCGTCCCGAGAACGGGGCCTTACATAAGATCCAAAAAGAATCCTAACGAATCACATCCCAAAGTGGATGAAATAATAATGTCTAACTTCGACTACATTCTAAAGTGAATGAATCAAAAAGACCCTAAAAAGAATCACCTTTAAAATAAAGAGAAGAGAATCACAATGTTGATCAAATTGAAAAATGAATCAAAGTAAAAGAATCCTAATGAAGATCCCCCCCCCCCTTTCCATCATCAAAAATGAGAAATTACAATCTAAGTGACTAGGTCATGTAAAATGTTATAAAGTTTTATCATGCATGTTATGGGGTGGTTGATCTTTTTATGTGTGTGACATTCTCCACTAAAATAGGTGTGTTGACCTTTGACTTTGGCTATGACTTTTGACTATTATTTTTTCAACTTTGGGCTTGGTCTTAATTGATTGTTTATTTCAATGTTGATTTAAATTTTTTCTTAATGGGCCCATGTTATAGTGTTGGCCTAGGTTTATTGCCAATAAGATGAACATTGGGCTTGCCATCATGCAATGTCATATGCATTGAGCCTAATCAAGGATTTTTCCAAAGGTAAACTGCTAAAATTTACGTTAAAACCCAACTAAGTAGACATTCATGGACTTTGTCTAAAGTTTATTAACTATACTTAAAAGTAGTCCAAAATATAAATTATCTAATTTCTAGGGCGTATAATAATTCGTTGGAATCATTTTAGCGCGCGAAATTTAAAAACGTAAAAATTGGTCGACACGCGATTCGAGATGAGAAGGATTGGACGAGACAGGACAAGGGCCCGAAGGCCCTTTCCCCTCCCCTTGTTGTGGCCGAAATCAAGACAAGGGGGAATTCTCCCTTGTTTCCTCACATTTGCAAAACTTCTTTTCCAAGTTTCTTCCAAGTTGCAAACCTTAGCCACCACAACCCAATTCCTTCTTGTTCTTCATCATCCTCATCAAAAATCACCATCATCCTATCATTCCATTGTTTTTTGAAATAATCAAGACATTCAAAATCGTTTTCTAAGCAAGTCTTGTTTATCTTCTAATCTTCAAGTAAGAAAAATCATTCTTGATGATTTTATTCTTTGTTCTACTTTGATATTGATGATATTCATCATCTAAACACAAAACCATCATCTGATATTCTTATGTTCTTTGTTTTGGATATTGGATCATGAAGAATCAGGGTGTTACGGGTGTTGGACTCTCTAACCGGTAAAACCCTAATTCTTAGTCTTTGTATATTCTTGAATCTATCAAGTTGTGGTTGTAATCTTGTGTGACCTAATCAAAATGGACATCTTGGTCATCTAAATCATTGTGAAATCATTAATCTCATTTCTTGAATGGATGGACGTGTTGAACAATCAAAACTATGAATTGATTAACTAATATTGTTAACCGTAAGACTGAAATCCAACTAACTATTTTGGGACTAAAAATTGGAATAATCTAAGTGTTTAATTAAAGTTTTGGCCAATTAGATCATGGAATAAACTTTATTTAAGTACTCGGGTCAATAATGGTCAGATATTGAGGTTTGGGATGCAAAGGGATAAGACTAATAAACTGAACAGTTTGCTGTCAGAAAAATAGTACGTTTTGTATAGGTCATAACTTGGTCTCGTGTTGTTTCGACATTGTTTGGTCCTCCAAACGTGGCACACAAAACTGAAGGTCAAAACAGACGAATCCGGGCTGTAGGTTGGTCTGCGTTCGTCGAGTCATATCTTTCTCATATTTTATCCAATGGAGATAATTCTTTTTTTTTGGAGTTTAATTTAAAGTCTTATATTTCAAACGATACCTATCACTCAATGTTTCATTACCGTTTAGACCTCCAAACAGCTTATGCAAAACTGGTGCGCAATCAGATACACGTGCTAAAATATTTTGATAAATTTAAAAATAAAGATTGAAAGGTGTTATATAAAGTGACAATAAAGAAACCCTAAAGGTGGTGAGATTTTAAAGTTTAAATCTGACATTGTACATGTTCTATTAAGTAATGGGTTACAAGAATTACACCCATGTTGGTCCTTTCTGTTATTTAGTAATCCTTTTGTGATTTGTAGTTTTAGTGCTTGCTTTCCGTATTGTGGGATTTGGACTCTACTATTTCAAGGTGAGTTTCACGTCCCTTTTTTAATATGTTTTACTTAGGAGAAAAGCTTGCTCATTGTTTTGGACTATACTGTGTCATAAAGATTATTTGGAACATTATATGTGATTTGGGTCATGGGTTGAGTCTAGATGTTCATTCATGAGTGTGTACTTGTGTTTGTGCTTGTTCTTGTGCTTGACTGTCATGGAGAGGTATTGTTAATACTAACGGGTTGACACCCCCACCCTTGTCGTCGATATGCTAGTTGAGACTGGCGTGGCCTGTGCATGCCGTTGGGTGAGTATAATTTGGGTAATTGGACTTGGACTAATCTTAAACTTGTGTTTATATCTATGACTGTTATGTATTCTTACTCACATAAAACTTTTTGTACATGTTATGCACGATAAATTATTTGTATTTTTAAACCTGTGAACTCACCAATGTTTGTTGACTTTTTAGAGCATGTCTTTTCAGGTAATAAGGCTTAGGTGCTTGGCCATGAACTTTAGACAAGACCGCTCCTTTGGGAGTAATAGACAATTCATGGGACTCTTGGACTTGTTTTGGATTTGTTTGTTTGTTTAATTTTAATGGTTGGGTTTGTATTTGGGATTGTTTTGGTACTTGTGCTTGTTCGTTCCTGAATGGTACTCTGGATTATTTATGCATTTATGGTATGATGTTTTGGGATTGACTGTACTTGATACATGTTCCTATGTCTTGGGCGACATCATGACCCATTTATGGAGAATACCCTTAGTAATTCTCTTAGACCCCCAATGTTTTATGACGATCCCCTCCGTCGCATCTTCTTGTTTCCGCTTCTAGCGAGGGTGTGACAATGTGTTTGAGTGTTGGGTATATAGTGAATATTTAATCTACTCCAAACATGATAAGTACCACAAAGTATAGAAAACATAAACCAATGTATGAGCTTAAAAAGAGAAACATACCTACAAGTAATCTGTTTATAAACATGTCTAATCTACTAATTTTACTTATATTTGTGAAGAATTCAGATTGATATGATCTTATTCAAGGTAATATTCTACATGTTTGTATAGAATATAAATAAAAAATACAAAAATATTTTGTGTGCAGTATGTTAGTTCAAGATGCGGTCAACAAAAATTTCAATTTTAAATATTTAAGGTTTATTCTTCATGGATATAAACTTTATGTGGAGTAATTAAATTTAAAAAGATAAAAACCACAGAAAACTAATCAAAAATACAAAAATATTCAATTTTCAGGTTTTAAATGTTTTTATAATTTTATTATAATTAAAAATATTAAAAATAGTTGTGCTGATGTGCAAAATCAAAGATTATGAAGGTGAACATAAATATCACATACAGATTTTTGATATTTTGATTTGCTTCGTTAAGCCTAGGGAGAGATTGTAGAGGTCAAATCAAGGGGCTCGAGAAATCAAAATAACTTCATGCGAAAACTTAAAGATTAAGTGAAAACATGGCCATGCGAGAACACTGTTGAAGCAAGATCATGATGGCATGGGCGAGAACTTCATTGTTTAGTGTGGGCGAGAACTTCATTGTTTAGTGTATTTGGTCTTTCAATAGCTTTGCATTGTAACACGTGTCATTTTCATACTTTATGATGCTTTTGCAACTTGAAGAAATCAAAGAAAATCATTATTTACCTTGTTCTTACAATTTGACTTGTGTGTGAGTGTTTACCTATCCAATCATTGTTAACTCCGCATTTGATGAATGAAATCGATCATATGGTACTCATTCGTTGATTTTGCATATAATATTATATATTCTTATTACTTTCCTTCTCTATGGAAAAGATCAAACCAGTAAGGGTGAACATTTGTAATTGAGGTGCATAAACTTCATTCAAATGCAATTCTAACAAAGAACACATCAGTCTACTCTCATGAAATTTCAACTCAAGTATGTGTATTTTTATGTCCGACTCTGTTAGTATCGATTATCATACCATGAAAATTTTTATGTAATTCTTACTTGATATTATATTTATTGTTGGGTTCAACAATTAATAAACTAAAGCTTTCCAAACCACAATCAAAGCCAACTGAAGATCTCATTGTATAAGTTCAGAGACTAAGTTGATAAACAGAACAAAACAAACACAAGATAAAGTCAACAAGACAAAGTCAACATCAAGACCACAAGAAAAGTCAAAATTAGGTCATGATGTAAAAATATTATAAATAGAACCACTAGTGCTACTTTGTAAAGGGTGGTTATTGCAAAGTGTGTGAGTGGCTGGTAGTTCTTAAGTGTGTGTTTTTCATGGTGTAAATCACCACCCAAGGAGAAATTCTCTCCTTTGGGTGGGTTTGATGTTCATCCATCTTTGTATATGTTTCTTCATTGTAATTTGTTATTCAATATCAATGAAATCATAACATTATACATTACACACACATCCTTGTTCTTCGATTCACACACTTCCACCCATCTTTAATTTTGAATTCTTAGATCTGAAAATGATGAATCCTAAGATCCAAGCTCAACGAATCTGAAATTTTTGATTTAGCAAAATGGTATCAGAGCTGTTGGTTGCTGGGTTCATGTATGTTTCAGATCTGTTTTCATCTTTAAAGATGTTTACAACAAAGAATAAAATCATAAAAAATTGAAGAACAAGCATCTGTTCATCAACAAAATACACAAAACATCAACAAATATGTTCAAAATGGGTTCGAATTGAAGATGATAAAGCATTCAATAGAAGACATTCGGTTCAACCATTCGAACAAGAAAATCAAATCGAGCAGAATCCTTTCAAATCAAAACTTCAAAAAGGAAAATTTGGTCGATACTACTGCCGAACCAAAATCACCATCATGTAAATCGAGCCAATTACTTGATTTCAAGTCAATTACATGATTTCGAGACAACAACATGTATTTGAGAAGAACATTTAGATCTCGAACAGGTTGATTCAAAATACAAAGATCTCGAACTGGTGGTTAATCAATGGGTTGTTGAATCAAATCCAACCACAATCTGAGACCACCAGTGTACAATTAACATGATTTCGAGGCTAACTACAAAGATCTCAAACAGAAATGATCCGGATTGAAGACTGAATTCAATATTCTCAGATCGATGATGAACAGGAAAGATAAATGCGGATGAAACACAAGCCATCCGCATTTCTCACTTGCATCCGCATTTCCTACTGAAGCCATCCGCATTTGTCACTAAGGCAATCACATGCGGATGTTCAAACAGAACTAATGCTGATAAAGGGTATACAAATGCGGCTGTGAGAACTAAACGAATGCAGTTGTTTGTTACATCACTGCGGATGAGTTCCAGTGTTGACACAACTAATACGGTTGTGTAACATCACAAATGCTAATGTTACACATCTAATACGGATGTGCAACTAAACAAATGCAGATGTTAAACATCTAATGCGGATGTGCAACAAAACCAATGCTGCGGATCAACTTAACTAATGCGGCTGGTGCCAATCGAATGCGGTTGTTTAAGGCACCCAATGCGGATGTTCATCCCATTCAATAGAACAAATGCAGGTGATAACTCTACAAATGCGGATGTATTATACCCAATGCGGATGTTCATCTCATTTCTTTGACACAAATGCGGATGTATAACTTCAAATGCTCATTTGTTTAAACAAATGCGGATGTTACAAGAAACAAATGCGGATGTGAAGATGTAAAACTAATGCAGCTGTTTGATTCAACAAATGCAGATGGTACAAGAACAAATATGGTTGTTGCACATCTAATGAGGATGTGTAACTCAACTAATGCTAATGAGGATTCTTAAATGCGGTTGGGTAAACATCTAATGCGGATGTTGTATCCAAATTTCAGCCTTTGTTTTAAACCAATGTTGATGCTATCAACAAAATGCACATCCATCAACAACATCAACATCAACAACATCAACAACAACAACAACATCAACAACATCAACATCAACATCAACAACAACATCAACAACAACATCATCAACAACAACAATATCAATGAACAGATGATGAACAGTTGACAATAACAAACAATAAATACAAGAAAGATGATGAACAGATGCCTACAACAAACAAGAAAAAAAGAAACATGATGAATACGGATGATTGCAACCAACAGGCACATCCATTTTCACATTCAACATAAATGAAGAAATCAACCTTGGTCACATAATCACTGATCCAATCAAGGATTTGTACAACTGTTAGAAACTCTTTCTGGAGTACTTGGAACCATCCATTATCAAGTTAATTCATAGATTCATAGAGTTGAAGTGTCTTCAAGACTGACTTATGTTCCTGATGTTGTTTATTGAAGTTCAAAGCCTCATCATATGCCTAATACATTCTAATCCTTTGAGTGTGATATGAACAGTAATCCAAAAGTGATACACCTCATATCTAATACGTTGAGTATTCTCAAAGAGATTCTATCCTTATCAGAAATACATTAGGAGAAGCTTAATCTGAGGGGGAGAACTACAGTGAACTATGTCAAAACATCAGTTGATCAAGAAGACATGTGACAGAGAAGATCTTCAGGTCAAAGTTTGGCAAGCATCAGTTTAGGGGGAGTATTGTTGGGTTCAACAATTGATAAATTGAAGCTTTCAAAACCACAATCAAAGCCAACTGAAGATCTTATTTTACAAGTTCAGAGACCAAGTTGATAAACAGAACAAAACAAACACAAGACAAAGTCAACATCAAGACCACAAGAAAAGTCAAAATTAGGTCATGATTTAAAAACATTATAAATAGAACCACTAGTGCTACTTTGTAAAGGGTGGTTATTGCAAAATGTGTGAGTGGCTGATAGTTCTTAAGTGTTTGTTTTTCATGGTGTAAATCACCACCCAAGGAGAAATTTTCTCCTTTGGGTGGGTTTGATGTTCATCCATCTTTGTATATGTTTCTTCATTGTAATTTGTTATTCAATATCAATGAAATCATAACATTATACATTACACACACATCCTTGTTCTTCGATTCACACACTTCCACCCATCTTTAATTTTGAATTCTCAGATCTGAAAATGATGAATCCTAAGATCCAAGCTCAACGAATCTGAAAATTTTGATTTAGCATTTATTTATATATGTATACTTCTGTCTTCGATTTAACTTTATCATGATTTTTGTATATTCATCTTTAATTGTGATTTTGTTTATATGCTCTTTTTCTTCTTACAACTTGTATAAATTTAAAAAATGGCATATTATAGCTCCTTATGGCACAAATATTGTTGATTGTATATTTATTACTTTTATTCAATTTATGTTTCACAACTACTTTGAAAACAACATTAGTTATATAGCTTTCGTACGGTTTGCAATGTTTATTTAATTAGTTAATATTAGTCAAAAGAAAGAAATCCTGTCGTCTCATGTTAATTATGTGCTTTGTTGGAAAACGATATGACTTTTATTAATAGGTAGATATTGTTTCAAAATGACATTATTAGTCATGTGAAAGATATCTTGTTGGCTCCTATTAATATGTACTGTTAAATGATAAGTAACCCAAAAATGTTTTAATGATGTTTCAATTCTGGCATGTATGTTGTAGTTTTCAAAAACGATGGTTATATATCATACGAAGGTGATACATAAGTCTCACAATGTCTGCAATATCATTCCTTAAAAAGATACAAAAGTTGTGACACATCAACGTCATTAAAAGACTAATTAAATATTGAAAATGGGCCAGTTTATGAATGCACGTCATTTATTCAAAAGTTTTGATTGTTATGGGTAAGAAATTATGTTTTTTTATAACCAACAATATTTAAAAAACTAGCAAGAAGCTAGCAAAAAACATACAAAACTAAAAAGAGAAACTAAAATTAAAATTACACTATTTCTCTTGTTACAATAAATTTAAACTCCCAGATTATTTACCCACATTAATGCATTATTTTTGATATCTTCAGTCATAAGTGATAACCAAAAAATAAATAAATAAATAAAATACTAGACTTAAGAAGAGAAACCAAAATTAAAATTAAACCATTTCTCTCATAAAATGAATTTTAAATTCGCTTGTTTCTTTACATGAATGCGTTAGATTTGATATCTTCAATCACTTTATCCATTCTTCGTGTTGCTGATCAAATAAACCTTAACACGGCAATTATGATTGTATGACATGCTTCCTTGAAACACATATTTCCTTTGACCTCTTTTGAAACACACCATATGTAATAGTTATAAATGTGTATATTATAAAACTTTCATTTCATATATTGTCAATCAAGTAATATAACTATTTGAAAGATGAGATAAAGCGTTTATTATTTTAGAAGACCGTCTAATTATGATACATATTATAATCGACATTACTCCGTTTTTAACGGAACATTGGTCGACTCGTAAAATAATTGAGCTCTAACGACATATTCAAAGTTTTATAAAACATTATATTTTAAAAGGTATAAAAGAAAAATAAATAAAGCAGCTGAATTAATTATATAAGTAAGCAAGTAGCTAGACAAGCTACTCACTTTCATCCACATCGACCCAATAGACCTAATCCACCCAACCCAACCTAGCTCAAGAATTCAACAGGCTGCATGCTTGCTATAAATAGAATTTTATATGTTTCTCTTAGAGTATAAGTTTATCTTTTGAACACTCTAGTATAAAGAGAATGTGAACTCCTCAATACCCATTTGTGTGTTATTAGTAGTTGTTTTTAAAGTTCGAGTAGGAGCATGAGTTTGGAGACCATACATCAATATGTCATAGATAGTCGTAAGTTATGTTTTCGTTTAAGTTTATGTTAAGTTAATTATTATTTCTTTTAGTATTTGTATTAAGAGTATTATTAGTATTTGTACTATTATTATTTTTACTCGTTAAGGTTATTGTTAGGGGTGAGTAACCGGGTAGCGTAGCTGTAGTTAGGCATGGACTAATCACTCATGCTTAAAAAAGATAGTTTTAGTTAGTATCCAACCATGACAGTGACTAGTTAGTTTTACTATTATCAAACTTAAGATTACTTAAACTGTATCAGGAGTTTAAGATATTATCATATCATACTGGCAACTATTATCAATTGTTAAGCCACTATAAATAGATGAGTTATCATGACTATTTTTAGGTATGATCATATACTCGTTGTGTCTGTATTGGTAATAATTAAAATGTTTACAAATATGCAGGGTCGGTAGGGGTATGTACACACACACACACACACAAACACACGAACATATATATAGGGAATGGTTCATAAGAAAACCAATAGTATTGCGAAAACCAAATAAAACCACGGAAGCCAATAACATAATTCATAACCATTTTGTTCTTTCAATTGTTAAAAGGTTATTTAAGTATTTTTTACATATATGTTGAACATAAAAACGAGATTGACAAGTCTTACGTATACATAACACTATGTCGAATGAAAAATGGTTACGTATATGTAATCTATGTATGACGTGTATGTAAACCTATGTTACGGTTTTCATTTGATCCATACCCTTAAGTTCACATAACATTTTGGTTTATATATATATATATATATATATATATATATATATATATATATACACTCACACATATACACATATATAATGGGATGTGTCAATTTGGATGAGAAAGGACTAGGGTATCACGTATACATCAGGAACATGCTCGTACCTATTGGGTTAATGGTTAATAGATTAGACAAAAAGTGTAGAGAAAGAACAAAGATAGGAGGTAAGGGTTTGGGTGGGTTATTTTGTAAAATTTAAGAATTTAGAGGCAAATCTCTAATACACTACAACTACCTTGTTCTAACTGACATATCAAAGTAATAGTGTGTGTATGTATATATATATATATATATATATATATATATATATATATTATATATATATATATATATATATATATATATATATATATATATATATATGTATATGCAATTCATGAGATTTTGGGAAAACTATATCCATAATTTAGAAAATTTTGAGGGATTTTATGGGAATTTGATGTGTGGACAGTTCCTTCACCCTTACACATATATAATGACTATGACTATAACCACACCCACTTGATAGGTATATCTATTAAGGGTGTAGGGGTAGCCCGGGTTACGCCTGACCTCAGGTTTCGAAGTGTAATTTTTTTTATTTTTTTAACCATTATATGTATCGGGATGCCCTTAAGCAAAAATTAGGATACCCCATAAAGTTAATATAAGAACAACATAATTGCTACATGAGGTTTAGAGGATTTAGATTATTGTCTTAAAACTTTATTGGGGTAACATTTTTACGATTAAAACCCTATCTTATTTCTAAATTTTTATTTTATATTTTTATGTCTAATAATTTTCGTTTGTTTATTTTCTTATGAAAAACATAATGCGAGTTTATTTTTAGTATTCTCAACCTTTTAATATAATTTTGTTTGAAAACGAAGTTGTATTAAAAATGAAGTACTTTTTAGCGCCGTATACTAAATTCGCTAATGTTCTGGTACAATGACAAACCGAACAGAATATAAGTTAACGATATCGAGTGAGAATAGCTTTTACGACAACGACGTTTAGGGGTTTACGTGGGAGCATAGCCGTCAAGGCATGTTTTGGCCACTGCGTTTTGATATTTAGAATCATGACGAGATCCCCGATGCAATGCACGGGGATGAAAATCTAGTAAAATTAAATGCACCAGAAAAAAAATCTTCAATTTAATGTACCTCAAAAATTATTATTATTGATTTAATGTATTGTATAAAATTTTTTATGAATATTATTGCTTTTTGGGCTAGATCCACCACTATAGATATCATCTACGTAAACTCACTTTTCAATCACACTCAACGTTATGGGAAGTAATGATAATAAAACTTATATAACTGTTTGGGCGGGTAACTAATTTTAGGAATTTATGTTGTGCTGGCCCTCATACACAAGTTGAAAGAGATCTGCATGTGTTCAAAGTTTTACGTTGTTTATGAAGTGTTGATGTACTCCAGATGGTTACAAGATTCTAGATACTATAGGATCGATGTGTGGTCAGGTAATCGTTTTTTGAAATTTAATACAAATAATAAATTTGGGAAGAAATATGTAGTAACGTATTGTTGTATATAGAACTAAATATAGATCAAACCGACACAAAACCAATTAGGTTCACATTGAACGTAACTAAAACGATCAGTACTGATTTGTCGTAAAACCGAAGCATGATATTAGTCAAACTCTACAAAGAAACCATTTTTTTTAGATCCTAAGAGGACACGTTGTAGAGCCGGGGAGCGTGCGGGAAAAAATGGCCATGGCTGTGAACCGTTGGATAAATTTAAATATAAAAATTAAAATATTTTTTTTACGTTATAAAAAGAATTTAAACTTACATTTTTACACACCATCTCAGCTTCAATTCAATCTCTAAAATTCCAATCTTCAAATTTTAATAATGCATTCATCATCCCGCTCATCTTAAGAAACAACATAATTTTGAAAATTTCGTCAAAAAAAAAAAAACAAACCTCACAACTATTTTCTCAACAAACTCACTCATTTGACACTTCACCATATTATCTGTAATAGGTTCAAATGGATCGAATCTGTGATTATCTGGTAATGCAATGATCAAATCAAACACAAGTAATCAAACAAATGCAAACATATCAAAAAAATTCATAGATTTCATTGATAGCAAGCATAGGATACAAGTGTAGGGATACAATTTCTATTAGTTCACCTGATTACTGATCCGTTAGTCTGCCCTGCACAATACATAAAATATCCTATTTATACTATCAAAAACAAAGAAACATATATTTACAAATAAGTCCCTATACTATGACAAAAAACACATAAAGACAAAATGTTAATCTTCTAGAGGCTTCAACAATACTCCCCCTAAGATTTACATTGTCTTCAGTCTTCAAAATAATCTTCAGGTTCTTCCTTTATCTTGAACATAGGCTTCTCTTTATACATCTCTTGTTCCTTCAATGCTTTTGCAATTGCTGACTTGAACTTTCCTGCAAGAATCCCTTGTTCAGGCTTTGATGCGTTGGTCTTTATCTCCATCTGATTCATAATCTCCAAAGTTTCTTTTGATAACCCTGCAATGTCAACATTAGCATAAAACTCAATTGGTTTGGGATAATCTCTTGAATTAATCTCCAATACTCCTTTGCTTGATATTCTCATAAAATCGATTGATTTTATATCCTTCTTCAGAATCATCGCATAAGCTAACGCTTTCCTTAAAGAAATTCTTTCCATTGCTGCATCCATAACCTTGATAATCGACATAAAATACTTCTGATCATTTTCTACCACTTTAGACAAAACTCGATCAAACTTTTGAATCGAAAAAAAATGAGATGTAGCTTGGATTTAGAAGTTTTAATTCTAACACTCCAAACAATGAAATCATATCTCGATCCCAGTCGTCTAGGTTCCGAACTAACTTCAACTCGAACGTGTCAGAATTATAAAATCATCTCAAAATCGGTTTTGTCGTTCGAGTTCCATCGATTACCTTCAATCCTGGGTTAGTAACCTTTTCAAAGAATTGGTCATTATATGCATCCAAGAATTTTTGTTCTTCATCAGGTTTATCATCACTTTTCCTTTTACTTTTAAAGACTTGAAGTATTCCTTATCTTCTTGGTCACATCTCGTTTTGAGAAATGATTCCATTCTTGAAATACCTCTATTCAAGAGTTTAACAAAATTTTCTCCTCGATTTGCCTTTGTTGGGTTAATAAACTTCAACTTGTTTAATTCTTTTAAGTCTTGCACAGGAAGAGCTATGATGCTAGTGTAAAAGTGATAAACATCACATATTGCATTTACACGCTTAATCAAAAATGCATCAAACACCTCATCATACTTCCGCGCTCACATTCTTTGTACTGTTAGGCACAACCATTGCATTAAACAATTCTGAGATTGATTGTCCTTTTTGCAACACATTTCTCACAATATCACCTGCATTTCTTGCCTTGTTCCATAACTGCTTTTGATCAATGGAAACTTCATAAGCCTGTTTTTCTTCAGGAAACATCTTCATTAATTCTTTTCTACTTTCATGTTCACTTCTCTTCAAAGCCATTGATTTAATCTCTTAAGGTTTCAAAATTCTTGTTCTTTTTGTAATCTCCAAGTACTAAGGATTATCCATATCAAGTACTATCATCTTGTTTGTCTATTTCTCTGTTTCTTGAAAGCTTCTTACCAAATTTCTTAGTGATTCAGCTTGCAATTTGTTTAGCTTCTTTCTTGGATAGTTCCTCGATTGTAGCCATAATCTAAGCTCAATCGTATTCATGTTTTCAGGATCTGGACGGTGTGGCTCAGACGATGAAAGTTCCTCAATATTATTACTTTCATGTAATGGATTCCATTCACCATGCTTAATGATTTCATCTGGATCCATAGGAGCTATGGATTAAGCTGTCACACATTTCTCATATTCTTCGTTTATTTGAGAAACTATGAGTCCATCCAAGAATACCTGGTTATACTTCTTCTTTACCAGATAATTATACCTTTCATCATCATCAACAGGTATATCTTCAACTACAGCCTAAAATGGAGAATAATCTGCTTCAACAATATCTTCATCTTCTAAAACTTCGTCATACCATGCGTCAGAGAAATCTGGTTCTAAATCATCTAAGGCACCGATTATCTCATGCACTTCTGTTTCTTCACTATCATGACTTAAAGTTTCAGATGCAATCTTCTGAATTTTAGATGACGGTTCAGCTAAAACTGATACATCAATATCATCTATCATTCTTTTCCCTTTATCCACCTCAGAGATATTCTCAACATCAATAGGATTAACTTCAGATACAATAACAACTTTAGGAGATTGGGACATTGCACTCTCTTTCATGCTTTCAAATTCTTCTTTTAATTTCTCATGATTTTTTCTTAACTTCTTGAATTTTTCTTCCGTTAAGTCATAATCTTTAAGCATGACTTCAAAATTCTTTACATTTGCTTCTTTTTCTTCTTCAAGATCAGCAATTATCTCATCTTTCTTTATTAATTCAGCCTTTAAACTTTCATTTTCCTCTCTTAGCTCTACAATTGTCTTAAGCTGGAGTAAATTCTCTTCTTTCAAAGACTATATTAAGCTTTGATCTTCTTTAGCTTGTTTATCTTCAATATGAACATCAGATTCAGCAACATCAATGTTTTGGAAATCAAATTCTATGTGTTGATGAATAGTTTTTTCATTTACAACAACTGTCTCATCAATATTTTGAATCTCTTCATTTTGATCTTCTACATGCTCAGCTTCAAAGCGTCAACTTCTTCATTAACTACTTCAATAACCTCTACAATTTCATTTCCACCATCATTATCACTTGATGGGGAACTACTTTCATTTTCAGACTCATCATCATCATCATTATTTTCATCACAATCATCATTATCTTCATCATCATCATCAGATAGATCTTGAGTATCTTCTTCAATTAAGTCATTTGGATCAACTGGTTTATCCTCAATTAAATGAAAGTGATCTTCATTTATATCTACCTCATCTCTAGCCACAGCCCTCATATAATCAAACATAGGTAGATTTTGAGCACCTGTAATCATTGCTAGTCTTTTATATGAGGTTTCTGTCATATGCTCTAGAATTAATCTTTCACTACTCACTCCATAAACATGGAAATCTAGATTTTCTTCATTGATGATCATTTGTAAGAATCTAGGATACATCAGGTATTTATTCCTGATTCCTTTCTCTAAGTTAAACACAAATCCATTCAGAATCCATCTAGCCATATTAAATCTTTGTTTGTTGCAATGGCTACGATTGGAGAAGCAATATCAACTGGGAATGAATTCCATCTCGCACTTCTTTTAGACATTCCGTGCTGGAAGATATAACATAGAAGTTTCCAGTGATTATAAACTCTAGCTCAGAAAAATTGTTTCCTTGGAAAGTTATCCGGATGACCCATGGCTATAAAAGTTTCTCTACACTCATTAAATGATAATTCAGCCAAGTCTTATGGGTCATTATTTCCCAGCCTTAGAGCTTCTCGAATAGATTGTTTTGATACTTCAATTATCCTTTCATTGGTAATGTGATGAGCTCAAAATGGATCGATCTGTGATGATATATGAACACAATTCAATCTGAAACACACAAGTATTCAATTCAACACAAAAAATCAACAAAAATTCATAGAGTTTTCATTGATTAAGCATAGAAGAACACAAAGTGTAGTAACAGTTACAATACGTCTCAACCTAAAACTTTTTAAACTCTCTTGAACTCTAAAAACTCTCAAACTCTCAAAAACTCTACTACACCATACATATCTATGCTATTTATACTAATCAAGAAAACAAAGGAACATATTTACATAAAAAGTCCCTATACTATGACAAAAATGTAAAAGCTACACAAAGACAAATGTTAATCTTTAAATAAGCATCTACAATACTCCCCCTAAGATTTACATGTCTTCGGTCTTCAAAATCTTCAGTCTTCAAATCTCTTTCTGCAATCTTTGTCTTCAATCTTTAATCTTCTTTCTTCAGTTTTCTTTCTTCTGACTTTGTCTTCAATCTTTAATCTTCTTTGATCTTCATTCTTAAACTTCAGTCTTCTTCTTTATCTCTTTTATCAATCTTAATTCTCATTTTTTAAAAATATGTTGAATGACTGTTCATCTTCATCCTCAGTCGATGAAGATTCATCACATAATCAACTTTGATGAAAAACAAATTTTAATGTATCAATGAGATCGAAATCATGTTTGTATCATCATTTAATCATCAATTTCAATTCATTATACTAATTTCATTCCCAATCTTAACAGATTCATTAGACTAGGGTTCGTGCGCCCGAATAGGTCCGATAAGCCCAAATCAATCAACCTGTTAACTGAAATTTCTGTAATTTTGATCATCAACTTACATTTAGAATCAAATAATATCACTATAGATTGCAAGACAAGATCAGAAATCAATCGAAATGAATGAATCAGTGGTATATCGAGTGTTTGGGTTTGAGAGTGTTCTGTGTTCAGGGGAGATTTTGAAAATGAAATCTGAAAACACAAAGTGTTGTTTATATACTAAGTGAAAAATTTTTAGACGCATGAGCACTGTTTGTGCGCATGGACTCAGGCGCATGAGCACTGTTTGTGCGCATGGACTCAGGCGCATGAGCACTGTTCAGAAGCATAAGCACTGTGTAGGCGCTTTTGCATTGTTCAGGCGCATGATCTTAGCTGAAACGCCCAATACTTAACACTTGCCGTTTACACTTGGATGCATGGGAATTGTTTAGGCGTATGGGAAGGATAAAACACCCAACACTTAACCACATTTTCAGACTTAAGACAACTGTTTAGACGCATGACAACTGTTTAGACGCATGAGGTTGTCTGAAACGTCCAGCACTTGTACAAACCTTGAAAAAATCATCATGCTCCTAATCCTAGACTTATGAACACTATTTAGGCGCATGAGATGACTTCCATGCGTCCCAACACTTGTAATTTTTCAGATCTTCCACCTGTACACTGTTTAGACATATTAACACTGTTCACATACTAATATTAAAACAGTTAATCAATTTTTGACTTTAATTAGTCAAATTTTGACTTTCACCCAAAATTTCATAATATACCCTCAATTTTGAATTTTTTTTAATTTATTTTGAATTTTTTTTATTTTTATTTTTGACCTTTAATTTTTTAAAATAATTTCCCGTCATTTTAGTCTCTAATTTTTAACAAAAAATCTCATTTAACTTTTGCAAGAAGCTTTTCCATTAAAAATGTTTTTCTGGTTCATTTTTACATTTTGTTACGCACGCATGCTTGAACATATGTAGCATTATCCTTTCCATCCAAAACATTAGATTTTGATTTTTTATGATTTTTCATATCCTGAAATTTGTCAATCGGTTTTCTTAGACACTGTTCTAACTCTTTTTACTCCCCCTAAACTTTTAAGTTTGATAAAACTTAGAAGTTTCTTGAAAATCACATGAAGAGCACACTAATCAGTGTTAAATTGCCTGCACATAGAAAAACATGCAAAAAAAAAATCAAAATGAAAGTAGAATAAAATCCTAATATTCACAATGAATCATGTCTGCAGTGAGATCATATTAGTAGCGATCAGCACATTAAAATAAAAAAATGATGGATAGTCAAAAACAGTGATTAAATCCCGATCAAGTGTGTTCCAGGTCAATATTTCTGCAGCAAAGGAGACACGAGATCTAAGGACAGAAAATGAGTGCTTTTGGCAAGGTACTCAGCACACTTACTTTTTCAATTCTTGGATTGTTTAAGGTACAAGTAGATATGACATTATGCAGTCACATTTAGACTTAGAGAGGTTAATTTTCATAAAGATATGCAAGAAGTCACTATTCTCAACTTGTTAACCTGACATATACTATAACCAGATCTCATTTGGAGTTTGTGCACATTGGCATTTTGTTACATCAGTGAGAAAATCCAGGTCTGTAATCACTTACAACAAAGGATATCTCATCACTTTAGGTCTATGATGACTCATAACAGAGAAGCGTTAGATGCATTAAATAATTAGAGCTCAATGGTTATTCATATCGCCATCGGGTGTGAGATTATGTCTTAACAAGCAATCAATTTGAGAAATCAACACTACTCATTAGTGCTAAGATAGACATACATGAATGCATGAGTGATTTAGTTTAATCATAACAATTTACTTTTTCAGTATAATTGCATGAGTTTACCTGCACATCACATCTAATCATGTCAGACTGTAGTCGTAAGCGAAGTATGTAACTGATCATACTAATGTACTATCATTTCTCACGTATTGCAAAACAAATTCATTACTATATAATTAATAAGGAAAGACACTATTTTTGTGATTTTTGGTTTTATATTTTTATCTTTTGTTTTTCAATTTTCTATTTTTATATTGGTTTTTGTTTTTCTAAAAAAAAATATGCACACACAAAAATAAAATCAGGCAATTAACTTTGACAGGTTCTTTGACTGTGTCCTATTCATATAAGAGAGGGTTCTGATCATATTTAGACTCAATTAACTGAAATACTCAAAAACCAATTTTAAGTGTGGTTAATAAGACCAATCGACTCAACCAAATACTCAAACTGTCCTGGTAAGAAGGCTTTAGTAAAAAGGTCGGCCAACTGTTTTTCAGTAGCAATTTGAATCAGAATGATTAAACCTTTTTCAGAGTTATCTCTGAGAAAATGATATCGAATTTCGATATGTTTTGTTTTAGAATGTTGGACAGGATTAGTTGTAATGAACATAGCAGCTGTGTTATCAATGTAAATAGGTGTTTTAAGAAAGTTGAACCCATAATCCAGCAGTTGGTTTTGTAACCAGAGGATTTGAGAACATCCTGCTGAAGCAGCAATGTACTCAGCTTCTGCAGTAGAAACAAGACATTTGTTTGTTTCTTGCATTGCCATGAGACTAATCTGGGTCCTAGAAATTGACACCCACCCGTTGTTGATTTTCTATCTTGACAACATCCGCCATAATCACTATCAGTGTACCCATGTAACTCGAAGTTACCTTTAAGGATACCATAGCCCTAAAGCCGGTTTACCTTTGAGATACCTGAATATTCTTTTGACAGCAATTAAGTGGGATTCTTTCAGGTCTGATTGATACCTTGCACAGACAGAAACAACATACATAATGTCTGGTCTAGATGCAGTGAGACACATCAAAGAACCAATCATCGATCTGTATAATGTTTGATCTACTGATTTTCCTTTCGGATCAGGCTCAATCTTAGTGTTCACATCAGTTGGAGTTCTAATTGACTGACAATCTTGCAGCTTAAATTTCTTCAAGAGTTTGTCGACGAACTTCTCTTGGTTGATAAAAATACCATCTGCAGATTGCTTAACTTGTAGTCCAAGAAAGAAATTTATCTCTCCCATAGAACTCATTTGAAATCAAGATTTCATGATTTCTTCAAATTCATTGCACATTTTTGGACTTGTGGAACCAAATATGATATCATCAACATACACTTGTACACATAAGAGATCATCAGCATCCTTCCTTATGAATAAAGTTGGATCGATTTTCCCACGCGTGTATCCATGTTGGATTAAGTGCTGTGACAATGTCTCATACCAGATTCTAGGGGCTTGATGTAGTCCATATAAAGCTTTGCTCAACTTGTACACACGATGTGGATATGTAGCATCTTCAAAACCTGGAGGTTGCTTCACGTACACATCATCGGTGATAGAACCATACAAAAATGCACCCTTTACGTCCATTTGATACACTTTAAATTTCATGAATGAGGCATAAGCCAGGAAGACACGAATAGATTCAAGTCTTGCAACTGGAGCAAATACTTCATCATAATCAATACCTTCTTCTTGAGTGTATCCTTGTGCAACTAATCTCGCTTTATTTCGGATAACAATTCCTCTATCATCAGTTTTATTTCTGAATAACCATTTTGTGACTATAGATTTTTCTCCTTCAGGTAAATCCACCAGATTCCACACTTCTTGTTTGCAAACTGTAATAATTCTTCTTGCATAGCCTCGATCCAACCATTGTCCTTTAACGCTTTGGTAACGTTTTTAGGAACAATTTGAAAGAAAGCAAGAGTATAAGCAGACGTTTGCTTGTTTTGATTTACTTCTCGTCGTTCTCTCACTCAAAGGACCAATAATCTGAGATGTTGGATGGTTCTTGTGAATACGAGATGTCGGAATCTCATCTCCTTGAACATGAACATCTAGATTGATTTGATTCAAGTTGGAAAGCTGATGCAATAGGCTTGAAGAATGTGGATTGAAATTGGGAACTTGAGTCGGTGAGTTGATAAAGTAATCAAGATTACCAGAATCAACTACATCACCAGAGATAGATGATGTTCCAGACTCAGATTGTACAATTTCTATACCATCATTATTAGACTGAAAAATAGAATCTCTAACAAAAGAAAAGAAGGGATAGTTTGGCTTGAATCATCTGCATCGTCAGAATCCGAATTGTCACTGAATGAACCGAGATCTCCTTGAATTTTCTTTTCACCTGTAGAATCAAACAAGTTAGATTGATTAAACAAGTTGGATTGAAAAGAGTTTGACAATGAATCTAAATCAAATAACCATCCAGGACCATTTGACAATGATGGAAAAGAGTTTTCAAGAAATTTAACATTGAATGTTTCAACTATAACGTTAGTCCTAGAGTTATAAACTCGATAGGCCTTTGAAACAGATGAATATCCAACGAAAAATCCATCATCAGATTTTGATTCAAATTTTCCTAAATATCACTTGAATTCAGAATCATAACCGGACAACCAAAAGATTTAAGAAAATCTATGTTTGGTTTCCTGCCAAACATTAACTCATATGGAGTTTTCAGTTTGTCTTTAACAATTAATGAATGGTTCTGAACAAAACATGCAGTTGATATTGCTTCATCCCAGAATGTGATCGGAATTTTAGCATCGGCTAACATGGATCGTGCTGCTTCAATCAATGTTCGGTTCTTCCTTTCAGCAACTCCGTTTTGTTGAGGAGTTCTGGGAGCACTGAACTGATGAGCTATTCCTTTCTCTGCACAAAACATGTCAAGAGTTAGATTTTTGAATTCCGTCCCATTATCACTTCTAATTATTTTTACTTTTTGTCAAGTTGATTTTCTACTTTTATGATAAATTCTTTTATTAATTCAGTGTTTCAGATTTAGCATTTAGAAAGAAAACCCATGAAAATCTTGTATAGTCATCAATGATAACTAAACAGTAAGATTTTCTTCCAATACTCTTCACGTTGGTTGGTCCAAAAAGGTCCATATGCAACAACTGAAGGGGTTTGGAATTTGAGTTTATCAGCTTGGACTTATAAGACGCTCTGTGCTGTTTCCCCTTTAAACATGCTGAGCATAAATCAGTTGTGGCAAACTTCTTTGATGGAAGGCCAATAACATGATTTCCCTACAAGCTTGTTCATATTCTTGAAGTTGGAATGTCCGAGACGTCTATGCCAAAGCTGGCTTTCATCATTTGATGCTTTAGCAAAGAGACAAGTTGTTTCTGTAGAAGAGTCCACTTGAGACATATCCAGTTTGTATACGTCTCGGTCTCTGACAGCTTTAACAACCACGAAATCCTTGCTTATCTGAAATCCTGGCTTCAAGATATAACAGAAAGAATCATCAAAAAGTACAGAGTAGGATTTATCATAAATTTGGGATACGCTTAACAAACTAAAGTTCAACTGTGAACAGAAGTTGACTTTATCAAAGCTTATAATCCCGTTGGATACTGTTCCTTCTCCGGTTATTTTTCCTCCCGCATCACTACCAAAGGCGACATGCGTTCCATCTTTTAACTTAAAATCTTGTAATAAGGCCTGATTGCCTGTCATATGCCGGCTACACCCGCTATCCACATACCAAGTATTGATTGGTCTTCTCGGGCGTACCTGCAAAACAAAACAATTTAAGGTGAATTATCTACCCAAGCCGAAATGGTCTTGGGTTTTCCAAACTTGTCAACAATAGTAAATTGTTTAAAGTGAAGTTTGTTGACATCAGGTTTATTCTTTATGAATTTACCAATTCTGTTATTTGTAACAAAATTATGCTTGTTTGGAAAATTCATGCTTTTTGACTGACCATTGTTTGAAAATCTTTTATTTTCAAAACTTTTGTTATTAATTCTCACTGACCTTGGAATGAAATTATCATTGAAGTATTGTTTAGGTCTCACTGAATTATTTCTTTTGAAAGAGTTCAAACCTAAGGAGGGTTGGTGTGTTAATCTTTGAAAATCAACATTTTGGTTTCTTTTATATTGCGGATTAACATAACCTTTGCTTACTGTTGAGGTGGCAAATCCTCTCCTCTGTGAATTCTTTCTAAAGTAACAATCTTTAGTGTTGTGAGTTTGCTCATCACAGTAAGTACAGTATTTGTTAAAATAACACTCTGAAGTTGAGTGATTTCTCATATCGCAAATGTGACAGTATTTGTTAAAAAAACATTCAGACGTTTTGTGATTATACATGTCACATATGTTACAATACCTCTGTGGAGTCTTGAATAATTGCTTATTAACCTTTGACGTTGACGCAACATTAGAAACTTGGTTACTTTTAGGTGTCAAAGAGTTAATTTGTTGTTTTTGATTTGAAGAATTATGCTTTTGATTTAAACCACTTTTCTTTTGCACAATTTGTTTTTTTTTTTTGAACATGAATTTCATTCTTGTTTTCCTTAGATACAAATCTTTTAGCTACAGCGAAGTCTTAGAATCTGAACCCGTTTTCAGATCAGAGGTTGATTTGTTCTTAGGATTTTCTTTAACATCTTGAATGGAGTTCACATTCAACAAACCAGCAGATACAAATTTAATTGGCTTTAATTTTGTTGCTTGATTTGTTTCTTTTGTCTGATTTTCTGAATTTTTATTTGTTCATTTTTAGCTTTATTTATCTTTCTTTTTCTTCTCTGGTTCCTTGATTTAGTAGATTCAGTTTTTGGTTTAGATTGAACATCCTCAGTTGAAGATTCTTTTTCACATTCTTTCTTTTTCTGGTCTTTTTGCCATTTAATGAATTCTGGGTTATTTAAACCAAATGAATTTGAATCTTCTGATATTTCTTCATCATTTTTGTTTTGAAAATCTGAGTTTTGGTTATTAGATATAATATTCACTTCCTCCAAAACTGACTCTTTAGGAACAAAAACTTTCTTTGTTTTAGGCTTTGGTTCATAAGATTTTACTTTAACAGGATGACCATTTTTTATCTTTTCGTTATCTTTTTCTTCAAAATTTCCACATTTGTTTTCTCTTCTTCAGCATCAGACATCTTGGTCTTGTTTTGAAAAGCTTTTAATTTTGCTTTGTTTTCTTGAGAGTGATCATGAGTGTTAAAATTTTCTGGTAAAGTATTTGTTATTGATTCTGGCATCGGTTCATGAGTGAAACCCAATCCTGCCTTTTTTTATCTTTTCGTTCATTTACCAGCTTTTCCACAATGGTTTTAGAACTTTTAACTTTTGCGAGATCAACTTGAGTTGTTGCATGAGCTATCTTCTCCAGTTCAAGATTTTTTGTCATCTCTTCAAGTTGTTTTGATACAATTTCAAGTTCTCTTAGAGTTTTGTTCCAAGAATTTTGAAGAGAGATAATCTTTTCGTCAGATACTTTATGATCATTTTTAAGTTTGGTATGCATTAGTTCTTCTTGCTTAAGTTTTTCACAAATCTTGTAAGAATAATTTCTGTAGTATTCTACATGCTCGAAGCAAGACTTTGTGCATAATTTTTCTCTGACTTCTGATGGAATTTCAGAATATTTAGGAGGAGAAGTTTCAGAGTTAGAGCTTTCAACCTTTGGTTGATCAGATTTTGCCATCAATGCAACTTCCTCTGAATCTTCCTTGGGATCAGACTTATCACTCCAGTCATAATCCTCTTCCTCATTCTCAGAGTTTCCATCAGCTTTTGGATCATTAAATTCAGACCAATCTTCTTTTTGTATTTCTGCAACAAGAGATAAATTGGAGGTTAAATCAGCAGTAAATTGCTCAGCGTATGCACTCCAATCATAACCATCTTTAATATTAACAACAAGAGTTTCTTGGGCTCCTCTGATGATTTAGAATCATCTTTCAATTCTGGCATTGGTAGGCTTTGATAAGGTTTCTGAAATGTCTTCTGTGAAGATTGCTGAAACCTTTGATTACTTGAGCTTGATTGGCCATTTCCTCCTTTATTCCTTGGAGCTTTGCACTCTCTAGAGAAGTGACCATAGCTGTTACAGTTAAACACCTAGATTTGGACTTATCAAATCCAACAGACTTGTTTGCACTCGGCTTGTAGTTTCTGTTGACATACGAGTGTTTCTGAGTCCTGTACGCTATCATAACCATTTGCCAGTTGAGATCCATTTCTTCTACATCGTCTGGATCCATTTCAAACAAATCCTGCAAAACAAAATCAAGTTGAGTTAGATGACTACCTTGATAATCTTGAAAGCTTGCCATAAATGCAGTAAAAGCAGTTTTAGACTCTTCATCCTGTAATAGGATGTTTATTACATCGTTAACTTTGCTAGTTTTAGCAGAGTTAGCAGATGGAGTCTCTGCTTGAGATTTAGAACTTTTAGGCATAGGAGGAGATTGAGGTTGATTTTGAGTTGTATAGGCAGGAGCACTTGTGTAAGTGGAATCAGTGAAAAACCCTGCGCCAACGAATAGATCACCCTCATCTTCTGGTGAAGTTTCATTCTTAGCCATGAATGCATTCTCCACAGTACTTGCTGGAGAAGCAACATATTTATATTGTGACATCAAAGCTGCTCTGTCATTGTTTCTAGAACTTTCATCAATTTCAACAGATTCTATTTTAGCAATCAAGAGATCAAGATCCATTGGAAATTTCTCAGTATGCTTTAACAGAGTGACTGTTTGCTTCCATGAAGATGGAAGAGCATTGAGAAGCCTGAAGTTAAGATCTTTTAAATCATTCTTGATGCCTGCAGTCGACATCTCAGTTGTCAGTTGAACAAATCTATTCATCATCTGATTTATTGTTTCACAGATAAATGTTCAAAAAGTTCTAATTGTCTCTTTAATTTTTGCTTTTTCAGATCCTGGATCTCCTTTCCACCTTCACATATTATTTTTAATGCCTTATACATGGTGTATCCCGTCTGATAACCATCAAGCCTTGTAAGGACTTCAAGTGGCAGTCCTTTGCACATCGAAGAATACGCTTTTATATCATTTTTAACTTTCTTGAGATCTTCACCCTGTAATCCATCTTCAGGATATGGTTCCTGAGATTCTTTGGTGTAGACAAAACCTCTATCGGGACCATCTGAAGTTATAGGAATATGAGGTCCTTTTTCTATTGATTTCCATAGATCAGTATCAATAAATTCAAGTGATGCTTTAATCTCAGTGACCAATTCTTGAAATCTGCTCTATTCTTCAGCTTGGGAACTCTGTTCTCTAAGTCTTCTGATTTTACCATTTTAGTTTTTGATTTTAAAAGAAATTTTTTTTGTTGTTTTTAATGTTTTGAATTAAAACAATGAATTGAAAATATTTTTGGATTTTTTAAGTTTCTGAAAAAAATTTAAAATTTTCTAAGTCTTGAAGCTGATGCGTCCAAATAGTGGAAAAACGCCCAAACAGTTGATGTACTTCCTTTGACTTTGACTTTGAAACGTCCAAGGGATTGCCTTAGACAAATTCCAAAAGCCCAAATTGAAAAGCGTCTGAACAGTATCAAAACGCCTAAACAGTTGTCAGACGCCTAGTTGGTAAAACGCCCAAATAGTTCAAAAACGCCTCAACAGTTGTAAAACGCATGGAATTCCTTGGATTCTGTCAACTTCCAAAGTGTCCCAACGATTGAAATGTGTTACAACAGTAGAAAAACGCCTAACTGAAAAAACCCAAATAGTGGAAAAGCGCCTAAACAGTTGTTATGCGCCTAACACTTAGGCAATTTTCAGCAGTGTTTTTGACCTAATGCGCCACATTCAGTTTCATATGAACTTAAATTTTCTAAAATCCTTCAAAACTTGATTAATTGATCTGAAATCCTCAAATTATGTAGGAAATTGATCAATAATCAATCCTTCAACTTCAATTTCTTCAATTAACAACCAAAATTAATCTTTTGATTCAAGAACAGGTTTGACAAATGAAGAACAGGTTCGAAGAGCTTTTTGCTCAAATTCACTGATTTGAATGAATTGTACTGCTAATTGTGAATCAAATCATGTTCCTGATGAAGAAACACAATTGAATTCAACAATTATACGACTGAATTGTTTATCAATCACATATTCAAGTGATTATGAGAGTTCGACAGTTGAAGAACTTCGATCACTGAATCGAAAGCTCTGATACCATTTGATGAGCTCAAAATGGATCGATCTGTGATGATATATGAACACAATTCAATCTGAAACACACAAGTATTCAATTCAACATAAGAAATCAACAAAAATTCATAGAGTTTTCATTGATTAAGCATAGAAGAATACAAAGTGTAGTAACAGTTACAATACGTCTCAACCAAAAACTTTTTAAACTCTCTTGAACTCTAAAAACTCTCAAACTCTCAAAAACTCTACTACACCATGCATATCTATGCTATTTATACTAATCAAGGAAACAAAGGAACATATTTACATAAAAAGCCCCTATAGTATGACAAAAATGTAAAAGACACACAAAGACAAATGTTAATCTTTAAAGAAGCATCTACATAATGAATCCTCTAACAACCTTTCTTCCTTCTTTATCTCTTTCAACATTTGTACTGTTCCAAAACCTCTTTATCAATCTAGCATAGATGACTGGTTGATAACACATGGCATACACATACTTAGTCCTCAAAATAAATTTGATCATCTCTTCATAACCAACAGCATCTCATACATCTTCATTTAAGAATGCTGCCACATTATGTTTAGGCTCAAATTTAAGCTCATCCATCTGCATAAATGAAACAAAGAAAATTAGACACATTGAATTTTCAACACTTATCAATTTTGAGTTATTAAGTTTGAACCAAATCACTTAAAATTTTCTAAGTGTTTAAACAATTCATTAACTGAAAAATTATTGGTCACAAACTTAATTCAACTCAATTCGGTTATAAATTTCTTAAAATCTAATTAAAGAATGAATTTTGTGATTAATTTTGACATTTTATTTAAAAAAAATTCATGAAATTGACTGTTCATCTTCAAAAACCCAACTGATGAACATAATCATCAAGAACACATTGTTTTGAAATATGGATTTGACCATTCCAATCTGTTCAAAAACAAGTTTATATCATCAATCAATGTTCAATTTCAGTTGTTTATGCATATTATTTTCACAAATTTCAATTTTTCCTTCGAACTAGGGTTCATACGCCTACACAGACATAAAACGCCCGATTGAATTCGAAGAATAAACTCGAAATCAGATGAATTTAATCTCAAAATGATGTTTAGATTCAGTGTATATACCTATAAATCACACGTATTAACACCAAACAATCAAAAATGATGAACCGAATGATTTGAGTTTATGAGTGTCGAGAATGTTTATCAGAGGATTTTGAGTGAATGAATGAATGAATCACAAGTATTGTATATATATATAAGTGAAAACTTTAGGCGCATGAGCACTGTTTATACGCATGAGGTTAGACGCATGAACACTATACAGTCGCATGAGACTAAATTTCAGTTTTTTTTAGGCGCATGAGCACTGCTTGTGCGCATGAGGTTTAGACGTATGAGCACTGTTTAGGCAATAAGCACTGTTTAGGCGCTTGGGCACTGCTCAGGCGCATGAGACTAAATGAAACGCCTAACACTTGGAGGTTTCATCACTTCACACGTCTACACTTGAAAGACTTGGTACAGCTCAGGCGCATGAGCATAAGATGATACGCCTAACACTTAACCAAATTTTCAGACACATGACAACTGTTTAGGCGCATGAGCTTGAATGAAATGCTCAACACTTGTGCAAATTTCTGAAATTCACCATACTCCTGTTCTGAACCTATGAGTATTGTTCAGGCGCATGGGATCCTTTCAATGAGTCTTGCACTTGAACTTTTCTCATCATCCATCTGAACACTATATGAACACATTAGCATTGTTCACACTCAATTTTTCAACACTTAGTCAAAAGTGTTTGACTATCACTCAAAATTTTCATTAATTTCCCTCAATTTTAACAATTTTGAAATTCAAACTTTTATATATATATATATTTTTTTTTATTTTTGACCATTTTATTTTTGTTTTAAATTTTCAAAAAACTATTTTCCGTCATTTTAGTCTCTATTTAATTTATACAAAACAAATAATCTCATTTTTGTTTGACTTTGTAAAAGAGTAACCAATTATTATTAACATGTCTGCACACAGAAAAATCATGCAAAATTCAAAAATAAAGCATAATAAAAATCTACTATATACAATTGAATCACATGCCTACAGTGAGATCATATCAGCTAAGATCAGCACATTAAAATAAAATAAAATGAGGAATAGTCATAAACAGTGATTAAATCCTGATCAAGTGTGTTCAACATTTTTGCAGTGATAAAATAAAATAAAATAAGATCAGCATTTTTGCAGCAAATGAGACACGAGATCTAAGGACAGAAAATGAGTGCTTTTGGCAATATGATCAACACACTTACTTTTTCAATTCTTGGATTGATTAAGGTACGATTAGATATGACACTATGTAAGTCACACTTAAACTTAAAGAGTTCAACTCTCATCAAGATATGTAAGAAATCACTTTTCTCAACTTGTTAACATGACATATATTTATAACCAGATCTCATGTTTAGATTGTGCACATTGGCATCTTTTGCATTAGGAGAGAATATCCAGGTCTATAATGACTTATAACAAAGGATATCTCGTCACCTTAGGTCTATGATGACTCATAACAGAGAAGTGAATAGATGCTTTAAATAATTAGTGCTCAATGGTTATTCATATCACCACCATGTGTGAGTTTATGACTTTACAAGCAATCAATCTGAGAAGTCAACACTACTCATTTGTACTAAAATGGACAAACATGAATGCATGATTGATTTAGTGTAATCACAAGAATTTACTTTTTCAGTATAATTGCATGAACATACTTGCACATCATATCTGATCACGTCAGACTTTAGTAACGAGCGAAGTATGCAACTGATCAAAACTAAAGTATCTATCATTTCTCACAAATTGCAAAGACAGATTCAGTCCTAAACAATTTAACTATCAAGAAAAACTCTTTTTTTGTATGTTTTTGTTTTGTAATATTCTCTTTGTTTTTGCAAGTTTCTATTTTTGTATTTGCTTTTTCTTTTTCTAATAAGCATGCACACACAATATAAACAATCAGGCAGTTAACTTTGACAGTTTCTCTTTTAGTTTTCTCAGTCAAATAATGGAGGGTTCCTACCATTTTATGACTCAATAACTGAAAACTCAAAACCAATTTTTAAACATGGTTAATAAGTCCAATTGACTTGACCAAATATTCAAATCAACCCGGTAAAAGACTTTTGTAAATAGGTCAGCCAACTGTTTTTCAGTTGTGATTTGAATAAAAATTATTAAACCTTTTTCAGAGTTATCTTTGAGGAAATGATATCGAATTTCGATATGTTTTGTTTTTGAGTGTTGGACACAATTAGCTGTAATAAACATAGCAGATGTGTTATCAATGTAAATAGGAGTGTTAAGAAAATTGAACCCGTAATCCAGCAGTTAGTTTTGTAACCAAAGGATTTGAGAACATCCTGCTGAAGCAGCTATGTACTCAACTTTAAAGGTTAAAACATAGACATTTGTTTGCTTTTTACATTGCCATGAGACTAATCTGGGACCTAAAAACTGACAACCACCCATTGTAGATTTACGCTCTTGACAACGTCCTCCATAATCACTATCTGTATATCCATGTAACTCGAAGTTTACTTTATAAGGATACCACAGCCCTAAAGCCGGTTTTCCTTTGAGATACCTGAATATTCGTTTAACAGCAATGATGTGGGATTCCTTCGGGTCAGATTGATACCTGGCACAAACACAAACAATATACATTATATCAGGTCTAGATGCAGTAAGATACATCAAAGATCCAATCATAGATCTGTATAAAGTTTGGTCAATAGATTTTCCTTTCGGATCAGGTTCAATCTTGGTATTTACATCAGCTAGAGTTCTTATGGATTGACAATCTTGCATTTTAAATTTCTTCAAGAGTTTTTCAACGAATTTCTCTTGATTGATAAAAATTCCATCTGCAGACTGCTTCACTTGAAGACCAAGGAAAAAATTAACTTCCCCCATAGAACTCATTTGAAAATGAGGCTTCATGATTTCTTCAAATTCATTGCATAACTTTGGACTTGTAGAACCAAATATGATATCATCAACTTACACTTGAACACATAAAAGATCATCAGCATCCTTCTTAATAAACAAAGTAGGATCAATTTTCCCTCGCGTGTATCCATATTGGATCAAATGTTGTGATAACGTTTCATACCAGATTCTAGGAGCTTGATGCAGACCATACAATGCTTTGATAAGCTTGTACACTCGATGAGGAAATTCTGAAACTTTGAAAGTTGGAGGTTGCTTGAAATATACATCATTGGTGATTGGTCCATATAAGAAAGCACCTTTAACATCCATTTGATACACATTGAATTTCATGAATGATGCATAAGCCAGGAAGACACGAATTGACTCAATTCTTGCAACTGGAGCAAATACTTCATCATAATCTATTCCTTCTTCTTGGGTGTAACCTTGTGCAACGAGTCTCGCTTTGTTGCGAACAACAATTCCCCGATCGTCTGTTTTGTTTCTAAACAACCATTTTGTGCCTATGGCATTTTCTCCTTCAGGTAAATCCACAAGCTTTCACACTTCCTGTTTGCGGAATTGCAATAATTCTTCTTGCGTTGCTTCAATCCAACTATTGTCCTTTAACACTTTGGTGACTTTTTTTATAACAATTTGAGATAGAAAACACGAGTATAAGCAAAGATTTGCTTGTTCTTATTACCTTCTCGTAGTTCTCTCATTCAATGGACAAATAATCTGAGATGTTGGATGGTTCTTGTGAACACGAGATGTTGGAATCTCATTCCCTTGAACATGAACATCTAGATTAGATTGCTTCAAGTTAGAAAGCTGATGCAATAAGTTCAAATAATGTGGATTGAAATTAGGAACTTGAGTTGGTGAGTTGATAAAATAATCAAGATTATTAGTACCAGCTACATCACCAGAAACCAATGACGTTCCAGACTCCGGTTGTATAATTTCAGGACCATCATTAGGAATAGGATGTGAAACATTTGAATTTTCTGAAACAGGAAGCTCTTGAGCTTATTGAGGTTGATCATAAGTTTCAGACTGTAATATAGGATCTTTCACAAAAGCAAAAAATGGATAATTTGGGCTTGAGTCATCCATATCATTAGAATCAGAATCATCGTTGAACGAACCTAGATCTCCTTCTTGATTCTTCTTCTCACCTTTAGATTCAAACAAGTTAGAATGAAAGGAGTTTTACAAAGAATCTAAATCAAATAACCAAGCTGGACCATTTGCAACTGATGGAAAAGAATTTTCAAGAAATTTAACATTGAATGTTTCAAGGATAACATTCGTCCTAGAGTTATAAACTCTAAAAGCTTTTGAAACCGATAAATATCCAACAAAAAATCCATCATCAAATTTTGCATCAAATTTTCCTAGCTAATTACTTGAGTTTAGAATCAAAACTGGACAACCAAAAGATTTAAGAAAATCTATATTAGGTTTCATGCAAAATATCAACTCATAAGAAGTTTTCTGTTTATCTTTCACGAGCAATGTATGATTCTGCATGAAACATGCAGTGGATAAGGCTTCATCCCAAAAAGTGATTGGAATTTTGGCATCTGCTAACATAGACCGTGCTGCTTCAATCAAAGTTTTGTTTTTCCTTTCAGCAACTCTATTTTGTTGTGGAGTTCTAGGAGCACTGAACTAACGAGCAATACATTTTTCTGAACAAAACATGTCAATATTATCATTTTTAAATTCCGTTCCATTATCACTTCTAATTATTTTCACCTTTTGTTCTAATTGATTTTCTACTTTAATGATGAATTCTTTTAATAATTCAGCCGTTTCAAATTTAGCATGCAAAAAGAAAACCCATGAAAATCTTATAAAGTCATCAATGATAACTAAACAATAAGATTTCTTTTCAATACTCCAAACATTTGTTGGTCCGAATAGATCCATGTGCAACATCTGGAGAGGTTTGGAATTTGAGTTTATCTGCTTGGTCTTATAAGACGCTCTGTGTTGTTTTCCTTTTAAACATGCTGAGTAGAGATCTGTTGTAGCAAACTTCTTTGTTGGAAGACCTACTACATAATTTCCAACTACAAGCTTCTTCATATTTTTGAAGTTGGAATGCCCGAGACGTCTATGTCAAAGCTGACTTTCGTCATTTGATGCTTGAGCAATTAGGCATGTTGTTTCTGTAGAAGGATCCACTTGAGACATATCTAACTTGTATACATCTCGATCTCGAATAGCTTTAACAACTATCCATTCTTTGCTAATCTGAAAACCTGGCTTCAAAATATAACAAAATGAATCATCAAAAAGAACTGAGTAAGATTTGTCACATATTTGGGAAACACTTAAAAGATTAAAGTTCAACTGTGAGTAATAGTTGAGTTTATCAAAGCTGATAATCCCATTAGACACCGTTCCTTTGTCTGTAATCTTACCACCTACATCACCTCCAAATGCAACATGAGTACCATCTTTTAACTTAAATTCTTGAAGCAAGGCATGGTTGCCTGTCATATGCCGGCTACACCCACTATCAACATACCATGTGTTAATAGGTCTTCTCGGGCGTACCTGCATTTCAAAAAGAATTAAGTTGAGTTATCAACCCAAGCCGAGATGGTATTGGGCTTTCCAAATTTATCAACAATGGTAAACTGTTTAAAGTGAATCTTTTTCAAATCAGGCTTATTATTGAAAAATTTACCAATTCCGTTTCTTACAAATTTTTGATTATCTTTTTTGTCCTTAAAACATTGTAGCGTTTATCAAGATTATCATCAAGATATTTCAAACCATCAGACAAAAAATTTTGCTTATCAAACTTCAACATTCATTCTCACAGATCGTGGAATGAATTTTCCTTGATTATACTGCCTTGGTTTTGCAGCATAAGAATCATCATAAACAAAATCATTTCTTCAAAAAGATCTCAAGCCTAAGGAAGGTTGTTTTGTCAATCTTTGAAAACCAACACTTTGATTTCTTTGAAATTGTGGATTGACATATCCATTTCTTAATTGAGAATTTATATATCCATTTCTCGGCGAGTTCTTTCTGAAGTAGCAATTTTCAGTTTTGTGAGTTATGTCATCACAATAGGTATAATATTTGTTGAAATAATAATCAGCTGTTGAATGGTTTCTCATATCACATATATGACAGTACCTGTTAAAGAAACATTCTTCAGTCTTATGATTGTACATATCACATATTTCACAGTACCTTTGTTGTGATTTAAACAAGTGTTGATTAACTTTTGATGTGGAGGCCACCTTTGATCCTTGTTTTGATTTAGGAGTTGACAAGTTAATCGCTTGTTTTTGATTTAAAAGTTTGTTCTTTTGAAATTTAGGTTTTGACTTTTGCTCATAATCACTATTCCTTGACTCTTTAGATACAATTTTTTTGTTGACGGTGGAAGACTTAGGACCTGAACCTATTTTCATATTAGAGTTAGATTTGTTCTTTGAGTTAGATTTGATTTCAGGAATTTTGTTCATGTCAAAAGTACCCGCAGATACAAACTTAACTAGTTTAAACTGATTAGTTTGATTTGTTCTCTGAGTTTGATTGTTTTGAATTTTATCTTGAGATGATTTAGCTTTAGCATTTTTATTTCTTCTTCTTTGGTTTCTAGATCTTGATGATCTTTATTTGCTTTGGGATTGAACATCTTCAGGAAAATATTATTTTTCATTTTCTTTATTTTTTGTCCTTTTTGCCATTTAATAAAGTCTAGATTGTTTAATCCATATGAAAATGAATCTTCAGATGTTACTTTATCAAGTTTTTCTTTCTCTTCATTATAAGAGTTCTGTTTGTCATTCTTTACCTTCACTTCTTCAATAACAACTCTTTTGGAACAAACATCTTCTTATTCTTTGATCGTGGTTCATAAGATTTTACTTTTACAAGATGACCATTTTTAATCTTCTCTGAATCTTGTTCCTCAAATATCTCAATATTTGCTTTCTCTTCATCACTTTCAGAGTTCTTATTTTTTTATTTTGAAATGCTTTTAGCTTGTAAGGCCCCGTTCCCGGGACGCTTACAGCTAGACCGTCATCGCATAAAATATTCAAAATAACCATTTCTTTTTGCAGCGGAATTTAAAAACTTTCATTTATAATTAAAACATATCATTACATTAAATAAATCGTTTACATATATGATTACAACATCATATCAAAATGTGGATGCCATTCTAAAAATGTTCCCAGTAGCGTATGCATCCATGCCTGCAACTCCTCAGCATCAACAAAATACCTGTCAACTATCATGCATACAAAAAGTCAGCGACGCTGAGTGAGTTCTAGTTTTATAAATAAAATACTCCACTTTGTTAAAACATAACCTTCACAATCGTACGCGATCACACATCATACGTACACATTGATAATAATATTTATTATCTTCATCATCGTTCATCAAACAATACATTACATCCCTTACCATAATCCAGATCCTGTCTCACGCAATACCCCCGACTCGTGCTCGAAAGCTGATACAGTGCCGGGGCCTGTAAACAAACCCCCGACTCATGTCCGAAGACTGACACAGTACCGAGGTACGCGACAAGGATCACATCTCATATGCAACACCCCCGAATCATGCTCGAAAGCTGATACTATGTCGGGGCCTATAAACAAACCCCCGACTCGTGTTCGAAGACTGACACAGTACTGGGGCGAGCAACAAGACCTCATCTCATGCCATCCTGTCTCATGCAATACCCCCAACTCGTGCTCGAAAGCTGATACTGTGCCGAGGCCTGTAAACAAACCCCGACTCGTGTCCGAAGATTGACACAGTACCAGGGTACGCGACAAGGATCTCATCATCCGTTGCTTCCCTTCTCATCATTCGTTATCTTCCACTTTCGTTACATAATACTTTACGTTCATTCATACATCAAACCACGTAAAGTCATACATCATACATAACGTATAATATAACATAATACATACGTTTTGAAAATGGTTTAACGAAGAAAGATAACACACCACACACACAACATAAACCACATAACAACATCATACATACATCAAGCATAAGCCAACGCATCACCAAGGAACCTATCTCAAACAACCACCTCTTAAAAGCCTTTAAAAACCCTAAGTCTAAAACGAGGCACATTAAACATTCTAGGCGCATCAACAGAAAATTCTAAGAATAAAAGCTCCTGGGTGCATCAGCACTATTTGGGCGCATGAGCCCTATTCAGGCGCCTCAACACTTAGTCGCAGGAACAATTCTAGGCGCATGGGCACTATGCGGGTGCATTACCCATACTTAGCCATTTCACACTTTCTGGGCGCATGAACCACTGTTCAGGCGCACCACCTACACTTAGGTGCATGGGCACTCTGGGCGCATGGGCACTATGTAGGTGCATGGCCAACACTTGGCCACCTGGCACTATCTGGGCGCATGGACACTATTTGAGCGCACCACCTGGGCGCATGAAGACAGTTAGACGCATAGGAATATTCTGAACATCTAATCTACCAAGAACACACCCGAAACATTTCTAGCCTAACCCAAACACATATCTAACATTCTAAGGCCCTTAAAACATGCTAACAACAATTCTAACCCCCAAACAACCTCTGAAACATCATCAAAGCTAAAACCACAGAACATCATTCGAACAACAACAAGGATACCCATACGGTTCCTTTTAAAATGTTTGCTTAGTATGTATAACAGCCCCAAAACTTTGAAAACCAGAAAAAGAGGGGTCTAGAAACTCACCTGAAGCAGATCTTCAAACTAAGCACTTCCAACAGCAACTTCAACTCCAAATTCCCGAAAACAAACTCTAAAACTCTAAGAACCTCGATTACCAGATGTGAATTCCGTTAAAACCGAACATGTATTCAAGAAACTCACCTTTGCAGCCTCTTCTCCTTCTTTCTCCAAAAACCCGAGCCCTTTCACCCTTTTCTGCTTTGGCCGAGGGCCAAAAGCAGATCTCTGCTTTTAAAAAGGTGGCCATACCTCTTATATTATCAAAATAATGAAGTTTGTGCCCTTTTGCACTTTGCCTCCTTCAACTTGTGCCCATTTACTTTTCTTTCAATTTACTTTCCTTTTTGTTTTCTTTTTAATAAAATTTGGGGTGTTACAAGTCCACTCCCCTTGTACAAGTAGAAGCACCATTCTCCTTAGCCTTTCCTCTCCTTCTATCAGAAACGCCCATCAGTTGTTTCATGTAGTTAAATCTTTCATCCATCTCAGTATCCTCTAGTGGCATAATCACATCCCATCAGTTGAGCACTTTCTTAGACGAGATACATGGAATGTCAGATAACTCCACTTAACACGTCGGGTAGCTCCAGTTGACATGCCACTTCTCTTACCTGAGCAACAATTCAGAATGGCCCTATATAACTCGGTATTAACTTTCCTTGTTTCTCTGTATCGGATGATCCCCCTCTCCACGACGAGGCCTTCATCATTACTCCATCGCCGTAGGTCGGCACCAAACTCTTATGGGGCGGGGTAGATTAAACCATCTTCTTGCGACACTCGGAGTTTTTGTCTCATAGGCTACTAGCCAATTCATCCGAAGGTGTACGCCTATCCACCTAAGTTCGTCCTGAATAGTCAAGCAGGAAACACGCGCTCTCTCAATTCTATTGCGTAACCTTCTAGGGCAATAGGTAACCTAGTGGACTTACCGATAGTAATTTCTATGTCGAAGGCTCATCGATCTTCCTACTCCTAACGTGCAACTTAACACAAAGGCAGCAGGAATGAAACTACTACTAGCACCACAATTAAAGCACAGATGCATAACTTTAAATCACCATAAACGTACCTGGCGTCGCGTCTCCCGGTCAAGGAAAATGCTCTAACCTTCATCCTCTGTTCTCCTTCCTTGCACCGGAGCTCTCTGCCCTCGACTTCTTGCAGTCTCTGCTCATATGCCCAATCTTGCCACATCTATAACATTTAGCCATGTGATAATCCCTCGCCTTCTGGCCCTCTTTCCTATACTGGAAGCAGATGTTCAATCCCTATTTGCACTCCCCCTCGTGGCCTCTGCCACACTTCCTACACACCTCTTCCTTCCCTGTTATCCTCCTCCGACCATCGAACCTCATCGTCTTACCTCTAGCCATAAATTAGCCGTCATCATCCCGTCTTCCACTTCATCCCTATCATAGCTCTGCTTCTCCACTTCATCCGTTATCGCCACCACCTCATGCTCGTCATACAACCTCCCCGCCAAATCGACCGCCGACCTAAACGTGCTTGGCTAGGCAACGACCAGATGTCTGCGGATATCTACCGGCAGACCTTGAATATACCTTTTAATCTTTCGTGACACAGGCGTCACCTGATCTGGCACCAGCCTTATCATCTTGTTGAACTTCGTGGTGTACTATTGGTGAGTCATTGTTCCCGCCTCCAGCTGCAGGAACTCCCTCTCAACTTTGTCAAGTTCTCTATAAGGGCAAAACTCCTCGATCACCAACCTCTTCAGCTCCTTCCACCTTATCCCTTTGATTGTTCTGGTGCCCTCAGCTTGGACAATGTTGTCCTACCAGCAGAAGGCTAAATCAACAAATGAGTGGGTAGCAAATTTCACCTTCTAATCCTCGCGGCACTCGCTAATTTCAAGTACCGCCTCCATCTCTCTCACCCAACGTTGTGCAGCAGCAGCACTCCCATTTCCATCAAACATAGGAGGCCTACACATTTGGAATGCTCCATAACTTCATCCCTTCACAACCTCCTCCATAGCTTCCTCCTCCTCCTCATCACTACCGGAGACAACCATGTCAGCATCGGGTTGCTCCATATCTCTAGAACCTCCGGCTTCAGCTCCTCGTCGTGCGGTTCTCCTCTTCTCACTCTCCTTCTTCTCATCCTCCTTCATAGCTCTAATGACCTCGGTCACTACAGTTGGCAAAATCGTCTGCATGACCTGATGAACCTCCTCAACCACCGCCTCCTTCACTGAGGCTCTCAGATTGGCACTCCAGTCTTCACCATCCTGGTGACGAAGCTCTGGCTCTTCAGGAGCCGTCTTAGCTCTGCTCCTCATGACACGCGGTCTAACACCACGTCCACCACGACCTCCACCACGCGAAGCCTCAGAAGACCTACCACCCGCCATCTAAAACACTAAAAGATTCAAACACCAACACAGTAAATCAAGGTAATAGCTCAAGTTATGTCAAGTATAGTAAGTCCCTAATCACAGCGGCAAGTTGTGTTTAGCCACTCACTTTACTCTTCATTCCCCAAGCATTTCCTATCCTGACTACATCAGTATCTAAATCTACACAAAAGCACATAAGCCATATAACAAGCGCACATAATACCGTTAATATTAACTTTCATAAAACCTTTACATAAAACTTTTACCTGCAGGCACGTAGCTACTAGGACTGGCATCCCTTTCCTTTCATCCCATTCACAGTTTAAGATTAGGTTTTTTTGAAAATATTTACCCAATTCCCTTAAACTTTTGCTCTGATACCAACTTGTAAGGCCCCGTTCCCGGAATGCTTACAGCTGGACCGTCATCGCATAAAATATTCAAAATAACCATTTCTTTTTGCAGTGGAATTTAAAAACTTTCATTTATAATTAAAACATTTCATTACATTACATAAATCGTTTACATATATGATTACAACATCATATCAAAATGTGGATGCCAGTCTCAAAACGTTCCCAGTAGCGTATGCATCCATGCCTGCAACTCCTCAGCATCAACAAAATACCTGCCAACTAGAATCATAAAATACTGACTGGATTTGAGAATGATATTCTCGATTGATGTGACTCAACCTAGAATCAAATATGTGGACTGAGTCAATAATATAGTAGCGGAATTACTATATTAAAGAACATTAATTGCTGTAGTAAATGCTTGAATGTAAGAGAATCAAGAACCATAGTAAATGTTGTAAAATATTATGGATATTTCTGCTGAAGTCAACAACTTACAAAGTTACGGTATGTGACCCAATTTATAGGCGTATACATTGCCTGTACAAAAGACTAAACTAACCCTGATCTATACAAGTGAATCTTGTCTAAGTACAAAATAAATAAAACAGTGTAAGTTGTTCATCCGTATTAGTTCATGCGGATGAACAAGTCTTCATCAGCATTTGTTGTTTGTAGTCAGCATTTGAGTTTGCTCACCCGCATTAGTTCATGCGGATGAATAAGTCTTGTCAGCATTTACTGTTTTTCATCCGCATGGACTAATGCGGGTGAACAATTTTTATCAGCATTTACTGTTGTTCATCCGCATGGACTAATGTGGGTGAACAATCTTTGTCAGCATTTCTTCAGTTCATCTGCATGGACAAATGCGGATAAACAATTCTTTTCAGCATTAGTTGTCTTGATCCGCATTTGTTAATGCGGGTGAACAAACACTGGTCTGCATTTGTTCACTAGTCATCCGCATTAGCTAATGCTGGTGCTTTATACTTGTCTTTTCTTGTCTTCTGTTGTCTTCTGTTGTTTTCTGTAACTGATGTTTTCCAACCAGAACAACCTCTAACCATTCTTGAGTTGGCAAGTATGATCCTTTCAGGGTCTAACAATACTCCCCCTAAGGATTATACTACCTAGGTTCCTCAAGAGTGTGATGGTGGTGGTGGTTGTCAAGATTCTGGTCGGTCTTCTTGTGTAGTCTTCGTTTGGACTGATGTTGAGAGGAGAGTTTTAGCAGCTTCTTCTAATGTTTTTGGTTGTGCCATTGATGGATTGAGAATAGCCTTTATCATGTTAGAAAAATCCCTAGCTTCCTTCATTTTTTTCTCTACTGAGCACATGAATCTTCATCTCACTCATTGTATGAATAGCAGCAATGGGCATTTGTTTCAAAGAGATGGGTTCCCAAATTGAAATACAAGATAACCCATCTCTATGAATCACCAATGAACCATCAGCATCAACTTCCAACTTGACTATGTTGCCCATCTGCATAGGTAGCCTTTTCTTCTTCCTTTGTTCTCTCTTGTTGTTAATTCTGTCAAAAGCCAGCTTCAATATCTTCACACACTTCAAAATAAACTCTAAATCATCTTCTGCAACCTTGTTTGTGAGAGCTCTGAAGTGTCTGGTAAAGATGTAATGAATGTAAGACTCATCTAGCAATCTAACCTCATACCCACTGAAGATTCTTATTTCAGGAGCTTCCTTTCCTTCCTATTTTTTTTCAATTACTAGCTCAAAGGTGTCTTCATAATAATACACATTTGAAATAGGCTTTGTTTTATGAGTACCAGTAATCATTTTCCTCTTCAAACTTTCTGTTGGCTTAACATGTAGTTCAGGAAACACAATCTCTTCAGCTTCTCTTTTCTTTCTTTGATTAAATGGGTTCTTGAATGTTTTTTC
Organism: Flaveria sonorensis; assembly: GCA_025506505.1. Taxonomy (NCBI): domain Eukaryota; kingdom Viridiplantae; phylum Streptophyta; class Magnoliopsida; order Asterales; family Asteraceae; genus Flaveria; species Flaveria sonorensis. The sequence goes on along the minus strand of CM046435.1, from coordinate 32,451,012 downwards.
TTTTCTAGTGCAGATAGCTTTCAATGATTTGAAGTTCTTTGTTCTTTTAAACATCTTTAGAATATCTTCAAATTCATATCCTCTATACATTCCATCAGGATTAATCAACTCTAGCTCAGCCAACTCTTTCAAATCATGAACTTTCAAGGCATTGACTAAGGCTGTGTACTCTGTGAAAAATTGAACTAATCCTGATATCCTCTTCACCATGAACATATTCCAGTTACTATCATACTTCCAGGCAATAATTTTTACATTTGTCTTGCCACTGGGAGTAGATACCCCTCTTATCATTTCAGCAGTAGTCAGCCCCTCTTGAAGTTTAAGTTGAGAAGGCTTAATAAACCACTCTGGGTTCTTGTGAAGTATAGGGGCCAGAACATCTTGATCTTTAACTGTCAACTGCACATCTTGTGCTGATTTTCTTGTTCTGGGGTTCTGGGCAATCACTTCTTCTTCAATTGCTTTTAGTCTTTCTTTCTTGTCATTGATCATCTTTAACATCGCAGCCCTAAGAGAATTAGTCTTCATGTTCCCCAGCTTTCTTTTTGTAAATACTTGTTGAGACAAATAATCCTTCATTTCCTTATCTGTCATACTATAAGGATCAGGGTATGCAGTTTGAGTGTCATACTTCTTTGCTGTCTTAGAGATACTTGTGACTGATTTAGTAGTTTCCTTTTCTTTTTCATATTCAGTCACAAAGGTTGGATCAAGAAGTTTCTCCATCTTTCTCACTTCTTCTACCATACCTTCATAAGTCATGCTAAAGACTATATCAGTATCATATCCATGGTTGCTAAGGAACATGGCATGTATTATAAGATCATTAGTCTTAGCCTTCTCTATCATACTTTCAACAAATGGCTCAATTATTGATGGACTCCTCATGTCATCATGTTTCTTTGTTTGTTCATCTTCAGTTTCTCCTTCTTCCAACATAATCACTTCCAAAGTATGCTGCAACTCCTTCTCAGCTTGTTCATGTTCATCTAAAAATTCAGCAATTGCTTCCAAACTCCTAGGATCATCTTTAGTTTTCTTCTTAGGTTGTTCTTCCTTAACCATAGGAAGTTTTCCTTTTGCTTTTTCAGTCAAGTATTTCCTTTTTCTTGTGTATGTGATCACTCTTGGTCCTGATGTTGAAGCTACATCAGTTTTGGCCTGTTGTTTTTCTTTAACAGCCTTAAGCTCAGCAGTGATTCTTTGTTATTCAGTTTCTTATCTGTTCAATTCAGCTGTTTCCTTTTCTTTGAATTCATCATAAAGTCTATTGATTAAACTTTGTTGTTCATCAGTCAATACAACAGCAGGAACTTCCTAGAATTACAACTATAGACTCAGAAGGGGATTTGGTGTTTTTGATGTAATCCTAGAATTCCTCATCTATAATGAGTTCACTTGAAGAGAATCTGTCCATGTCATCTATTAGTTCTTTCATCATGGCCTCTTTTTCAGTAGATGGATCAGAATGTACTACCATCTCCCAGCTATCATCATCCCTAACACCACTGGTTTCTTGTTGTTGTGAATGAACTTCCTTATCTGTTTCTTCAGCTTCATGTTCTGCTGCTTCTCTTTCAAATTCAGCCTTTAATTGAGCAATCAGTTCCAATTCATCAATTCTTTTCTTCAAAGCCTCATTTTGTTTGTTCAGATCAGCAATAATTTCTATTTGCATCTCCAACATGTGTTCTTGATCTTCCATAGCCATAGTTTGAATAGCCACAGTGTCCACATGACCACTGATTTCTTCTCTTGACATCTTTAAAGAAGCTTTGAGCTTTTTGATCTCATCATCCTTTTCTTTCATATCAGCTTCATACTTGGCTTTTAATTCATTTAATTCTTTTTCCTTTTCATCAAGTTCCTGAATTCTGTCATTTATGATTCCTGCCCTTCTATCATGAGTGTGCATATGAGAAGATGGAGAGAATATAATGGGATCAACCCTAAAAAGGGAATGAATCTTAGCATCATGAGTTGAAGGCCCAATATGAAGATCACCACCTACATCAACATGTGGTGACATTGGCCTCAATGCTTCTTTATTTAATTCTGCATGCTCATCAACAGTGGGCTGTTCCTCAATTGTTTGAACATCTCTTTGTTGAGCAACATCAACAACATCATCATGAGCAGCAGCCTCTTCATGAACAGGTTCCTCAGTAGGAACATCATCTTGTACTTGTTCTTGTATAACATGTTCTTCTTCTTGTTGTTGTAATTGTTCCTCATCCATTGGCACATCATTTTGGGGATTCATTTGTTGTTGCATCCAAGGTAAAAGTGGAAAGAAAGTACCACTATAGAAATTTCTTGGATCTCTCTTCTTGATGTACTTCAAAGATTTTGCATTATAATGAGGAATTTCAAGAATGGGACCTTCTAAAACCAGATCAGGAAAGGCTTCATTAATAAGACACTGAATGAATCTGGGATACATTAGGAACATGTTCCTTCTCCCCTCTTGAATGTTTGCCATCATTCCATTAAAGACATAGGGTGAAAAGTTGTAGGGTCTGTTAGAGCAGAGAGCACAAACAAGTGATGATGTATTCAAGGGTATATCATTCCATCCAGTCTTCCTTTTGGATAAGCAGTGTTGCACATAATGAATGAGGAATCTCCATTGCAAATCAACCAACCCTTTGACTATCTTTTATACTAAAACCACCCTCATATCCAATGTCAGCAAAGAATGACATGATATCATCTTCATCAAATTCAGTTGGTGAATCAGGTTTATCTTCAAATCTCAAGCATTGTCTTATTGTTTGCTCAGAGATTATCAGTGTATGGTCAGCAGTTATTCTTCCTAAAATTACTTTTTCTCCATCATTGTCTACTACTTCTACATTACCCCAAAATGATCTGATATAGTTCTCAAAGATCACTGGTCTAACTGTAATGGCATAGGCCACTCTGGAAGTGGCAATAAATCTGATCATGTCTTTGAGACCTTCTGCTTCATGAACATCTAGATTGAGAAAACCACTGACATTGTGGAGCTTGCTCCAAGTCAGGTTAGCCATTATGTAATCTGCATACAAAGAGGATGAATTAGTGAGAATTGTGTGTGGTTTGTTCAATTTTGACTTTTTAGGACAAAAATGAATTCTGCTTGTTACTGTTACATTAGGATATTTGACATAATTTTGATTTTGAACGAAGACCAGTTCAAAAGTTTTGGTTTCTTTTTGTTGAGTTATAGTGATGATGAATGTGTCTTAACAAGTTTACATCTTAAACTGTTGTTTTTTATTTCAACATTGTTATGGGACAGTATCCCCTGTTCATCGATGTTTGAGGTGTTCTTAGAATCACAAGAAATCTTTGTTGTTTACACTGATCATTGGTTTTAATGAACTCTATCATTTATGTAAATCCATTGCTCTTAAGTGCATTTCAACAATTTCTCAAATTAGGGTTCCATTTCATGCATTTGGTTCGACAGTCGAAGTTTTCAGAATCTGATGATCACCTTGGGGTTGACAATACTTCGATTTAACAGACAATGTTGTTTGTTTTGATGTTGGATTTGAACAAAATGAAGCTTGATTAGTGTAGATTTGAACTCCGAAGAAGAACGGTTTTCTGGCACTCGACTCATTATAAAAGTTCACTCAAAAATTTGAGAAGTAATAAATGACTCACATTAAATGAGTATTTATAATACATTTCATAATTTTCACAAAATTTTACAAGTGCAGAAAATTTTGCTACTGTAGCAAATGCGGTTACAAAATTTCAATGGGCGCATTCACTCTATCAAATGCTGATGAACAAACTAGCATTTACTGTTAACGAATGCGAAGAACTAATTTTACCCATCCGCATTTACTGTAGCGAATGCGAGAGAACAGATTACTTGTCCACATATACTGTGACAAATGCGGGTGAACAAAGTGATCAGCATTTCATGTAACAAATGCGGGTGAACAAATGACTTGTCCGCATTTACTGTAGCTAATGCGGATGAACAAAAGACTTGTCCGCATTTACTGTAGCTAATGCGGATGAACAATTTTTTGTCCATATTAGTTTACTTGTACAAGGTGAACAAAAGACTTGTCCGCATTTACTGTAGCTAATGCGGATGAACAATTTTTTTGTCCGCATTAGTTTACAAAAAACAGTTACCCGCATTGGTTAAATGGCAGGGTTACCTTCACCCGCATTAACCAATGCACTTACCCGCATTAAATTTTGTACTTTGTCAAAAATTAATGCTTTTGCATGGCTGAATCTGATTGGTTTGAACAGTTGCTTCTGATTTTATGAAGATGAGTCTGCATTTTTGTTGTTTTCCGAAGATTTTGCAGATTCAGAGATTGTCAATTCTTGCTTGGATTGTCATGTATCTTTGATGTGACACAGATTCCCAACTTGACTGATTTTGGCACATATGCATCTTCTGAAGCTGATTATGGAGTAATTTCCATACAGACACAATCAATTTGACAGAGTTGTCAATTTAATGTTTGCAAATTTCATGTTTTTGTAAATATTTCCTTTTAAAATTTTATTACTCCCCCTAAAGTTTATATCCATGCGGGATAAAAACTTTAAATAAAATTTATAAAATTTTAGGACAATATTTCTGAATTGTTTAATTGTTTTGCACTTTTGTTTGAAATTTTGGGATCATAACAATCTTATCTTTCATAAGTGCAAGTTGTCATGAACTTATTGATTGAAGGTATGTTTGTCCTCTTAAACTCATGCTTGGTCAATATTGTAATGCATGTGATTTTTATCATGTTTTGATTTAATTAAACATTCAACATGAACCTCACACTCATAAGCATAGCAAGATCAACTATCCTCATGTACTGTATGGTAGAACTTTTTCACAACTTTCAATACCTGGTCATTTAAGTTATGAAACCTCATTCATTTTGGTAATGGGGATCCACTTTGGGATTCTTTTACCTGATCCTTATTTTGTTTGATCCTCATTGGGATTCTTTTTGTTCTTCACTTTGGAAGGTGATCCACTTTGGGATTCTTTTTGTTATATTCTGTTTTATTTGTCACCCGTATTGGATGTGTTCCTCATTGGGAATCTTTTTGGATCTAGACATCAGCACTATGTGCTTGTTTCCCCAAGTCTTTGCTCAGCAAAACAAAGGAGAAACTGATGTGAATGAGATTCATAAGGTATCATGACCTGGTGTGTTTAGGTTACTACATATACATACACTTGGATAGGTCAGATACTTACATGCTCTTGAGATGATGCATTCACATTTGAATGTGATCTTTAGTTTATCACAGCATTTATCTTCTGTTCCAAGTTGAGCCTACCCACATATCAGGTAAGTCATGTCAGTCTTTCAAGATATTGAATTAAGCATAGTGAATGATATAACGACTGTAATTATATCATTTCCCAATAAGTACAAAACAAGGACTTCAACAAAAATTGATTTCTTTTTGTAATTTTGTGAAATTTTTGATGTTTTTGTAAATTTTTGATTTCTTACTCAAGGTTAATCATGCCGATTGATTGGACTAAGAATTCAAACCGACTTGGGTCAAATGCCTTAGTAAACAAATCAGCTAGCTGATTGTCTGTGTTAACCTGAATCAGCTTGATTAAACTTTTTCAGCACAGTCTCTCAAAAAGTGATATCTAATTTCAATATGTTTTGTTTTTGAGTGCTGAACTGGATTGTTTGTTATGAAGACTGTAGCAATGTTGTCAATATGAATTGGTGTGTGCAAGAAATTGAAACCATAATCAAGCATCTGGTTTTGAATCCAGAGAACTTGAGAGCAACAAGCTGATGCTGCTATGTACTCAGCTTCAGCTGTCGATACAGAAACATTGGTCTGTTTCTTGCACTGCCATGACACCAGTCTGGGACCAAGAAATTTACAACCGCCAGATGTGATTTTCTGTTGAAATTGCATCCCCCGTAGTCACTGTCGGTGTATGCATAGAGATTGAAGTCTCCATCCTTTGGATACCATAGTCCAAGAGCAGGTTTGCCCTTAAGATATCTGAATATCCTCTTGACTGTATTCACGTGAGATTCCTTGGGATCTGCTTGATACCTGGCACATACACAAACACCAAACATAACATCAGGTCTACTGGCTGTTAAATACATAAGTGAACCAATCATGGATCGATAAAGAGTCTGATCCACAGATTTGCCATCTGTGTCTTGGCCAATCTTCACTTTTGTATCAACAGGTGTTCTGATGGACTGACAGTCTGCAAAGTGAAACTTCTTCAACATTGATTCCACATATTTTGACTGGTTGATGAAGATTCCACTGAATGTTTGTTGTACTTGAAGACCTAGGAAGAATGTGAGTTCTCCCATAGCACTCATCTGAAATTTTGAATGCATAAGATCTTCAAAGTCTTTGCAGAGTTGTTTATTGGTAGAGCCAAATATGATATCATCCACATAAATCTGGACAAGCAGCATCTCATTCCCTTTTCTCTTTCTGAATAAAGTCTGGTCAATCTTCCCTCTTCTATAACCATGGTCAAGAAGAAAGGATGACAGAGTCTCATACCATTTTCGAGGGGCTTGATGTAAGCCATACAAAGCTTTATCAAGCTTGTATACCCTGTGAGGGAAATCAGGATCCTCAAAGCCTGGAGGTTGACTCACGTAGACTTCTTCAGAGATCTTTCCATACAAAAATGCACACTTTACATCCATTTGATAAACTGTGAATTTCATGGATGCAGAGTACGCAAGAAAGAGTCGTATGGCTTCTAATCTAGCAACAGGAGCAAACACCTCGTCATAATCTATTCCTTCTTCTTATGTATAGCCATGTGCTACCAATCTTGCTTTGTTTCTGATGACGATCCCTCTGTCATCAGTCTTGTTTCTGTATAACCATCTGGTGCCGATAGGGTATTGACCTTCGGGAAGATCCACCAGCTGCCATACTTCTTGTTTCTTGAATTGTAGCAATTCTTCTTGCATTGCCTCAATCCAGCTATTGTCTTGAAGAGCCTCTTTAATGTTTTTGGGTACAGTTTGACACAAAATACAAGAAAACAAACAGATGTTTGCAATACTTGACTTGCTTCGTGTCACCCGCTCGTCTAAATCACCAATAATGTTAGACACTGGATGATTCTTGTGTGTCCTGGTAGTTGGAATCAAATCACCAGCAATGGACACATCAAGATTGGAGACATTCAGATCATCTTGGTGAGAGGAATCTTGTTGTTGTAGTGTGGGAGAGTGATGACCAGAATCAGAGGGTACAGCATCTTCAGCTTTAGCAGCACTTTGAATACTCTCATCATTTCCATCTTTGTTAGAATCAGCTGGTGCATGAGTTGGTTCTGAATGTCTCACTTCAGTTGAAGGTTCAGCTGAAGGAGATGGCATTGAACTATGACCAGCATCTGTTGAGATACTTTCATTTTGTGTAACTTGCCGGATAGGATCAGCATGTAAGGGCACTTCTTCATTGTCTTGATCGGTAGAAGGAGGAATCATTGGGAAGTCTGTTCTTCTTTCAACTGACCCTGATGTTCCTGCATTTGACAAATTAAACTGATCAAAGATCTTGTAAATGAATCAATATCAAACAACCAGTCAGGACCATTTGATGATTTGGGAAACGAATGCTCATTGAATTGAATATTTGTTGATTCATCAATGATGTTTAATCTAGGATTAAACACCCTAAAAGCCTTAGACACTGAGGAATATCCCACGAAGAATCCCTCGTCAGACTTAGGAGCAAACTTTCCTAAATGGTCTCTGGTGTTCAATATTGAGACAGACAACCAAATGACTTCAAAAATCCAATGAATGGTTTTTTGTGAAAAAGAAGTTCATAAGAGGTTTATTGTGTTCTTTGATTATTAGAGTTTGATTTTGCACAAAACATGAAGTGTTAACTGCTTCTGCCCAAAATGTAATAGGCAGTTTTGCATCAGCTAGCATTATTCTTGCTGCTTCAATCAGTGTTCTATTCCTTCTTTTAGCAACTCCATTTTGTTGTGGAGTACGAGCTACACTGAACTGATGAACAATGCCTTTTGTGGTGCAAAATGAACTCATGCTTTCATTTTTAAATTCCGTCCCATTGTCACTTCTAATAGATTTTACTTTTAAATCAAGTTGATTTTAAATTTTGGTTATAAAATCTATTATGATTTGGGGCGCCTCATTCTTATGAAGTAGGAAGAAGACCCATGTGAATCGAGTAAAGTCATCAATGATCACTAAACAATAATGCTTCTTGCCAATACTCATGACATGAGTCGGCCCGAAGAGATCCATTGAAGTAACTTCAATGGACAATTGTTAGTGTTCACAAGTTTTGGCTTATGAGATGATTTATGTTGTTTTCCTTTGAGACACGTGGTACAGTGGTCAACAAAATGAAATTCCTTTTAGGAAGACCAATTACATGGTTCCCTTTGACCAATCTATTCATATTTTTAAAATTCGTATGTCCTAAGCGTCTATGCCAAAGTTGTGATTCATCAAATGATGCTTTAGACAATAGACATGCTCTTCTGATGGACGAGCAGAATTAAGGTTCAAGACATATGTATTATTCCCTCAGTGTCTTCAAGACAACCCATTCTTCAGGAATATAAAATCCTGGTTTCAAGATGTAGCAATGAGTGTCGGTGAAATGAGTAGAATATTCTTGTCACAATTCTGGGATACACTGAGCAGATTGAAGTTCAGCTGCTCGCAGTAATTGACTTTGTCAAAGCTCAGAATCTCATTCGTCACTGAACCTTCTCCAGTAATTCTACCGCCCTGTGAATCTCCGCCAAATGCCACAGTAGTTCCTTGAATGTGCTTGAAGTCATGAAGGAGGGAACTATCTCCTGTCATGTGTTGGGAGCAACCACTGTCCACGTACCATAAGCTATTGGACCTGTATGAATGACCTTACAAGCACAAAAAGAACTAGTTAGAATGAGGAACCCAAGCCATAATGATCTTGGGTTTTCCTTTGGCATCGATCACTGTTACTTCTTGATACTTTCCTCTTGTGTGTGTTTTAGAGGAGGATGATTTCAGCCCTTTTCTTTTGTTTCTTTGAGGTTTCAGTTCATCAATTTCATCTGATGTGTCAGAGGAGTATACAAACCTTTCCTTTTGATTTTTGTGCAAAGGATGAACAGATTTTTGTTTGTCAGAAATCACTTTGATTTTATACTTTTGATGAGAATTTGGTGATTTGTTTAGGTTTGTTGGACTTTTGTGTCTGACCTTGTCAGTTGGAACCGTTGAAATGGGCTTGTGTTGTGAATTTTTCAATCCTTCTTTATTAAAGTAACAATCAATTGTATTGTGATTGGTCATATCACACAATGAACAATATTTGTTAAAATGACAGTTTTTTGTTGAGTGATTGTTCATGTCACAGATAGAGCAGTACTTAGTGAAATAGCACTCATCTGTTTTGTGATTGGTCATATCACAGAATTCATAATACATTTGATTGTCCTTTAATTTTGAAACAGAAGTCATATCAGTCTTTGGAGTGCCAACAGATTGTTTCACAATTCTGACTTGCTTTGTTTTTGTGGACTGATGATGCTTCTTTCTGTATTCCCTTATTTCCTTATCGAATTGTTCTACCTGTTCTTTGTTAAAGATATCAAACCCACTTCCTTGTTTGATATATGATGAAGATGGTGAATCAGATTTCACTTTAGATTTTTGAACAAAAGTGGTTTTCCTTTGGTAACTATGGGAACTTTGGTTTTATCCTTGAAGTTTAATGAAACCTTGTCTGATTTGCTTGAATTTTTAGGAGATGTGATCTCATAATCAGATCTGCTTTCAATAGATGGTTTCACTGAGCATTTAGCAGTGTGATTCACTTTAAGATTTTGAGGAACAAATTTTACAAAAGGCACAATTGATTTGACTGGGCTCTTTGGTTTCTTGATAACCACAGGTTTGTCTGAGTACTTTTGATTTTGATAGGATGACCCAATTTGATTTTATCCTCATCAGTTTCAAAGTAAACACCTGGTTTGTTTTGAGGATTTATTGTTTGAGAAATCATTGATTTGGTTTCAACAATTTTAGATTCTTTTGTATCTGATTGAGTAAGTGACTCAGGCATAACAGTTAGTTATCATTATATGGAGGAGGACAAGTTTTGTAGCCTATCCCAGTCATATCTTTAGCCCCCTTTTGAGACACAAGTAACTCTTGCAGCTTGACAGATGAGAGCTAAAACTTTTCAAGTTTCATTTCAGTAGCTGATTGCTCAGCTTTTGATTTGGTCAACAATTCAGTTATCTCTTATTTTTAGCCACAAGTGTGTACTTTTCACCATGGAGTGTTTCCATGTCAGACAACAGAGATTTGATTTTAACTTCATAAATTCTCATTTCTTGTTTTAACATCTCTGATTTCACCTTTTCTACTCTTATTTTATTAGCCAATTTGTGATTGTGTTCCCTGTACCCCTGTACTTCTAGAACACATTTTTCAGAACATAGATTGGATTTTACCGTAGATTGCATTGGAGTTGGTCCATCATTAATATGTGCCATAAGTGCATGATTCTGAAACTGTGGTTGAACTTCCTTAGCATACACGCTCCAATCAAACTCCATCTTGTCTGATGACAGGTGCATTTGAAGTTTGTTGATTACTTTCTTGAGATTGATGAGTCAGCAGAGGTTGTCTTTGCCGAATTGGCTGTTGCTGATTTTGTTGTTGCTAAATTGGTTGTTGCTGATTTTGTTGTTGGTGTGAATAAGAGTTGCTTGGCTGAAAGTTGGTGTTATGTTGAGAAGCATGCTGGCCATGTGAGGGTCTTTGAAAATTGTTGTTGCTTCTCTTGGGAGAGTTACATTCCCGAGAGAAATGACCACTCATTCCATAGTTAAAACACTTAACTTTGGATTTGTCATATCCCAGATTTGTATTCTCATTGAGACTCAGTTTCTTCCCTATTCGAAAGAATTTCTTTGCTCTCATAGCAATCATGGCCATCTGCCATTGCAAATCCATTTCTTCAACATCAGCAGGATCCATTTCTTCTAGATCTTCTTGAATCAGATGAGCTGATGTGAGTCTCCCTCCAAGGTAGGCTTCAAAGCTAGCAACAAAGGCATTGTAAGTTGCCTTTTGTTCTTCAGATTTTTGCTCATCATGCATGTTGTTAGGAGATATAGTGGGTAATGCAGAAGATGGTTGTTTTTGAGGTTGTGGAGCAGCACAAAATCCTGTTGTTCTTGTTTGATCTCTTGATGACAGAAAGTCTTCTTCTTCTTCAGTAACAAAGGCATTTTCAACAGAATGAGTTTCAGATGGAAACTTGTAAGCCTCAATGACTTGAGGTCCACTCAGATTTCTGCTCCTTTCATCAAGTTCAAGAGCCATAATTTTTGCAATCATGATATCCAAGCTAGTACTCTCCAAATCAAGAGTATTCTTCAACATTGTAACATTCTGTTTCCAGCTTTCAGGCAAGTTGTGCAGCATTTTCTTGTTTAGTTCCTTCTCCTTGTAAGTGACCCCTATAATTTCAAGGTCATTTACAAGTTGCACAAATCTGTGAAGCTGTCTGGAGATAGACTCTCCTTTGGTATGATGAAATGTCTCATACTGATTTATCAACTTGTCTTTGTTAAATTCAGTAACTTCACTGCTTCCCTCACACATAATCTGTAGAGCATCCTAGACACCCTTAGCTGTTCCATATTTTTCTAATCTTTTCAGAACATCCATTTTCAGTGCTTGTGTAAGGATGGAATAAGCTCTAAGATCAATCTTGATTTTCTTATATTCTTCATCATCAAGAGTTAAGTTTGAATCCTCAATGGGAATTCTTGTAGTTTTGTACTGAGCAGCTTGATCAGTATTTAGAGACAGTGGAATGTAGGGACCTTTGCAAATAGATATCCAGTAGTCAGGATCTACACCTGTAATGTAGTTTCTAAAACCAATTTTCCACTGCTTAAACTCAGATTTGTGTTTGACCATAGGAAGTTTGGATGCCTGACCAATTTCAGAATGATTATAGGAATCCATGTTAGTTAAGCTGATTTTAACTTGTTGAATACTGTTTTAAGTTGATTTTAAGTTCGAACAGAGTGTTTTTCTTCAAATCTTCTATTTTTGGTCAAGAACAAGTCTGTTAAGTTTAGATCTGTCGATTTGAAGGAGTTCTAAGTTCTTGATTTTGTGTTGTTGGGTTCGACAGCAGCAGATCTGAAGATTTTGTACTTTGTGGTGTTTGATTATAGTATGTTTGTTTATCAGAAGAGTAGATCTTGCTAATGAACAACTCAGTCTACAGTTCAATCGATTTTCACCCAAAATCCCAGATGATTCTGTGATGAATTCAAGAGCCAAGGCTCTGATACCAATTGACTGGATTTGAGAATGATATTCTCGGTTGATGTGACTCAACCTAGGATCGAATATGTGGACTGAGTCAATAATATAGCAACGGAATTACTATATTAAAGAACATCAATTGCTGTAGTAAATGCTTGAATGTAAGAGAATCAAGAACCATAGTAAATGTTGTAAAATAGTGTGGATATTACTGCTGAAGTCAACAACTTACAAAGTTAGGGTATGTGACCCAATTTATAGGCGTATACATTGCCTGTACAAAAGACTAAACTAACCTTGATCTATACAAGTGAATCTAGTCTAAGTACAAAATAAATAAAACAGTGTAAGTTGTTCATCCGCATTAGTTCATGCGGATGAACAAGTCTTCATCAGCATTTATTGTTTGTAGTCAGCATTTGAGTTTGCTCACCCGTATTAGTTCATGCGGATGAATAAGTCTTGTCAGCATTTACTGTTGTTCATCCACATGGACTAATGCGGGTGAACAATTTTTAATAGCATTTACTGTTGTTCATCCGCATGGACTAATGGGGTGAACAATCTTTGTCAACATTTCTTCAGTTCATCCGCATGGACAAATGCGGATGAACACTTATGTTCAGCATTAGTTGTCTTGATCCGTATTTGTTAATACGGGTGAACAAACACTTGTCTGCATTTGTTCACTAGTCATCCGCATTAGCTAATGCGGGTGCTTTATACTTGTCTTTTCTTGACTTCTGTTGTCTTCTGCTGTTTTCTATAACTGATGTTTTCCAACCAGAACAACCTCCAACCACTTCTTGAGTTGGCAAGTATGATCCTTTCAGGGTCTAACAAATACTCTACTTTGTTAAAACATAACCTTCACAATCATACGCGATCACACATCATACGTACACATTGATAATAATATTTATTATCTTCATCATCGTTTATCAAACAATACATTACATCCCTTACCATCATCCAGATCCTGTCTCATGCAATACCCCTAACTCATGCTCGAAAGCTGATACTGTGCCGGGGCCTGTAAACAAACCCCCGACTCATGTCCAAAGACTGACACAGTACCGGGGTACGCGACAAGGATCCCATCTCATATGCAACACCCCCGACTCGTGCTCGAAAGCTGATACTGCGCCGGGGCCTGTAAACGAATCCTCGACTCGTGTCCGAAGGCTGACACAGTATCGGGGCGAGCAACAAGACCTCATCTCATGCCATCCTGTCTCATGCAATAACCCCGACTCGTGCTCGAAAGCTGATACTTTGCCGGGGCCTGTAAACAAACCCCCGACTCGTGTCCGAACACTGACACAGTATCGGGGTACGCGACAAGGATCACATCATCCGTTACTTCCCTTCTCATCATTCGTTATCTTCCACTTTCATTACATAATACTTTACGTTCATTCATACATCAAACCACATAAAGTCATACATCATACATAATGTATAATATAACATAATACATACATTTTGAAAACGGTTTAATGAAGAAAGATAACACACCACACACACAACATAAACCACATCACAACATCATACATACATCAAGCATAAGCCAACGCATCACCAAGGAACCTATCTCAAACAACCACCTCTTAAAGCCCTTAGAAAACCCTAGTTCTAAAATGAGGCACATTAAACATTCTACGCGCATCAACAGAAAATTCTAAGTATAAAAGCTCCTGGGCGCATTAGCACTATTTGGGGGCATGAGCCCTATTCAGGCGCCTCAACACTTAGTCGCTGAACAATTCTGGGCGTATGGGAACCTATGCGGGCGCATCACCCATACTTAGCCATTTCCACACTTTCTGGGCGCATAAACCACTATTCAGGCGCACCATCTACACTTAGGCGCATGGGCACTATGTAAGTGCATGGCCAACACTTGGTCACCTGGGCACTATCTGGGCGCATGGCCACTATTTGGGCGCACCACCTGGGCCCATGAAGACAGTTAGGCGTGTGGGAATATTCTGAACATCTAATCTGCCAAGAACACACCCGAAACATTTCTAGCCTAACCCAAACACAGATCTAACATTCTAAGGCCCTTAAAACATGCTAACAACAATTCTAACCCCCAAACAACCTCTAAAACATCATCAAAGCTAAAACCACAAAACATCATTCGAACAACAACAAGCATACACATACGATTCCTTTTAAAAGGTTTGCTTAGTATGCATAACAGCCCCAAAACTTCGAAAACCAGAAAAAGAGGGGTCTAGAAACTCACCTGAAGCAGATCTTCAAACTAAGCATTTCCAACAGCAACTTTAACTCTAAATTCCCGAAAACAAACTCTAAAACACCAAGAACCTTGGTTACAAGCTGTGAATTCGGTTAAAACCGAACATGTATTCAAGAAACTCACCTTTGCAGCCTCTTCTCCTTCTTTCTCCAAAAACCCGAGCCCTTTCACCCTTTTTCTTCTTTGGCCGAGGGCCAAAAGCAGATCTCTGCTTTTAAAGAGGTAGCCATACCTCTTATATTATTAAAATAATGAAGTTTGTGCACTTTTGCACTTTGCCCCCTTCAACTTGTGCCCATTTACTTTTCTTTCAATTTACTTTCCTTTTTGTTTTCTTTTTAATAAAATTTGGGGTGTTACATAGCTTAGCTTTATTTTCAGGTGAGTGACCATGCGTATTAAAGTTTTCTGGTAAAGTGTTTGTTATAGATTCAGGCATGGGTTCATGTGTGAAACCTAGACCTATCTTTTGTTTGTCTTCTCTCTCACTTACCAATTGTTCAACAATTGTTTTTGAATTTTTAACTTTGGCTAGATCCACCTGAGTTGCAGCATAAGCTATTTTTTCTTCTTCTAAATTTTAGTCATATGTTCAAGTTGTTTCTTCATAAGTTCAAGTTCTTTAAGAGTTTTATTCCATGAGGTTTGTAGAGATAGGATCTTTTCATCAAAGATTTTGTGATCATTTTTTAGTTTGTTGTGCATTACTTCTTCTTGTTAAAGTTTGTCACGGATCTTATATGAATATGTTATGTAATGCTCAACTTGATCAAAACATGCTTTTATGCACATTTTTTCTTAGACTTCAACAGGAATTTCAGGATAACTTGAAGAAGAAGTCTCAGAGTCAGATGATGGATTCTCAACCTTTGGTTGGTCAGACTAACCCATAAGTGCAATCTCTTCTGAATCCTCTTTTGGGTCAGATTTGTCACTCCAGTCATAGTCTTCATCATTATTTTCTGAATCATTATCAGCCTTAGGATCATTATCTTCAGACCAATCTTCATCTTGAATATCTACAACAAGAGATAAACTAGAGGTTAGATTAGCTGTGAATTGTTTAGCATAAGCACTCCAGTCATATCCATCTTTAATGCTAACAATAAGAGCTTTCTTTGGCTCTTCAGATGCTTTTGATTCATCTTTAAGTTCTAGCATAGGAAGACTCTGATAAGGCTTTTGGAAGTTTTTCTGAGACTGTTGATGATGTCTCTGATTGCTAGAACCAGCTTTACCATTTCCTCCTTGGTTTCTGGGAGCTTTGCATTCCCTTGAGAAATGACCATAACTGTTGCAGTAGAAACACCTTGACTTTGATTTGTCAAAGCCAACAGTTTTGTTAGCACTTGGCTTGTAGTTCCTGTTAACATAATAGTGTTTCTGTGTTCTGTAAGCAATCATCACCATCTGCCAGTTCAAGTCCATCTCTTCCATATCATCTGGATCCATCTCAAACAAACCCTGCAAAACAAAATCTAATTGTGTTAAATGACTACCTTGATAAGCTTGAAAACTTGCCATAAATGCAGTAAAAGTAGATTTAGACTCATCATCCTGTAAAAGGATATTAATAACATCTTTAACTTGGCTAGTTTTACCAGAGTTAGAAGATGGAGTCTTAGTTTGAGGTTTAGGAGTTTGAGTTTTAGGAGGAGACTGAGTTTGAGGTTGAATTGTATAAACAGGAGCACTAGTGTAGGAAGAATCTATAAAGAAACCAGCTCCAACGAACAAATCCCCCTCGTCTTCTGGAGAGTTATCATCTTTGACCAGAAAAGCATTCGCTGCTGTGTTAGCTGGAGATGCAACATACTTATAGTGAGAAATTGAAGCAGCTCTATCATTGTTTCTGGTGCTCTCATCAATCTCAACTGATTCAATCTTGGCAATCAAAAGATCTAGATCCATAGGAAACTTTTCAGTATGCTTTAACAGTGTAACTATCTGTTTCCATGAAGATGGAAGAGCATAGAGAAGTCTAAAGTTTAGATCTTTGAGATCATTTTTGATACCAGCAGTTGACATCTCAGTAGTTAGTTGCACAAATCTGTTTATCATTTGATTAATCGTTTCCCCAGAAAGATGCTCAAATAACTCTAATTGCCTCTTGAGTTTCTGCTTTTTGAGATCTTGTATCTCTTTACTGCCTTCACAAATGATCTTCAAAGCTTTGTACATAGTGTACCCAGTTTGATAACCATCAAGTCTAGTCAAGACTTCTAATGGTAATCCCTTACACATCAGTGAATAAGCTTTGATATCATTCTTCACTTTCCTTAAGTCATTACCTTGCAGACCATCCTCAGGATAATGTTCTTGAGAGACTTTGGTACAAACAAATTCTCTATCATGACCATCAGATGTAATCAGGATATGAGGTCCTTTCTCTATTGACTTCCATAAGTCAGTATCAATAAAGTTTAGATGATGCTTCAACCGTAAAGACCAGTTCTTGAAATCAGCTCTGTTCTTCAGCTTTGTAACCCTGTTCTCAAAATCTTCAGACTTAACCATTTTGTATTTTTGAATTTAAGAAAATAACTTGTTTTTGTTGTTTTTAAGTTTTGAAATAAAAACTATGAAATGAAAATATTTTTAGATTTTAGTTTCTAAAAAAATTTCTAAGTGTAAACTGATAAGTCTGAAAGCTAAAGCTCCTGAATAGTTGTCAAGCGCCTACACAGTAGTAAAACACCTACACAGTTCTCAAACACCTGACTTTGAAGTAGAAACTCCCAAGGGAATGCCTTAGTAGAAGTCTAAAAACGCCTAACTGAAATGCGCCTGAACAGTTGAAATGCGCCCAAACAGTTGTTAAACGCCTGGGTGTAAAAACATTCAAACAGTTCAAATGCGCCTAAACAGTTTAAATGCGCCTAGAATTACTTTGTTTCTACAAAGTCACCAAGTGTCCAAACAGTTAAAACGTCTCAACAGTGGTCAAACTCCTTGTCTGAAACGTCTGAACAGTACTAAAACGCCCAAATAGTGGTGATGCGCCTAGATACTTAGACAATTTTCAGCAGTTTTCAACCATAATGCGCCTAATTCATCAGCTTCAACGAACTCAGATCTTATGAAAATCTTCAAAACTTGATTAATTGATCTAAAACTTCTAATTAGGTAGTAATTAGGTCAATTAACAATCCTTAATCCTCAGATCAAACAACAACAACAAATCAGTATTCTAATTGAATTGAAGTCCGAAATGAAGAACACTGTTCGAACACTAATTTGATCAATTTCTCAGATTTGAACGAATTGAACACCTAATTGTGATTCAAATCATGTTTCTATGGAGGAAACAAAACTGAAAATAGCAATTAACTTATCAAATTGCAATCAATTACAGATTTCAAGTTATTCAAAGAGCTCAAAATGTCGATAAGCTCTAATCACTGAACCAACAGCTTTGATACCATTTGATAGGTTCAAATGGATTGAATCTATGATTATCTGGTAAAGCAATGATCAAATCAAACACAAGTAATCAAACAAATACAAACATATCAAAAAAAATCATAGATGTCATTGATAGCAAGCATAGGATACAAGTGTAGGGTTACAATTTCTATCAGTTCATCTGATTACTGATCCGTTAGTCTATCCTGCACAATACATAAAATATCCTATTTATACTATCAAAAACAAAGGAACATATATTTACAAATAAGTCCCTATACTATGACAAAAAACACATAAAGATGAAATGTTAATCTTCTAGATGCTTCATCAATCCGTAATTCCATCCATCACTGTACTACAATTAATGCCCATATTTTCAAATGTCGCAAGTCGTACATTATGATGTCATAAACGTAATCAAACAATTTCAAGAATATTTGCAGTGATGCTTTTGATTCTTGTGAAGAAACACTTCCTTTATCGAACAAGAAAAAAAAGATGTCGGAGGAGAATGAGAACAAGGAAGAAGTTTAGGAACAACAAAAGCACAAAAAATGGGGCAAAAGAAAAGGCGAAGTCTAAAACATAAACCGATTTAAAGAAGTTGCACTAGAGAAGACACGAATATACTGTTCAGAACATCTGGTTAATCGGTAACGAATATAATCAAGACGGCTTTTGGAAGGTTAACTTTTAACCATTTAAATTTCTTGTTTGAAATTATTTTTTTATTATTAGGTTTAATTTAGTTTTTGCTTAATGTGCAGATTACCGCTTATTTTCACACACAAATAAAATATGAGTGCGAAGAACCAAGTTTAAATAAACTCTATTTGAAATGGAGAGACCTAAACCATGCAATGAAAAAATTGAGTTCTTTTTTACCATAAAAGAGCCAATGCTTTATGGTGTAGTGGTGACGGTGACGAAGACATGATTCGAAAAGCCAATTCGGACTACAAAGAGGTTTGCAACAAAAAATGATTTTCAACATATGCAGGCATGAAAGGTTGTTAATTCTCATCTTGCATAGGCCAAACATTTTGACAAAAGGTGAAGAGTTCAATCGAGTAAAAGAGAAAACAAACAAATGAACCCGAACACTACGCCGTCGAAAACTCAATTTCCGAACACCGATGCCAACAATGATAAAAATGTAGAACCGGAGAGGCCACCAAGAAAGGCAAAAAGTCAGATGCAACGTCGATGTCACATGAAGAACTTCTGTAAAAAATTGGGAGCTTCAACACCGTAACTAAAACTAAAGCCGAGTATAGAGCCCATCTTCAAGACGAAAGGTTCTAACTTATGTAAGATGAACAACAAGTCCGTGTAGGATTGATGAGCCAACAACAAAAAGTGTTGAAAGAACAACAAGGACAACAACATCAACAAGCGGGCTTAGAATTCATATTAAAGATAACTCAGCGTATTATGGGCCGACGTTAGAAGTTATTCTTCAACTGGAAAAATGTGTAACTTTGGGGATGAGAGTTCGTGGACTAGATGTTATTTTTACTAAGTATTCTTTGTTATTCTAGATGTTGATTTATTTTCAATGATGTACTTTTATTTTGATTAATGAAATTATATTTTTATGATATTTAATTTAATTATAAAAATTAAAATGTAAATACATATTTCTAAAAAAAAAGTAAATTGAGAGAAATAAGAAAATAAGAAAAAGTAAGATGTAAACAGAAAAAAGCTTGAAGAAAAAAACTAGAGAGCCAATGTGACGTTAATGTCTCATACGAGAAAAATCCATAAAAACAAAATTGTTGTCGATGGACTTATAAACCATTGACTTCTTTAATTTCATGAAAGGGATAGCACACCATATGCTTAACATAGTTCATAAACAAACCAAAATATGAGATTAGTTTTAAATAAAAACAATTTTTAGTTTTAAATGCCAGCAAATCTTACACTTGTAACTATTTAAGTCTACATCATTGTTATAGAGGGACGAAAGGCGAACATCAATATTATTAGACTACAAAACCAGTGACAAGCTATTTGTGAAATTACTTTTTATTTCAAGGTATTGTAAGAACCAAACAGGTTCTAACGTAGACGGAATGCACAAAATTTGATAGTTAATGCCAAGCATACGTTAAATCTATATTATTGTTTTGAACGACAGGTTAGTTGTTAGAATTTAATAACACCATGTTACTAATTATTCGTGAATGCTAAGTTTTAAACCTTGGACTTACAAAAGAAGCAAAACCTCCCACCTGCCCCTTGAACCACTAGACCAAATGACCATTTGCTACATTAAATTTATATGTACCCAATATTTTATATAACTTTATTATTATTATCTTGGTTTGTTAGTTTATAGTTTTATTCAAATTAAGTTTTAATGTTTTATTACCTTTTTTTTAATATCTTTTTCAAAACATATATAATCTTGGTATAGTTTCATCATTGATTTACAAATTTTTTTTTTAACGGCACAATATTGATTTACATAACAAGTTGTATTTCTAGAATATTCATTAGTCTATTATATTTAGAAGCTACTTTTTAATCATTTAGATTTAATGTCTTAATCAATAAAAAACTATAAGCCATTAAAAATAGTATTTAATGACTACTAAAAGGCTAACTTGAATGTTAAAATTACAGGTTGGCAATCATCTTTCATTTGTTACAATTAAAATTACATGTTTGATATCGACTCTTTAACAAACTCGTTTAATCAGTCTGTTTTGTCCAATACTGATTTGATTCAAGCAAACGGATCAAATGGATTAACTGAAGTAGAGAAATATGATTTCCTTATAATGCCACCATTATCTTCACCTTCCCAAGATTCAATTGTTCCATTAATCGTTGATGATCCAAGAGAAATAGTAGATGAAGGGGCTTCAATAAGAGCTGGTCCAAGTAATTTGTAGACAACTTCACCTAACTCATCTCCTGAAATTCAACAAAATGCACTTGGTCCAAAATTGTTAATCAAGGGGAAAATGCACATGAAGAAAACTATTAAAGTGCTTTTGATTTGGATGTTTAAAATGATTAAGCGTTTGACTATTTCCATGATTCTCCCACTCATTTTCATCCTAAAGAGATTTCTTACCAAGTTTATCTAAATATAATAAATTTAGATGTATTGATTTAAGCCAATGTTCTTCGAACATCATAGGTACATAGAAATTATCCAGTATCAAACATCATTGGTGATTTAAATGAAAAGGGACAAGGAGCAAGTCCAACATAGCCAACATATGGATGTTTTCTTGTTTCCTTTATCAAACTATTCCATAAAACAATAAGGATTGTAAGGTTATATTAGACGGCTGATGCAACCAAAGAAGCCAAAACAACCAAGGAGCTTCCTGCATGCATGCATTGATGTATAAGGTAGAAGTTACTTCGGAAGTTTTACACTCATCACAGAAATTATTCTAAGTGTAAAATCTTCCGAAGCCAAAGACCAACTCTTCAGAAGCCAAAGACCAAATCTTCCGAAGCCAAAGATGAAGTCCTCCGAAGCTTCAAAGACAAAGTCTTCCGAAGCCAATGAAGTGAAGATGATTTCTTCCGAAGATAGTGAGGACATGCTTTCTCTGATCTAATTTTCCATAAAGCTGACTTACTTTCCGCTGCAACTCTGATGACTCACCAACTTATACAAGTTGGTGAAAAGGTCCATGCTTTAGTAAACTGTTGATTATGGTCTTAAGTCTGTAACTTCCTACTTTGTACCTTTTATCCTTTTTATAATATGTTAGGATGTGAGATATGACATGTCATAGTCACTAGTCAAAAGGCAATCTTCCTTTTGACTTTACATTTATCTTGTTGTCTAGATTAATGTCTCCAACTGGCCTTCAAAGTATGGCCAGCTGCAGGATATAGTATAAAGTATCTCGGATCCTTGTATTTCTTTTTATGCTTTGTAACACTTGTAAAAGAACTTGAGAGCAATATACAACATTCTTGGAAATCATATTACTCTGTTCTTGTTCTTAGTTCTGTCTCATTTACTTGTGTTCTTAGCATCATTTACATAAACCCAGTTCCCCATTTGATCTGTTAAGTGTTCTAACACTCTCCTCATTATGAGACTGATTGTATTGAGCATCCCTTAACCGGTCCTGTAATTGGTATCAAAGCTGTTCCAGGCTCTTGATTGTAAGATCTCATCATCTTAAATCCCTTCAGTTTCACAAAACACTTAACAACTCAAATGATAGCTATCACAAATGCTGATATGGAAACTGGTACTATGACAAAGTCTCCATTGATCATTTCTGTTGACTTTGATACTTGGTGCCAAAGAATAGAAGGCTTCATCAAGTCTCAAGACTCCAGGATGTGGGGATCTGTTATCTATGGACCTCATGTACCACCCACCTCTTCAACTGCTGCTGGTGGGGGTATGTTGAGATTGTGGATACTCTAATGGATGTTGGAGTAACTCTTGAGAACAGGGACATTATGAGGAAGTTCATGTCCTATCATCCCAGACAATGAACACACTACTGTGTAGTCATTAAGAGGACTGAAATCTCAAGACCCTTACTCTTAGTGAGTTGTATGGTATCCTCAGTGGCTACCAGATGAAGATGAACATGCAAAATCCATCGGGTAACTCCAACAATCAGTAGAGTTCAGCGCTTTATGTGGTTGAAAGGGATTGTAGAGAACCACAACATCATCTTATCTGCTACCCTGACAACTCACAAAAGGGTCCTTTCATCACCATCCTGGAGACACTAAAAGAGAGCTACATCCAAGGAAGCCCATTCCAAGAGACAAGCTCTTCATAAGCCTTTGTGTCTACTGATGAAAGCACAGGCAACTTTCTCTTTACCCTTAAAGACCTGGACTGTATTCATCCAGATGATCTGGAGTACATGGAAATAGTCCAGTAGATGGCTTTTCTCACTCACAGAGCCAATAACGTTTACAAGAGGACAGGGAGAAAGTTTCCTAGCAATGCAACCAGTGGAAAGTTTGGGTTGGACAAAAGCAAAGTGAAGTGTTACAGCTGTAACCAAATAGGACACTTTGCTAGAGAGTGCAAGGCACCAAGAACAAGTGGTGGCCAAGCACAAACCAGACCAAACTACACTAATGGAGATCCCCAGAATAAGAAGCCCATGCAGCAAGTTGTAGTTGCTGTTGAAGAAGGAGGATTTGACTGGATCTTTCAGGTTGAGGATGTATCTCCAAACCATGCACTGTTGGCAGATCATGAAGAAGCCAAGGTATTGGAACATCTCTATACACCTGAATGTACTGCTAAAGTTAACAGATATAGGTCCTATAACTTAGTGATAAGAACGGATCTTGAGTCCTTAAACATTTTAAAAGATGATTTCAAAAGAGCTAAAAATGATTACAAACTTAAAATAGAATATCTGAAGTTGTCTTCGGAAGAACATTATGTCTTCAGGTCAAATAACTACTTATAAGAAATTTACCTTCCAAAGAAATTCTAAGATATCTTCCAAAGCTTAAATATGCTTCTATGTACTTACATGTATTTGAAGAACAATTTTCTTCTGAAAGCAATTAAGTCTCAGAATATTTAGAAATACCATTTCAACTCTTAAGCATGAACACACCAACTAAAATATCTTATCACTAAGTTAACTGAATGCCAGGCTGAGCTTGTGATCAGCAAAGCCAGGGCAGAAAAGTGTGTTCTTGAAGAAGAGACCTTCAAGAACATGATATCCTCATCCTTACATGTAAAAGTTTATTATCAGAATAAGTAGGGACTGGGATCTACTGATATAGCTCCTCCACACACTCTATTGTTTGTAAGATCTCCAACGTGTGGAACTTATAAAGATGAGCTTCTCCTCATAGACCCCATTGATGAAGAGGATGAAGAGAAGATGGTGAAGGATGATTTTGAGAGGAGTGAAGAAGATCTTCATAAGAAGGGTCACTATTCTTCTGAGGAGAGAAAAGAATTTGGGATGACCAAGTCTAAGAGGAAGAACTTGATCAGAAAAGCCAAAAGAAAATCAAAGAAGCCTTAAGAGATCAAAGCCACTTTCAACTCTAAGTATAAACAAGGGTTTATCTCTGCAGGATTTGAAGTGGTGAAGGCTGTAGACTCAACTATGTGTTGGGTTTTGAACAAGTTTATCAGAGTCATTTTATCCAAATAATATGAAAAACACAGCGGATTAAGAGATTAAAATTTGTTACAGTTAATATATATAAACCATTTTATATATATCTGTTAAAATCCATTATGGATCGATATATGAAAACCATGCTTACAAACAACCATAGGGTGTTTAGAAGACTACCTCTTGTATGGGTTTGAGGAAGATAATCGATGAATGGTAGCTTCCAAAGAAGGACACCTCAAGCTAGTCTACCCTCAAGCCTTCAACAAACACCCGGTTGCTAGGATTTTTACTTGAACGAACCTCTGTTAAAACCCGTTATGGATCGATCGAGTGAAAACCAGAAAACCGAGATGTGCACTTTTGAGTGTCTTGTAAGTTATCAGAGAGAGTGGTTGATTGCAATCATATATTGCATGTCCTGTGAAACTGAAATTTCAGACGAGGAGAGAGAAAAGTGGGCTGGGCCCAGCCCCTTGTCCTATCCGCATTTCTCAAACATTCACCCACATTGGTAAATGTTGATGAATGGTCTCCTTCCGCATTTGTAAATGTGGATGAAGAAATTCCATCCGCATTTCCCAAATGTACATCCGCATTGGTAAATGTGGATGAAGAAATTCCATCCACATTTCCCAAATGTACATCCGTATTTGTAAATGCGCATGAGTAGTTTCATCATCATTCCCTCAAATTCTTATCCGCATTAGTAAATGCGGATGAACAGTTTCCATCAGCATTTCCACAAATGCACATCCGCATTAGTAAATGCGGACGAACGGTTTCCATCGGGATTTCCACAAATGCACATCCGTATTAGTAAATGCGGATATGGAACCTTCATCCGCATTAGTAAATACGGATGAGTAATCTTCATCCGCATATCTTCAAAGACATCCGCATTAATAAATGCGGATGAGTAATTAAGAAATGCGGACAAAAGACTATATTGTTGTTCAACCATTTGAATAAAATATATAAAATACTCTCTCTAAATAAATTATCCATATAATTTATTTACAACACAAGTGCAAATATTTAAAAACCCAACTTCTAAATACTCTATGTGTTAATATTTATTTATATGATCATATCATAAAATAAATATTGTAGGTGTTTGTCTAGCTTGTTATTGGGTATGACCCGACTTGGATCTTAACGTACTAGCCACATCAATCCAATATGTGTCTTGGGCAGACCGTTTCTAACAATCTTCCACTTGCACAAGATACATGGAGGATTGATGCAAGTAGCAAATACCGCCTAACAACGGTTTACTACCCCTAATACACATAACGATGTGCCATTCAATAACATCATCTTCTTCAAGTCCCTTACTTGAAAATGATTTAGGTGAATCTATCATTTATCCTTTTGTTACAGATGTCATGTTAAATCTAGAGACACAGAATGATCATTCCCTATTGATTTAACTTTATCAGGCCTTAGACATCTTACTCTCAATGAATAAGAGGAACAAATCCCATCTTAACTACATACGTTTCTCACAATCACCTTGTATCACACCTGAAACTAGCCTTGTGTACTATCCATATTGTAGAACAGCGAAGAAGTAGGTCAAACTATAATATTTGGTGAATATCAAAACCCAATATGTATCTAAGGTCGGAGGATACTACGATATTCACCTTTACTCAAATTTACTTAGGATCAATTACATAATTCCATGCAGTAACATTTGAGAGCGGGTCAGTCCAATATTTGTATCCCACAAATATCTATGAACTTTGGTAGCAACCTTTTGCTCTATATTCATACCTTATGAATATCCACCAAACCAAGTTCATAATAGTCTTACCTTTATATTTGTTCCCACAAATATGACCAACTAAGGACATTTAGAATAATAAACATATTCATGGATCTAAACATGCTAAAATGGAACATAACTCATAGTATCATAATTATATATATGAATAAAAATAACAATTGTTCCGTTGTTTAAATACTAAATAGATCAAATCCAATCACTAGAATATCGAATTCCTAAGGCACAAGTAT
Source organism: Flaveria sonorensis (assembly GCA_025506505.1). Classification (NCBI taxonomy): domain Eukaryota; kingdom Viridiplantae; phylum Streptophyta; class Magnoliopsida; order Asterales; family Asteraceae; genus Flaveria; species Flaveria sonorensis. The sequence continues at coordinate 32,424,883 of CM046435.1, read as the reverse complement.
GACTCTCATGCTTTGTCCTTTCAAGGAGCTTCGTGGGTGGATCCGTAATATTTTGATGAGTGTGAACTTTGCGAATACATATCTTTCCTCTTTCAACTTCATCCTTTATGTAGTTGAATCTCCGCTCAATGCACCTTGTCTTTTGATGTACACGGGGTTCCTTAATTTGAGCACTCACACCCTCGTTGTCATAAAAGATCTCTAAGGGATCTTGAATAGTAGAGACTACCCCTAGATCAGCAATGAATTTCTTTAACCACGCAGCTTCTTGTGCTGCCAATGAAGCGGCGATGTATTCCGATTTTATAATGGACAATGCTACCACATCCTGCTTTGAACTCTTCCAGGACACTGCCCCTCTATTCATAATGAAGACATACCCCAATTGTGATTGAGAATCATCTCGATCAGTTTGGAAACTCGCATCCGTGTAACCCTTTACAAGGAGTTCCTTTTTACCAGATTCGTATATTAGAAACATATTCTTAGTCCTCATAAGGTATTTCAATATACTCTTAACATCCATCTAATGGCTATTTCCTGGATTCTGTTGATATCTACTTGTCATGCTTAAAGCGCATGACACGTCCGGTCTAGTGCGTATCATTGCATACATGATGGATCCTATAGCAGATGCATATGGGACTTCCTTTATACTTTCTTGCTCATCATTTGAGCTTGGACATTTAGATGCACTCAATATTGTCCATCTTTGAATAGGTACCAGACCTTTCATAGAGTTCTCCATCTTGAACCTTTTCAAGATTTTATCAATGTATGCACTTTGGTTTAAACCTATCAATCGCCTTGATCTATCTCTATAGATGTTTATCCCAAAATGTAGGCGGCTTCACCAAGATCTTTGATGGAAAAACAACTTCCAAGCCAGGTTTTAACACCTTCCATGGTTGGAATGTAATTTCCAAACAATAGTATATCATCAACATACAATACTAAGAATGTGATGATCCTCCCACTAGCTTTCTTATACACACAAGCTTCATCAGCGTTCTTGATGAATCCAAATTTCTTGATCTCTTCATCAAAACATTGATTCCAACTTCTCGATGCTTGTTTCAATCCATAGATTGATTTCTTTAACTTGCATACTTTATTAGGATGTTGTGGATAGACAAAACCATTGGGCTGAATCATATAGACATTTTCTTCTAGATGTCCATTAAGGAAAGCAGTTTTGACATCCATTTGCCAAATCTCATAGTCATAATATACAGCTATGGCAAATAATATCCTAATTGACTTTAGCATTGCCACAGGCGAGAAGGTCTCATCATAATCAACCCCTTGAGTTTGAGTGAAACCTTTTGCTACAAGTCTTGCTTTATAAGTATCCAAGTTTCCATGCATATTAGTTTTCTTCTTGAAAACCCACTTACATCTAATCAGTTTGGAGTTAAATGGTGGCATAACCAATTCCCATACTTGGTTGTCATACATGGATTGCATCTCTATGTTCATAGCTTCAAGCCACTTATCACAATCGGAATTGGACATTACATCATGGTATGTAGTTGGTTCATCCGAGTCAACAACATAGCATTCATTCATGAAAAATCCATATCTTTCGGGTGGAAAGCTAGTTCTACCAGATTTGAGAATGTTTTGTGTGTATTGATCAACCACTTGATCATTATCAACAACCTCTTGTTGATTGCTAATATCAACCAAATGTGTATCGGTTTGTGGTTCTCGATCCTCATCAAGTTCTACTGTTCTATTAGTAGTTCCTTCCATAAGGAACTTAGTTTCCAAGAACTCAACCTTTTGAGCAATAAATACCTTTTGCTCTGTTGGATTGTAAAAGTAATATACCATGAAGCCTTTGGGATATCCTACAAGGATACACTTAGTGGATCGGCCTTCTAACTTGTTTAGGGTGTTCTGCTTAACATAAGCTTCACAACCCCATACTTTTAAATATGATAACAATGGAACTCTTCCATCCATATTTCAAAAGGTGTCTTATCAACTTTCTTGGTTAGGGCCATATTCAGAGTACGGGCCACGGAGAGCAATGCGAAACCCCAAAATGATAGAGGTAGTGTGCTTCTAGCCATCATAGATCGAACCATATCCAATAGGGTTCGATTTCTCCTTTCAGACACACCATTATGTTATGGTGTTCCAGGTGGAGGAAGCTGTGAGACAATCCCACAACTCCTGAGATGATCTTGAAAGGCATTACTAAGGTATTCACCTCCCCTATCTGAACGAAGAACTTTGATTGTTTTGTTGAGTTGATTTTTACTTCATTCTTGAAGATTCTGAACATTTCAAAAGCTTCATCTTTGTGTCTTAACAAGTACACATAACCATAACAACTATAATCATTGATAAAGGTAATGAAGTATCTTTCACCATTCCTTGTCATTGCTTTAAAAGGACCACATACATCCGAATGTATGATTCCCAATAAATCTTTTGCCCTTTTGTTAGTGCCACTAATGGGTTCCTTGGTCATCTTTCCTTGTAAACAAGATTCACACTTATCAAGTGAACCCTCTTCATTTGCTTCGAAAAGGCCATTCTTTTGAAGTATTTGAATGCGATTCTTGTTTATATGACCAAGACGATAATGCCAAAGATATGATTTACTTAAACCCATTTTAAGTTTCTTGGTGCTTGATTGGTATAACGAGTTATTAAAGGATATGTCATCATGAACCAATTCATAAATACCATTAGAAGACATAGCCTTAAAATAAAGCATATAACCCATAAAAACACAAATACGATCGTTGACAAATTTCATAACAGAACCATATTTTTTTAGAAGGGAAACATAAATTATATTCCTAGTCAAACTAGGAGCATACAAAATATTCTTCAAAATAACTTCCAAACCACTTGGAAGCTTCAAGATATAGTCTCCTTGGGCTTCGATATCAACTTTTGCTCTATTGCCCATGTAGAGACTAGTATCTCCCTTTTTAAAATGCTTAATTCTTTCAAACCCCTGTAACAGATTGCAAATATGAGTTCCACATCCGGTATCCAATACCCATGTGTTTGAAGAAATAATATTAAGTTCAATATGGATCATGAAAGTTGTACCTGAGGTCCGCCCAGCATCCTTCTTTTTTCTCAACTCTTTGAGATAGGTTGGACAATTCCTCTTCCATTGTCCTATCTTACCACACTCAAAGCATGGATCGTTCTTCGTAACCTTTGGCTACTTAAGCTTCGGTTTTGGTGGTTCCGCTTTAGCCTTTCCCTTACCATTCCCTTTGACGTATCCCTTGCCTTTGGCAACATTTGCCTTGGGTTCGAGGTGATGCATTTTCTTGTTGCCACCCTCATTGATCGTGAGAACCGATAAAACCCTTTTACCCATCCCCGCTTTAGCTGTTTTGAGCATTGCATGAAGTTCCCCAATGCTCTTGTCCTATCCATTCATGTTATAATTCATGATAAACATCTCAAACTTCTTGGTTAGACCATTGAGGATCAAATCCATGGCCAACTCTTTTAAGATGGGACAGTTCAGCCTTTCGAGGAGATCAATGTGGCTTTTCATCTTCATCACATAAGATGACACCGATTGGGTTTCTTCCATTCGACATGCATGAAGCGCTTGAACCGTTTCGAAGCGCTCTACCTTTGCTTGTTGAAGGAACATTTCCTTTAGTTGGATAATCATGTCGTATTCCCTATGATGTTCAAAATCCTTAGTGTGCTTAACCCAATCGTTGTAGGCATCAACATCATCAAGGTTGGGTTCATCGGGAATAGGATCGTCCAACACATATGATTTTCTTTCTTGCTTGAGAACAATTCTCAAGTTTCGAAACGAATCCATGAAATTATTATGATTGAGACGATCCTTTTCCAGGATAGTTCTTAGTGACAGGTTATGGACGGTCGGGGTGGTAGCGTTGTTGTTTGCCGCCATTTCTACAATTTTAACAAAGTTCAATTTTAGTATTTACAATAATGAAAATTTTAATTAGTAATACCCTTTCATGTCTCATAGACAATTGATAATTAAAATCTAGAATCCAACGTTACATTTAAATATTGGTTAGGTGACCTTTATCCCATTATTTAAACTAACAAGGTAGTCAACATTTGACAATTGCAACCCTTCGCAACTTCTAGTTTTATGGGATCAGTTAAACATCTTTATGTTTAGTTGGCATGTTTAATCCCATCAACACCATTGTATGCCATGCTTCGGTGACCATATTCACATGGTTTCCAACTCAAGTCATCCTACTTACACACACGTGTGAGTTTACACATACAAGTGGTTAGGTTACCTTTATCCCATAAAGAGTTCACAAGTGATTTGAGTGTTGTATAAAAGGATGGTGTTAAACTTGTTTAAAATGGATTTTGTTTCCATTAATTCTAGTTTTGAAAATATTTTGTACCTTACATTTGCATGCATTCAAACATGTGGTACATTAGTAAAACCAACTTTCAAGGCTCTTTTAATAAAACCCAATTTTATTGCGAAAACATTAACCTTTAATGAAACCATTTTATTACCCATGTTAATGTTTCCAAAAGAACCGTTTTAAGCTAGTTGTTGATTTTAAATTGTATAACAATACATATCCAAATATCACATAAACAATAAAATTAAATCAACCACACAAGCATCACATACAACAACAAGTTCATAACCATAGCCAACTAATTTATCATCACTTATTGACCGAAACAAGTGAGTTAATTAGGTCTTTCCTAAGGGTAAAATTGACAAAACAATTGTGTCGGTGAACTCCCACTTGATCCCACATCCAAATGCTTCAAGCGTCCACTTTGTGTTGTGATTCTTCCATTCGATTTGGGCTTCCAAATGGGCTTAAATTTCTGCACCAAACTCCTTTGGGCCTTCAAAATGTTTTCGGATATTGGGCTTAAATCCCATTAAGAGCTACAAATCCCTTTGGGCTCAAAATTGGCCCAAACCCAAAACAACCTTGCTGCATCTTCTTTTACAAAATATATCTAATTACATTTTTTCTAGTAAAAGTAAAAAGCAACTAACCTATTTATTTTACATACCAAATAAAAAATAAATAAATTACATAACCAAAAGGAAGAACAAATACATTTAATTATTACAAGCCTTTTGAATAATCAAATACAAATCACAACACATCCAAACATAAGGTCTCGACCAGGTTATGAACATCAAAATACATATCCAAATATGTAAGCAAAAGCCTGAGAGCTTCCCCTTGAACCACTGATTTTTGGTTATTCTATAAACAAATAAATATCATGATTCTTGTCCAAACAACTAAGTCATCCAAATGATTAAATTTTTCAAGATTACAGTATGCATGTAAAGTAAAATCTTGAAAAATCCGGGGAAACATTTGACCAAAACTCTCGGTCAGTTGGTGAATCAACAGCAAGAAACCGAGATTTCAGTCCAGATGAAGCATGTATCCATATAACTGGCTTGTAAGGCCCCCCGTTCCCGAAGACCTCACAGTTGGACAATCATAGCATTATTATGTTAAACAATACGTATTTTATAAAACATTACAGCGAAATTTAATTAACAAAAACCATTCATGCATATAATTAATATTGCAAAATAATACATCATAGTAATTTAGAGTTACAAAATAATCAATTAGTTGCATTATAATACAACAAAATCATTAAGCATGAACGGACGCCGGTCTTGCCCAGACGAGTAGCCTCCCCTAGTGCCATCCTCAGCAATAATTATCTGCCAACTGAAAATGCACAAAAGTCAGTGTTGCTGAGTGAGTTCTAGTTTTAAAAGTATAAAAGTACCTCGTGCGATTTGTATATGAAAATATCCCTTTTTGAATAAAATACATTACTTTCGTATGCGAGCACGCATCATACGTACATTAAGATAATATTCATGATTATCATCATTATCTTTTCGATTCTTCCTTTCATTATTATCTTTCACTTTCCTTTCAGACCAGTGTGTAATACCCCTAACATTGTGCACTAAGCTGGTGCTGGGCCTGAGGTCTATAAATAGACCCCGAACATTATGCATTAAGCTGACCCAGTCACCTAGGGCAAGTAGCAAGGGTCATGTCAATCTCAAGGATTGACCCTGTGTACATCCTTCGGGTTAGCTAAACCATACACAGTTGAGCTAATGACAACGTGGTCGTGCACCTCCATTCAATTTGCTTGCAAGACTTTCATTCTTTCATTAAGTTCCACTTTTCATTAATTTTCATCTTTCACTTGGTTAATGGTAATACTTTATGAGCATAATCACACCACGTAAAGCCACATAATAATACATAATAAGGAACACCAAAACAGCCCAAAAACATGCATAAAATATACAAATAAAATCACCAAGTCAAACCAGGGTCAAACCCTAAAATTCTAGTTTCCCAAAGTTTCAGAAAATTTTCTAAGGATTCTAGGCGCATGAGCACTATGCAGGCGCATGAATCCTGCTTGGGCGCATTAACACTATGTGGGCGTATGAGCCAACACTTAGGCGTCTGGGCACTAACTTGGGCGCATGGGGTATTGTTCAGGCGCATGACTAGCACTTAGGCGCCTGAGCAAAATGGTTGGGCGCATGGGGTACTGTTCGGGCGCATGAGTTAACACTTGGTATTTTTAGACAAACTCCTAGGTGCATGGGAACTATTGAGGCGCATGAACCTCACTTAAGTTTTTCTAAGGCAAAATTCCAGGCGCATGAGCCCTATTTGGGCACATGACCAACTGTTGTTCATTTTTCAGAATCAAATTCAAACCCAATCTGCATTGTAACATGTTCTAAGCTTATAACTAGCATTCTAAACATCCCCAACACATAAACATCCATAAAACACAATCATACATGCACATATACGTACGGGTACAAATTAAACAGTTGTAAAACATTTTAAATCATACATTTTCAGCCCCAAAAAGTTTAAAAACACATAAAACCAGGGTCTAGAACTCACCTGTGCAGCCAACAAGTAAAACTCCTCCAAACATGAGTGCACAAGAGTTCAAATACCTAAAACAAGCCAAAACAAGCAACCGGACACAAAAAGCACATAAAAATCAGTTTCATGGTTGAAAAGCCCAACAAAACCGAGCCAATTATGCAAAGAAATGCTCACCTTCGAAAATAATCAGCTTCTTCTTCTTCACAAACCGAGAGAAAAGTTCCTGCTTCTTTTCTTTATTCTTTGTTTGTCGAAAGCAGAATTTGGTATGTGAAATGGGCGGCCATACCTTCAATATATATTAAAATATTGAATGTTGTACTCTTTTACACTTAGCCCCCTTCCACTTTTGTTCCTTTTTTCCTTTTGCAAGATACCTTCATTTTCCTTTATTTTGACAAAATTTTCAGGTGCTACACGGATCTTGATGCCATTCTTGGGTTTTGAACAAGTTTATCAGAGTCATTTTATCCAAATAAAATGAAAAACGCAGTGGATTTAGAGATTAAAACTTGTTACGATTAATATATATAAACCATTTTATATATATCTGTTAATACCCGTTATGGATCGATATATGAAAACCATGCTTACAAACAACTATATGGTGTTTAGAATACTACCTCTCGTATAGGTTTGAGGAAGATAATCGATGAATGGTAGCTTCCAAAGAAGGATGCCTCAAGCTAGTCTACCCTCAAGCCTCCAACAAATACCTGGTTGCTAGGAATTTTACTTGAACGAACCTCTGTTTTTGGTTTTGTTTTCGATCGATCGAGTAAAAACCAGAAAACCAAGAGGTGCACTTTTGAGTGTCTTGTAAGTTATCAGAGAGAGCGGTTGATTGCAATCATATATTGCATGTCCTGTGAAATTGAAATTTCAGATGAGGAGAGAGAAAAGTTGGCGGGGCCCAGCCCCTTGTCCCATCCGCATTTCTCAAACATTCACCCGCATTGGTAAATGCGGATGAATGGTCTCCTTCCGTATTTGTAAATGCGGATAAAGAAATTCCATCCGCATTTCCCAAATATACATCCGTATTTGTAAATGTGGATGAAGAAATTCCATCCACATTTCCCAAATGTACATCCGCATTTGTAAATGCGAAAGAGTAGTTTCATCAGCATTCCCTGAAATGCTTATCCGCATTAGTAAATGCGGATGAACAGTTTCCATCAGCATTTCCACAAATGCACATCCACATTAGTAGATACAGACGAACAGTTTCCATCAGCATTTCCACAAATGCACATCCGCAATAGTAAATGCGGATGAGGAAGCTTCATCCGCATTACTAAATGCAGATGAGCAATCTTCATCCGCATTTCCTCAAAGACATCCGCATTAATAAATACGGATGAGTAATTAAGAATTACGGACAAAAGACTATACTGTTGTTCAACAATTTGAATAACAATATATAGAATACTCTCTCTAAAATAAATTATCCAAATAATTTGTTTACAACACAAGTGCAAATATTTAGAAACCCAATTTCTAAATACTCTAAGTATTAATATTTATTTATATGATCATATCATAAAATAAATATTATAGGTGTTTGTCTAGCTTGTTATTGGGGATGACCCGACTTGGATCATAACGTACTAGTCGCATCAATCCAATATGTGTCTTGGGCAGACCGTTTCCAACACTATGAACTCCAGTACCAGGATTTCTAGTTCATGTCCAACTCATTCCAGCAAAGAAAAGAAGGCTAATCAGCTATGTATCACTACTACACAGCTTGAACCATTCAGTTACAAGAGCAAGCCTCACCCTAAGAAGCTTGCTGCATCAACTGTGAAGATGAAGATGGAGGTGGAAAGTGATCAAGTTCAGTCTTTCTCTCAAAAAAAGACTCGCAGAAGGAAGCAAATGGATTGCATCATGTGTGGTAGTACTTCTCATCTTGTTAAGGATTGCATCTACAATCCTAAAAGTACTGTCCACATTATCAAAAAGAAAACTTCTGAGAAGAAGAAAGAAAAACTAGCTTCGAAAGGAAAATATTTTCCTTTTGGAAGCTCCAAGAAGACAAGTGAAAACTTGCCTTTAGAAGAAAATTTGGTCTCGAAAGAAAGGAATGCTTCCGAAGTACTGAAGCCTGCTGCAGTGAAAGCAAGATCTTCCAAAGGTCCAGTCTACAAAACTTCCAAAGTTGTCAAAAGTTTTGAAGTATTGAAGGTCGAGTCTAATCTTCCAAAGATGGTGTGGAAGATGAAGAAAGATCGAGTGACTGAAAGTTCTTCATCAATAACAGCTAATGATCCTCAAATCTTGAACATAGGATCACTTACTGTTACATTATCTTCAAATCACTTTGATAAGCCCAAGACCAATGATGCTTAGGTTTCCAAATGTTTCCAAATGGGACAGATGAAGCTTGGCATCTTCAAGACTATGAGGAAGCCAACTGCTGGCTTCTCAGTGGTAGAAACAGCCCTTGTCCCAAAAATGTTAGAGCGTATTGCTCAAGGTGACAACCTAGCAGAACCAGCTAGTGTTGAACCCACACCTTCTACTTCCCAACCACAATACAGCCAAAAATAACCATCACCTACCAAAGAAAATCCAAACGAACCCCTGTACATGCTACTTAGTTTATGTAGGCCACTATATCATCACCCATACAGGAGGAAGTGGACACTTAAGCTCCCACATCTCCTAAGGAGCAAACCACTCCCATCTCACCAATGATCAATGCTGAGGTTCTTCATGCTCAGCCTGATGAGCTCACAACCCCCACAGCCTTAAGTCTTCACTCAAAGTCTCAAAAATCTAGGGAACAACCTTCAGGGGACAGTTACCATCCCCAACCTCTTGATCTAAACCAACCAATCCCAACTTTGAATTCTATGATGATGAAGACATAGGCTTCAGTAAGTATCATGAATCTCTCTTCTCTACCCCTGCTCAAGGAGAGATGAGTACTCCTGTTTCTCCTATGTCTAGCCCACATCATCCACCTACTACTGAGGTGGATCTCCTTGAACCTGTTTAGGAGGTCCATATGGAAGAGGCTCTCATTTCAGCAAGTGACTACATCATTAAGACCTCAACCATGGCAACCTAGGCCATTGACACTTCACTTGAAGTTGTCATGGTGCAGTAGAAATCTAACAGCCAAGAACAAAGTACTGGTGATGAGGAAGAAGACATTGGCCCTATTCTTTCATCCCCTCGTGATTCTTCTAATGAAGATGAGGGGAGTCTGAAACTAAAGGTGCAAAAACTGACAAAAACCTACACCTATTTAGTCTCAAAGATAAGTCACCTGGAAAGGTGACTGTCTTACAAAGGAGGGTTAATGACCAGCAACTTGAGATCACCAATCTCTAGGACAAGTTAGCTGAGAGACCACTCAGGGGAACTCAACCAGGTTCATAAGAACCTGTGGATGTGACAGACCCAACCCCAAGCTCACCTATGCAAGAAGGTTATGCTACCAAAAAGGGGGAGAAAGTCCAAACTGATGATCTAGTATAGGTTGGACTCACCATTGTTATTATGTTTATTTTGTTTATCAATGTAATAGGTTGAATGTTAGCTTACTTAGTTTGTATTTTGTATTTTTTAGTTTTTTGTGCCCAGCGAAACTAGGAGCGAAACTGAGTTTCGCTTGTAGTCAGCTGATCTAGTTCACCCGGCGAAACTGTGTTTCGTTGCTGGGTAAAACTAGGTGTTGGTCAAGACAGTTTCGTTGTCTAGCGAAACTGTCAGCGAAACTACAGTCTCCTTATATATTGAAAGTTTCATTCATTGTAAGCAGGCTTTGCAAACCCTAATACTAAAATATTATTATTGCAGTTTTATGTGTTCTGCTGGAAGCTTATTTTGATCATATTTGAGCCTTTGATTCATGTTTATAGTGTGAGTTTGGAGATTATTGAAAATATTTGAAACTTGCTCTTGTGTCATTCATAGTTTTATGTTTATTTAGTGGGATTTTTGTGTTTTATAGATCATTTGCACTGATTATCGATCAAATTGACCAACACAAACAATCACGGAACCTGGGAGTTCTTCACAGAGTATGGACTTTGAGGATTCATCACCCTTACTTGCAATGGTCCATACTCAGCAACCTCCTCAAGTCTACATGGATGTGGACTCACTCATACAAAGTTTGTTTGAGGCGGGTATTCCTAGAGCTATGCCTACCCCATCTCCTCACTCTGAGAATCCAATCATGGGATGAAGGTATGACACTGATAGAAGAGCTTAGTCATCTCTAGATCTCAGTGTCAACAGGAAATTTTCAACTTTTTTAACCTGAGCTTCTATGAGAGCATCCATCTTATTGATCTTCCACTTGTAAACCCAAGTCAAAACAGACAAGCTCGAAGATTAGCAGATAGGTTTCAAGAAAAGGTGTTTGAAGAATACAAGCTGAGGTCAAGACTATATAGACAGAGGCTAGCAGGTAAGACTTTTGGTCAACTGGATGTTGAGGTGGACCCTAAAATTAGCTTCGAAAGGGAAGCCTTAACTGAAGGCCCAGAAGTTGAACCTGTGAACTTCAGACAGGAACTTCTTCAGCACCCATTACCCTCAGTGAGGCACCAGCTGGTGAAGGTGCTTCACAACCTCTCTCTGGCCAGAGCTTGACTTCTGAATCAAGCAATGAAGGCCAAAGCTCTCTCCACCCGGAGTCACCAAGGCCTGTGAGTGATAAAGGAAAAAGAAAACTGACTTCTAAGGAGATTGAGGAGGAGGAAAGAGAGAAGAAAAGGAAGCTAAGGGGAGAAAGTTTAAGAGGGTCTCCAGGCTTCATAGAAGCTACCATCAGGGCTACCCCTAGGCCAAATACTCAGAATGATGAGTTGAGAGCAGCTATGATAAACTACTTAGGGACCAAAAACTACAATGTGGATGAACTACTCTCTCTCCCCTTAGATGAACTCAATGAACTGGCTGACAAAGAATTGTCCAAGGAGAGGAAGGAGGCAGAGGATGCAGTATTGCTCCTCAAAAACATGGAAGAAAGAGACAAAAAAAGGCTCTACAAGCATTCTCCTACCCTCTCCCCAGTTCAAAAAAAGTCCTGAGACAGAGGTTGTGGCAATTGTATAACATCAGGTAGACAAGGAAGCTAATAAACTGAACATGATCAACTACCTGAGTGCCACAGGACTCTATTAGGCATCTATACTTCTTCCCTTATCATATGAGTATGTTGAATTTGAGTATGTCAAGCAGCTGGAGCAACACGTCATCAAGGAACAAAAGGCAGCTAAGAGAAAACTAAGGGAAGAAGCTGCAAAGTCAAGAGCCATCATCTAAAAGAGCCAAAAGAAGTCTGCTGACAGACAAAGAATGATGAGCTTCTGCAAGCTGAATGGATTCTCCAGAAGGAGGCTTGGTCTAATGTCACTATCCACTATGGATGAGCACATCAAGGTGATCAAGCATAATATTAAGAAGGGAGAGCTTGTTCACTTGCATTCTCCACAAATTCCAGCTCCACCTGAAGTTGAGGTTAAGGTTGAACACCCTGAGACAACACAACCTGGACCTAGAGCTAAATCTCAGCCAACTTCATCTTCTGATCCATAACAGGGTCCTCTTCACTGTCCTTCTAAACCTGTAAGAGAAAAGAACCCAACTGAGAGAGACACAGCAGAACAACCTGGTGTTGAAGACTAGTCCTCTCAGTTAAAGACTTCAAAGAGGAAGAAAAGGATGGCCATGAAGAGTTTTTCCAAGAAGAAGACCAAGGCATCCACCTCCACACCTCAGGATGAGTTAGAGCATCCTGAGGTAGTGCAACAACCTGGTGCTGAAGACCAGTCCTCTCAGTTAAAGACTTTAAAGAAGAGGAAAAGGATGGCCATGAAGAGTGTTTCCAAGAAGAAGACCAAGGCATCAACCTCTACACCTCAAGATGAGTCAGAGCATCCTTAGGTAGTGCAAGAAGAGGCTGCTCAACCAACTCCAACTCAAGTAGAGCCTCCTGCAACTGGAAGACCCATCTTGTCCTGGACTTTTGCTGCTCATCCAGACAGGTGGTATGTCATCAGAGATCAAGGAGGTCAAGATGTCAATTTATGGAAAGACATGCTTGATCTTCCTCTACATGATCTCTATGACATGAGAAGATATTTTGAGAGTCTGAGGGATCCTTACCAGATGATGAAGAAAGGTATGGTCTTAATCCTAATGAGGACTATCAACATCTGAATAACTTCTCTGTTTTGGTAGCATCAGCCTAGGGGGAGTTTGTAAGGTTATATTAGAAGGCTGATGCAACCAAAGAAGCCAAAACAACCAAGGAGCTTCCTGCATGCATGCACTGATGTACAAGGTAGAAGTTACTTCGAAAGTTTTACGCTCATCACAGAAATTATTCTAAACATAAAATCTTCCGAAGCTAAAGACCAAATCTTTCGAAGCCAAAGATGAAGTCTTCTGAAGCCAATGAAGTGAAGACAGATTTCTTCCGAAGACATAGAGGAGATGCTTTCTATGATCTACTTTTGCATAAAGCTGACTTACTTTCTGCGCAACTCTGATGACTCACCAACTTATACAAGTTGGTGAAAACGTCATGCTTTAGTAAACTGTAGATTATGGTCTTGAATTTGTAACTTCCTACTTTGTACCTTTTATTTTTTTTATAATATATTAGGATGTGAGATATTGCATGTCATAGTCACTAGTCAAAAGGCAATCTGTCTTTTGACTTTACATTGATCTTGTTGTCTAGATTAATGTTTCCAGCTGGCCTTCAAAGTATGGCCGGCTGTAGGATGTGGTATAAAGTATCTCAGGTCCTTGTATTTCTTTTTACGCTTTGTAACACTTGTAAAAGAACTTGAGAGCAATATACAGCTTTCTTGAAAACCATATTACTCTATTCTTGTTCTTAGTTCTGTCTTATTTACTTGTGTTCTTAGCATTATTGATATAAACACGGTTCCTCATTTGATTTGTTAAGTGTTCTAACACTCTCCTCATTATGAGACTGATTGTATTGACCATCCCTTAACCAGTCCTACAAGGATCCTTTTCAAGACAATAGTTAGATTGAAGAAATATAGGAAGAGTTACTTTAGTTGATTAAATAAGAAGTATGGAAACTGGTTAATCTTCCATAAGGACAATATCCTATTAGAACCAAATAGATATACAGAAATAACACAAATGATAAAGGGATTAGAAAAAGAAATTAAGCTTGGTTGATCACTCAAGGATACACATAGAAAGAAGGAATTGATTATGATAAGGTCTTTGCACCTGTAGCTAGACATGAAGCTATTAGACTTTTCCTCACATATTATGCTTCCATGATGTTTAGTATTTATCACATGGATGACAAATATGATTTATTGTATGGAAAGATTGTAATAGAGGTCTATGTCAGTCAGCTACAAGGATTAGAAGACCTGAGTTTCCCTTACAGGGTGTATAAGCTTGATAAAGCATTATATGGTCTACCTCAAGCTCCTCGGAAGTGGTATGCGACATTATCATCATTTATCCTTCAACATGGGTACGAACAAGGATAGATTAATCAGACTCTTTCTGAAAAAGGAAAGGACATGAATTATTGCTTGTCTAGATCTATATGGATGATATTATTTCGGCTTATGAAACAAACAACTCTGCAAGAAATTTGATGAGCTGTTACATTCTAAGTTCCAAATGAGTGCAATGGGTGAACTCACTTTCTTCTTGAGATTGCAATTAAAGTAGACAAATTATGGGATCTTCATCAATCAGTCAAAGTATGTCAACTGTATGTTGAAGAAGTTATATTTTGCAGATTGTCAGACTGTCAAAACTCCAATGGATACCAAAAAGAAGATAGTACTAGATTTAGATGTGAATTTGTGCATCAAATCACTATTATTCTATGATTAGTTATTTTATGTATCTCATTACTAGTAAACCTTACATTATTTTTGAAGTTTGTATATGTGCTAGGTATCAAGCAGACCCAAAGGAATCACATGTAAATGTAATCAAATCCATCTTTAGATACCTAAAAGGTAAACCAGCACTTGTTTTATCATATCTTAAAGAAGGTGACTTCAACCTTTATATATACACCGACAGTGATTACAGGGGTTACAACTTTAACAAGAAGTCCGCATCTGATGGCTATTAATTCCTTGGTCAAAGACTAGTATTATGGTATTGTAAAAAACAAACAAACATATCAGTTTTAATTAAAGAAGCTAAGTACATTGCAGTATCCGTATGTTGTTCTTAAGTTCTCTGGATTCAAAACCAGATGCCTAATTATGGGTTCAATTTCTTGCACACACCGGTTAGTATTAATGATACATTTGTTATGTTTATAACTAATAATGCAGTACAACACTCAAAAACAAAGCACACTAAGATACGATATCAATGTTTGAGATATTGTGCTAAAAAGGTTTAATCAATTGATTCAAGTTTGTATCGCAACTAACTGATTATTTTACTAACGCATTTGACCCTAGCAGGTTTGAATTCCTAGTACAATCAATTGGCATGATTAATTTTAAACAAAAAAAAATACTATAATTTAATTATTTATTAACACATCACCTACTTTTCATTTTAGAAATATCAAAAAGCTAAAAAATTCAAAATAAAAGAAATATGCAATAGGAAGTTTCTATTATACATAAAAAAGAATATACCTAAACATTAAAAGAGAAATGACTGTATATTAGTCTTTAGTACGTGCATAATGTTATTTTTCACAACTAATAAAACTGATATGCTTTATTTGGTATGTGGGTAGGATCAGCTTTGATTGGAGGATACAATGCTTCTGTGATGACCTAAAGCTCATATTCTATATCATCTTAGGGTATGGGCAAGTATTAACATATTCAAGTGGATGTGTGTGTAGTTATCTAACCACACCAGGTGATGATAATTATGAAGTCATATTAACCGGCATCCATATTTCCTTTGTTTTGCTAAACAAAGACCTGGAATAAATAAGACATAAAGCACTGATGCCTAAGATCCAAAAAGAATCCTAATGGATCACATCCCAAAGTGGATGAAATAATAAAGCTTAACTTGGACTACATTCCAAAGTGAACGAATCAAAAGGATCCCAAAAAGAATCACCTTTAAAGTGGAGAGAAAAAAATCATAATATGGATCAAATTGAAAAATGGATCAAAG
This sequence comes from Flaveria sonorensis, assembly GCA_025506505.1. Lineage (NCBI taxonomy): Eukaryota > Viridiplantae > Streptophyta > Magnoliopsida > Asterales > Asteraceae > Flaveria > Flaveria sonorensis. The sequence continues at coordinate 32,408,816 of CM046435.1, read as the reverse complement.
TAAAAGAATCCTAACAAAGATCCCCCCGAACCCCCACCCCTCATCAAAAATGAGAAATTACAATTTAAGCAACCAGGTCATGTAAGATGTTATAAAATTCTATCATGCATGTTATGGGGTAGTTGATCTTTTTATATGATTGAGTGTGGGGTACATAGTGAATGTTTAATCTACTTCAAACATGATAACTACCACAAAGTATAAAAAAGATAAACCAATGCATGAGGTTAAAAAGAGAAACATACCTACAATTAATCTGTTTATAAACATGTCTAATCAACTAATTTTACTTGCATTTGTGAAGAATTCAGATTGATATGATCTTATTTAATGTAATAGTCTACATGTTTGTATATAATATAAATCAAAAATACAAAAATATTTTGTGTGCAGTTTGTTAGTTCAAGATTTGGTCAATAAAATTTTTCAATTTTAAATATTTAAATTTTATTCTTGATTAATATAAACTTTAGATGGAGTAATTAAAATTTAAAAAAACAAAAACACGGAAAACTTATCAAAAATACAAAAATATTCAATTTTCAGGTTTTTAATGTTTTTACAATTTTATTATAATTAAAAATATCAAAAATATTAAAAATAGTTCGGTTGATGTGCAAAATCAAAGATTATGAAGGTGAACGTAAATATCAGATATAGATTTTTGATATTTTGATTCGCTTCGTTGAACCTAGAGAGAGATTGTAGAGGTCAAATCAAGAGGCTAGAGAAATCAAAATAACTTCATGCGAAAACATTAAAGATTAGGTGAAAACATGGCCATGCGAGAACATTTTTGAAGCAAGATCATGATGGTAGGGGCGAGAACTTCATTGTTTAGTGTATATAGTCTTTCAATAGCTTTGCATTGTAACATGTGTTATTTTCATACTTTGTAATGCTTTTGAAGTTTGAAGAAATAAGAGGAAATTATTATTTGTTTTGTTCTTACAATTTGACTTGTATGTGAGTGTTTACCTATCCAATCATAATTCACTCCGCATTTTGATGAATTAAGATCGATCATATTGTACTCATTCCTGAATTTTGCAAATAATTTTATATATTCTTATTACTTTCCTTCTCCATGGAAAAGATCAAACCTGTAAGGGTGAACATTTGTAATTGAGATGCATAAACTTCATTCAAATGCAATTCTAACAAAGAACACATAAGTCTACTCTCACGGAATTTCAACTCAAGTATGTGTATTTTATTGTCCGACTCTGTTAGTATCGATTATCATACCATAAAAATTTTTATGTAATACTTACTTGATATTATATTTATTTATATATGTATACTTCTGTCTTCGATCTAACTTTATCATGATTTTTGTATATTCATCTTTAATTGTGATTTTGTTTATATGCTCTTTTTTTCTTAAAACTTGTATAAATTTAAAAAATGGCATATTATAGCTCCTTATGGCCCAAATGTTGTTGATTATATAGTTATTACTTTTATCCAATTCATCTTTTCCAACTACTTTGAAAACAACATTAGTTATATGGCTTTCGTACGGTTTGCAATGTTTATTTAATTAGTTAATATTAGTCAAAAGAAAGAATCCTGTCGTCTCATGTTAATTATGTGCTTTGTTGGAAAACGATATGACTTTAATTAAATAGGTTGATATTGTTTCGAAAATGACATTATTAGTCATGTGAAAGATATCTTGTTGGCTCCTATTAATATGTACTGTTAAATGATAAGTAACCCAAAAATGTTTTAATGATGTTTCAATTCTGGCATGTATGTTGTAGTTTTCAAAAACGATGGTTATATATCATATGAAGGTGATACATAAGTCTCACAATGTCTGCAATATCATTCCTTAAAAAGATACAAAAGTTGTGACACATATCAACGTCATTAAAAGACTAAGTATTGAAAATGGGCCAGTTTATGAATGCATATCATTTATTCAAAAGTTTTGATTGTTATGCGTAAGAAATTATGCTTTTTCTTATAAACAACAATACTAAAAAAAACTAGCAAGAAGCTAGCAAAATACATACAAAACTAAAAAGAGAAACTAAAATTAAAATTACACTATTTCTCTTGTTACAGGAAATTTAAACTCCCAGATTATTTACCCACATTAATGCATTAGTTTTGATATCTTCAATCATAAGCGATAACAAAAAAATAAATAAATAAATAAATTACATGAATGAATTTTAAAATTAAACCATTTCTCTCATAAAATGAATTTTAAATTCCCTTGTTGCTTTACATGAATGCGTTAGATTTGATAACTTCAATCACTTTATCCATTCTTCATGTTGCACCATTCAAATCCATTTTATATTTTGGCCATCAAATAAACCTTAACACAGCAATTATGATTGTATGACATGCTTCCTTGAAACACATATTTCCTTTGACCTCTTTTGAAACACACCATATGTAATACTCAATATCTTAATGTAACAGTTATAAATGTGTATATTATAAAACTTTCATTTCATATATTGTAAAACAAGTAATATAACTATTTGAAAGATGAGATAAAGCATTTATTATTTAGAAGACCGTCTAATTATAATACATATTATATTCGACATTACTTCGTTTTTAATGGAACATTGGTCGACTCGTAAAATAATTGAGCTCTAACGACATATTCCAAGTTTTATAAAACATTATATTTTAAAAGGTATAAAAGAAAAATAAATAAAGCAGCTGAATTAATTATATAAGTAAGCAAGTAGCTAGCCAAGCTACTCACTTTCATCCTCATCGACCCAATCGACCCAATCCACCCAACCCAACCTAGCTCAAGAATTCAACAGGTTGCATGCTTCCTATAAATAGAATTTTATATGTTTCTTTTAGAGTATAAGTTTATCTTGGGAACACTCTAGTATAAAGAGAATGTGAACTCCTCAATGCCCCTTTGGTGTTATTAGTAGTCGTTTTAGAGGTTGAGTAGGAGCATGAGTTTGGAGACTCTACATCAATATGTCATAGATAGCCGTAAGTTATGTTCTCATTTAAGTTTATATTAAGTTAATTATTATTTCCTTTTGTATTTTTATTAAGAGTAGTATTAGTATTTGTACTATTATTATTTTTAGTCATTAAGGTTATTGTTAGGGGTGAGTAACCGGGTAGCATAGCTGTAGTTAGGCATGGACTGATCACTCATGCTTAAACAAGATAGCTTTAGTTAGTATTCAACCATGATAGTGACTAGTTAGTTTTAGTATTACCAAACTTAAGATTACTTAAACTGTATCAGGAGTTTAAGATATTATCATATCATACTAGCAACTATTATCAACTATTAAGCCACTATAAATAGATGAGTTATCATGATTATTTTCAGCTATGATCATATACTCGTTGTGTCTGTATTGGTAATAATTATAATGTTTACAAATATGCACGGTCGGTAGGGGTATGTACACACACACACACAAACACACACACATATATACAGTGGAGGGTTCATGAGAAAACCAATACTATTGCGAAAACCAAATAAAACCACGAAAACCAATTAAAACCACGAAAACCAATTAAAACCACGAAAACCAATAACATAATTGATAATCTTTTTGTTCCTTCAATTGTTAAAAGGTTATTTAAGTATTTGTTACATATATGTTGAACATAAATACGAGAATAACAAGTCTTACGTATACGTAATACTATTGAAAAATGGTTACCTATATGTAAAACTATTTTATGGTTTTCATTTGATCCATACCCTTAACTTTATATACAAACACACATATTTAGAGGGTAGTTATAAAATATATATAAATTATGTGACCGTTTTCATCGTTTTTCTAGGTTTTCACGTAACATTTTGGTCCCCCCCACCTATATATATATATATATATATATATATATATATATATATATATATATATATATATATATATATATATATATATATATAATATATAGACACACACACTCATAGGGTTTGGTTATTATGAGAACCCTTCATTTTTGTAAGAACTCTTTAACTTCATCTCAACCATAGATCAACAAATAAATGGATAAGATCTTCCAAATTCTTTTTTAATAGAAAAGGGCATCAAGGTCATTTAACAAATCCATCATAATTTAGATTTAACAGGAACATGACATGTATCATCCCTATATCCCCCTATTTCTTTTTTCTTTATATTTAAAAAATTTACCCCTTTTTTATTTAAACACTCATAACTTTTTTATAAATTATAATTCTTTTTATAAAAATTACACCATTAAAATCATCATATTTTTCTCTTTAATTCTACTATAGTATTGCAAAATAAGTTTTATTGGTACGTAGTTACATCATATTACAATGTTACACTATTGTACCATGTAGCAAAAAAAGTTTCATCCATACATAATTCTACATCACATTACAACAACTTAACAACCAAACGACATTACACTATGTTATACTAATTTAATCTTTAGCAAAGTTGTAACGAAAACATCTAGTTACACTGTTAAATACATGATATTACACCACTCCAACTAAAAGTAGCACAATCATTACAACAACCAAATGATATTACCTCAATGTAAACCAATGTAAACTAACGTAAACCAATATTAACCAAAGTAAAACAATCTCTAAAACAAATGTAAAACAAACGAATCGTCATTACACCCTATATTACACCATTTTAACTTACAGTAATACTGTCATTACAACAACCTAACAACCAAGCGACATTAAATCATGTAACTACGCCACTGTAATCTTATTTCAAAACTATAAAGAAATCACATAAACAAAATTACACCACAGTAACAAAATTAACCTAACGTAAACAAATCTATAAAATAATGTAAACCAATCTATAAACCATTTTAATTATACCACTACTTTAAAACAATAAATTACAACCTTTAATTTACAAAAATACATCAAAATCACACCACTGTAAGTTACATCGAATTACATCATATTGTAATTTCTTACTGTGAATTACACCACTGTAAGTTGAAATATATAAATACACATACTTCTAAACATTAAATTAAAACCTTTAATCTACAAGAAATGCTCGTCTAACAACCAAATCCAAAGTCAAAATTGAAAACCTAACCTGTTGACAAGAGATGGTAACTAAAATCAAGGGTCATCATAGCTGGATGGAAGATCTAAACAAAATTTATACAGATCTGGGTTCTATCTTGCGTAGGATGATATTCACCACCACTATGAGCAAAGGGTTCGTGGCTAGTGAGTGAATCAGCAACGAATGGTTTCTGGTGAGTGAGGGGTTCGTTGAAGACGAAGAAAGGGAAGGGGGAATGATGGTGATGGTGGTGTTCGACTGGTAGTGGTGGTGGCGGGTGTCACAGCCACCCACTAGTGGGGCGACTGTTGCTGGAATATGAAGAAAGGAATGGGAACGATGGGGATAGGGATGTTGGTGTAGGGTGGTGTTCGACCGGTGGTGGTGGGTGGCGGTGTTTGATGGTGAAGATGGGGAACTACTTGTGATAATGGTGAAGATGGTTGAGTCTTTTGAGAAAGAGATATAAAGATTTAAAATATATAAATAAAATCTGACAAAAGGTACAAAAGGTACAAAAGTTCAAAAGATTGTCTTACTCTTGAATTGATCCTAACCCTTTAAATGGAATCTTGTTATTTTAGATTAAATCAATGGCTATATGATAAGTTAATGAGTTCTCATAAAAACTAAGGGTTCTCATATGATCCAAATCCTATAAACATATAGATATACATATATAATGGGATGTGTCAATTTGGATGAGAAAGGACTAGGGTATCACGTATGCATTAGGAACATGCTCATAACTATTGGGTTAATGGTTAATAGATTAGACAAAAAGTGAAGAGAGAGAATAAAGATAGGAGGTAAGGGTTTGGGAGAGCTATTTTGTAAAATTTAAGACTTTAATGGCAAATCTCTAATACACTACAACTACCTTGTTCTAACCGACATATCAAAGTAAGAGTGTATATATATACATACATATATATATATATATATATATATATATATATATATATATATATATATACATATATATATGGGATGTGTGAACTTGGATGAGAAAGGACTAGGGTATCACGTATGCATTAGGAACATGCTCATACCTATTGGGTTAATATTAATATATTAGACAAAAAGTGAAGAGAGAGAACAAAGATAGGATGTAAGGTTTGGAGAGCTATTTTGTATTAAGAATTTAGTGGCAAATCTCTAATACACTACAACTACCTTGTTCTAACCGACATATCAAAGTAACAGTATATATAATACATATGTAATTCATGAGATTTTTGGAAAACTATATCCATAATTTAGAAAAATTTGAGGGATTTTATGGGAATCTGATCTGTGGACACTTCCTTCACCCTTACACATGTATAAAGATTTTGACTATAACCACACTCACTTGATAGATATCCATGGCGGTTCTATTAAGGGGCTAGGGGTAGCCTGGGCTACGCCTGACCTCAGGTTTCGAAGTGTAATTTTTTATTTTTTTAACCATTATATGTATCGGGATGACCTTAAGCAAAAATTAGGATGCCCCCTAAAGTTAATATAAGAACAACATAATTGCTACATGAAGGTTTAGAGGATTTAGATTTTTGCATTAAAACTTTATTGGGGTAACATTTTTACTAAAACCCTATCTTATTTCTATTTTTTTATTTTATATTTTTATGTCTAATAATTTTTGTTTGTTTACTTTCTTATGAAAAACATAATGCGAGTTTATTTTTAGTATTCTAAACCTTTTAATATAAATTTGTTTGAAAAGAAAATTGTATTAAAAATGAAGTACTTTTTAGCGTCGTATACTAAATTTGTTATTGTTCTGGTACCATGACAAACCGAATGGAATATAAGTCAACGATATCGAGTGATAATAGCTTTTACGACAATGACGTTTTGGGGTTTGTGGCAGCATAGTCGTCAAGGCATGTTTGGGCCACTGCGTTTTGATATTTGGAATCATGACGGGATCCCCGATGCAATGCACGGGGATGAAAATCTAGTTAAAATTAAATGCACCGGAAAAAAAATCTTCAATTTAATTTACCTCAAAAAATATTATGATTGATTTAATGTATTGCATGAAAATTTTTATGAATATTATTGCTTTTTGGGCTAGATCCACCACTGTAATATCATCTACATAAACTCACTTTTCAATCACACTCAACGTTATGGGAAGTAATGACAATAAAACTTATACAACTGTTTGAGCGGCTAACTAAATTTAGGAATTTATGTTGTGCTGGCCCTCATACACAAGTTGAAAGAGATCTGCATGTGTTCAAAATTTTACGTTGTTTATGAAGTGTTGATGTACTCCAGATTGTTACAAGATTCTAGATACTATAGGATCGATGTGTGGTCAGGTAATCATTGATTGAAATTTAATACAAATAATAAATTTGGGAAGAAATATGTAGTAACGTATTGTTGTATATAGAACTAAATATAGATCAAACCGACACAAAATCACTTAGGTTCACATTGACCGTAACTAAAACGATCAGTACTGATTTGTCGTAAACCGAAGCATGATATTTGTCAAACTCTACAAAGAAACCATTTTTGTTTTAAATCCTAAGAGGACACGTTGTAGAGCCGGGGAGCATGCGGGAAAAAATGGCCATGGCTGTGAACACCACGTCCCTGAGTTCGGGGAGTCCTTGCCCTGCAAAAGTTCACCGGGATTCACCGGCCTTCAACCCCAACAAATGTGACCGTTGGATAAATTTAAATATAGAAATTAAAAATATTTTTTTACATTATAAAAACATTTTAAACTTACATTTTTACACACCATCTCAACTTCAATACAATCTCTAAAATTCCAATCTTTAAATTTTAATCATGGATTCATCATCCCGCTCATCTTAAGAAATAACACAATTTTGAAAACTTCATCAAAAGAAAATAAAATAAAATAAAATAAACCTCACAACCATTTATTCAACAAACTCACTCATTTGACACTTCACCATATTATCCGCAATTCCATATGTCACCTACTACAATTAATGCACATCTTTTCATATGTCGCAAGTCGTACTTTACGATGTCATAAACGTAATCAAACAATTTTCAAGAATATTTTCTTGAAGCTTTTGATTCTAGTGAAGAAACACTTCCTTCGTTGAACAAGAAAAAAAGATGTCGGAGGAGAATGAGAACAAGGAAGAAGACTAGGAACAACAAAAGCACAAAAAATGGGGCCTAAACCATGCAATGAAAAAATTGAGTTCTTTTTTACCATAAAAGAGCCAATGCTTTATGGTGTAGTGGTGACGGTGACGAAGACATGATTCGAAAAGCCAATTCAGACTACAAATAGGTTTGCAAGAAAAAAAGATTTTCAACATATGCAGGCATGAAAGGTTGTTAATTCTCATCTTGCATAGGCCAAACATTTTGACAAAAGGTGATGAGTTCAATCAAGTAAAAGAGAAAACAAACAAATGAATCCAAACACTATGCCGTCGAAAACTCAATTTCCAAACACCGATGCCAATAATGATAAAAATGTAGAACCGAAGAGGCCACCAAGAAAGGCAAAAAGTCAGACGCAACGTCGATGTCACATGAAGAACTTCTGTAAAAAAATTAGGAGCTTCAACACCGTAACTAAAACTAAAGCCGAGTATAGAGCCCGTCTTCAAGACGAAAAGTTCTGACTTATGTAAGATGAACAACAAGTCAGTGTACGATTGATGAGCCAACAACAAAAAGCATTGAAAGAACAACAAGAACAACAACATCGACAAGCGGACTTAGAATTCATATTAAAGATAACTCAGCGTATTATGGGCTGATGTTGGAAGTTATTCTTCAATGAAAATGGAAAAATGTGTAACATTAGGGATGAGAGTTCGTGGACTGGATGTTATTTTTATTAAGTATTCTTTGTTATTCTAGATGTTGATTTATTTTCAGTGATGTACTTTTATTTTGATTAATGAAATTATATTTTTATAATATTTAATTTAATTATAAAAATTAAAATGTAAATGCATATTTCTAAAAAAAGTAAATTGAAAGAAATAAGAAAATAAGAAAACTAAGATGACATCACGTAAAACAAAAAAAAAGCTTGAAGAAAAAAACTAGAGAGCTAATGTAACGTTAATGTCTCATACGAGAAAAATCAATAAAAACAAAACTCTTGTCGATGGACTTATAAAGCATTAACTTCTTTAATTTCATACAAGGGATAGCACCCATATGCTTAACATAGTTCATAAACAAACCAAAATATGAGATTAGTTTTAAATAAAAACAATTTTTAGTTTTAAATGCCAGCAAATCTTACACTTGTAACTATTTAAGTCTACATCATAGTTATAGAGGGAAGAAAGGCGAACATCAATATTATTAGACTACAAAACCAGTGACAAGATATTTGTGAAATTACTTTTTATTTTAAGGTATTATAAGAACCAAACAGGTTCAAACATAGACAGAATGCACAAAATTTGACAGCTAATGCCAAGCATACGTTAAATTTATATTATTTTTTTTGAACGAAAGGTTAATTGTTAGAATTTAATAACACCAAGTTACTAATTATTCGTCAATGCTAAGTTTTAAAACTTGAACTTACAAAAGAGGCAAAACCTCTCACATACCCCTTGAACCACTAGACCAAGAGACCATTTGCTATATTAAATTTTTATGTACCCAATATGATATATAACTTTATTATTATTATTATTATCTTGGTTTGTTAGTTTATACTTTTATTCAAATCAAGTTTTAATGTTTTATTACCTTTATTTTTATCTTTTACAAAACATATATAATCTTGGTATAGTTTCATTATTGATTTACAATTGTTTTTTGAACGGCACAATATTGATTTACATAACAAGTTGTATTTCTAGAATATTCATTAGTCTATTATATTTAGACATTACTTTTTAACCATTTAGATTTAATGTCTTAATCAATAAAAAACTATAAGCCATTAAAAATAGTATTTTAGTGACTACTGAAAGCCTAACTTGAATGTTAAAATTACAGGTTGTCAATCATCTTTCATTTGTTACAATTAAGAATTGTATATAAAAATCTTTCTACGAGGCACATTATAAGTAGCTAATACCTACAAATAACTACAAAAAGAATATTTAACCATATTTTCATTGTTTCTCCTTATACATTAATTAGTATTTTACCCGCCGCGCGTTGCGGCGGCGTCATATGCGTCGTGTTAAAGTATAGACTACGATCGACCCAACTCGTTTTCAAACTAAGTTGACGTTGAAACGTAGAGTAATTAGAATTTAAACCGATGAGTGAAAACATATTATATTTGTCATGACTTCACACAAAATTTGGGTCGAAACGTAGATCCACTCAAACGTACATTAAAATAAGCACGATAACGTTTTAAATTTAACTCGTCTCGTTTCTAAATAAAAATTATATTAAAACTTAGACGAACACGAATTTTTAATGGTGCATACATAATAATAAAAATGTACCAATTAGGTTTAAATATATAGTAAATTTGTTTTATAGATCGATGCATTTTTATTTTGTTATTCTACAGGGCCCACTAACAAATATGGTTTAATCTAATTATTTTATTCCTATGCTGGTAACTTGATATTGTTTAAGCGTAAAAAGATTACTTGGACTAAAACAAAGGGTGGCTCAAAAAATCATCGCCACATGTATAACCAACAAATAGCTTGTGCTTACTGTTCATCCTGATGATTTTTGTATAGTATGTAATTGTTTTCCGATCTTATATGAATTAATAATTCAAATACGATTCTAAAAAAAATTACTTTTAAAGTAACGATATACGCATATATTTAAAACGACAACAAATGTTCTAAACATCTAAGTACTCTTTTCAAAAACTTTCGATTCATTTCACGTCCGTACCTTTTTCTTTCTATGCTATTTCTTTTTAAAGTTTAACATAATAAAGTTTAGATTAAAAATTCATATATTACATTGGTTGAATTAAAATATTAAATTAATATTTATTAATTAATACTTAAAAATTATAAAATAATTTTTTGAGATAAAATATGATTGAAACTACGTATACTTAACTACCTTAAGTATCAAAACAATAACTATATTTTTAAACTTTCATCATTAAAAATATCATATTTAGAAAAAGTTCACTGTGTTCAAAACTTCATATTTCATAAAATTATGTTATTAAAATTACATTTTTTAAAATTCATTTTGCCTTAAAAATAATCAATACCATTGATTTAACCGATAATAATCTCAACTTTTACTTTTGTTACCAACAATAGTTTTATTAACAAAATTATTAAATATTTACGTTTGATTTGCACTCGATTCCGTTTACAACAATGATTATGAACGAAATTGAAAAACATATAAGGTAAATCAAGCATAAAATAAATACAAATTGAGTGTGAATGTATGATAATTATACTACTAACATTACCATTGGTAACAAAAGTGAAAGTTGGGATTATTATCTCGTATGAATTATTATCGACTAATGAGTAATAGTTTATATTATTAAAATCCAATCTGTCTTTAATGAAAGCAAACATGTTTGTTTAAGTTGTTAAAAATCTAGTTTTGAAAAGGATATAGATAATATCATTATGTAAGGTTATATCATAAGATTGATGCAACCAAAGAAACCAAAACAACCAATGAGCTTCTTCCATGCATGCACTAATGTACAAGGTAGAAGTTACTTTGGAAGTTTTACACTCATCAACAGAAATTATTCTAAGTGTAAAATCTTCGGAAGCCAAAGACCAAATCTTCAGAAGCCAAAGATGAAGTCTTTCGAAGCTTCAAAGACAAAGTCTTTCGAAGCTTCAAAGACAAAGTCTTCCGAAGCCAATGAAGTGAAGACTGATTTCTTCCGAAGACAAAGAGGACATGCTTTCTCTGATCTACTTTTTCATAAAGCTGACTTACTTTCCTCTGCAACTCTGAAGACTCACCAACTTTCATGAGTTGGTGAAAAGGTCCATGCTTTTGTAAACTGTAGATTATGGTCTTTAGTCTGTAACTTTCTACTTTGTACCTTTATCCTTTTTGTAATATATTAGGATGTGAGCTATGACATGTCATAGTCACTAGTCAAAAGGCAAATTGCCTTTAGATTTTACATAGATCTTGTTGTCTAGATTAGTGTTTCTAGCTTGGCCTTCAAAGTATGGTCGGCTGTAAGATGTAGCATAAAGTATCTCAGGTCCTTGTCTTTATCTTTATGCTTTATAACACTTGTAAAACAACTTGAGAGCACTATACATCATCCATGAAAACCATACTTGCTTGTTTTTGTTCTTAGTTCTGTCTCAACTGCTTTACTTGTGTTCTTAGTATCACTCACTTAAACCCGGTTCCCTATTTGATCTGTTAAGTGGTCTAACACTCTCCTCATTATGAGACTGATTGTATTGACCAACCCCTTAACTGGTTTTGCACATTATTATTATATTATCATTAAATGTTTAACTTGGTATTCTAGTGATATGTGGCAAAGTAAGTGTGAGAAAATGACAATTAACAAAATAAGAGTGAAAAGATAACATATAGCAATAATTGTTTTGATTTAATGGAGAAGATATTTTAAAATTACATTTTTTAATGAAAGCAAACATGTTTTTTAAGTTGTTAAAGGCAAATTAGATTTTAATAATCTAAACTATTACTCATTGGGCGATAATAATCCATAGTATTGATTTGGTCGGCAATAATCCCAATTTTCATTTTTATTATCAATTCCAGTCTCAGTAGCATAAATATCATACATTCACACTCGATTTATACTTAGTTTAGGCTCGATTTAGCTTGTATTTTTTTCATTTCATTCATAATCATTATTGTGAATGAAATCGAGTCGAAATCAAACGTAAATTTTCAATAATTATGTTACTGTGATTGTTGGTAATAAAAATAAAAGTGGAATTGTTACCGGCCAAATCAATAATATGGATAATTATCGGTCAATTAGTAATAATTTGGGTTATTAAAATCCAATTTATCGTTGTTAAAAAACTAGTTTTGAAAAGGATATAGATAATATCATTATCATTATAATTTAATATTAACTTTAAATATTTAACTTGGTATTCTAGTGACATGTGACAATTAAATATGAGAAGATGATAAGTGGCAAAACAAGTATGAAAAGATAACATGTAAGAACAATTATTTGGATTTATTAGAGAAGATTAGTTATATAAAACTTGTTAATTTAGCTTTGGTTATACATATGTTTATTAGATTTTATTTTGCATATTATACTTTATCATTTTATATATTAGATTAGTATCCTGACTGCATTTGAGATTGAAAACGTTATATTATTTCTTATATTTTCATTAGCAACCATCTAATATTACCTTGGGTAGGGTTATAGTTAAATGATATCTAATCTAAAAGAGCAAGTTTGATTGTGGGCTTAACACATGTTCTTTTATTATTTTAAAGATAATGACATTCTAATCATTGTATCAAATATGTTAGCTTATTATGTTTTATACATTTATTGTGTCATATATTTTACATTAGTTACTATATGTATTCATGATGATATTTTACGTTTTAAATCATTTTATGTAATTTTTGTTATTATTTCTATATCTGTCCAAATAACTTTTTATATGTTTTGACACATGATATTTTCACAACCACTCTCTCATTTATTTTCCTGTCAAAATTATTTATTTTATTTTAAAAAGTCTAATAACTAATTTTTATATCTTTCTCTTTCTCTCTCTATTATAAGTTCAAGGCATTTTTGAATCAATAACTTTGAAATACATTTCTACATTAAATAAAAACTAAGTAATTTGATTAAAAAAATACACCGTATCAAAAACAAAATTATGTTAAACTATGAATTGTTTCTAAAACAAGAAAACTTTTCTAAATTATAAAATTATTTTAAAATCTTTCTTTTTTAAAAAAGGTTTTATATAAATAATTTTTTACAAAACAAACCGGGAGTTTTTAAACAACGAAATATTGATAAAAAATAAATTTTATTCAAAGTAATAATTTTTAAAACAAAAGTTCCAGAACTAATAAAAATGTTTTATCAACTAATCAAAATAATTACTCATACATAATTTCAATCATATGTTATATCAAAATAACGTTTTATAGTTCCTAACTCTTCATTAATAAATATTTAATATTTTTCTTATTCAACCTATGTAATACACGGGGTTGTAGTCTAGTTTCTTATATTTGCATTAGCAACTATCTAACATTACCTTGGGTAGGGTTATACTTAAATGGTATCTTGTCGGAAAAGTTTATAAAAGATTATGGGCTTGACACATGTTCTTTTATTGTTTTAATGACAATGGTATTTTGATCATTGTGATAGATACATCAGCTTATTGTGTCTTATACATTCATTGTGTCTTTTATTTTACATCCGTTGTTATATGTATTTATCATTGTGTTTTACGTTTTAGATCATTGTGAGTTACTTTTAACATTATTTATATATTTTATATAAATTTATTATCTATTATTATATTTTACAATTAAAAAAATACAATAGTATTTGGAAAAACAAAATAACTAACAAAAATAAACAATGAACAACACTAAAAACATAATGACGAGATGTAAGCTTAAAAAAGCAAAAAAAAATATTATTTTTTTATATAACAATATTGTATTCCTTTTAAAGACACAATACGCTTGATTTATAGCGTAACTTTTATAAACAAAAATAATGTTGTACAAGTTATGAACAATTAAAAAATGAAGAAACTTGCAAAAAGTCAATAAAAGTGTGTATTTCTAAAATACCCATCTACCAAACTTTTTTCCTATAATTTGATCTCAACTATCTTTATTAAATTATTTTTTACACTTTTTAGTCTACTAGACTTTTTATTTGAACACTTTCCTATTACTTTTATTCAATGTATGTAATACACAAGTCTTTAAAATGCGAAAATGTATTTGGTGAAATCAATTGCAAGAAATTAATGTTTTCTAAGGCTCTAGCATGTTAAAATACATTCATGTATTTTTTAAATTCATGAATACCATAGCTTTCCTGACATCAATATTTTCACCTAATATAGTGCCTATGTGATTTAAACTTGAAATAAATGTTGATGGTACAAATTTATTGATCTCATTGATGTCAACTTAATAATTTATGTGTATATACACACACCAGTGGGCATAACCCACGCTATGCAGCAGGTGTTGTAACATTTATAAGCTTTAATTTTGACGCTTTATACGTTACTATTAACCAACCAAGAAATCACACGTGAAACCCTTATAAAAAGTGTAATTGGAAAAATATTGTAAAAAATAGCTCCTCTTATCCGAAATAATAGAAAAATAAAGAACGCTTAAACGATAACTCTATAAAAATTAATGCCTACATTGTAAATTGGTTAAAGGAAAAAGATATAAAATTTTACCTAAGCTTAGGAAATTAAGTTGAAATTTTTAGTAGCTCAAAGGTTTTAGTATAATATATAAAAAAAAGTACAAATTGAATATATAGTCAATTCGGAAAAAAAACAAAGAAAAATGTAAATAAAAATATTGTGGTTAGTTTAGAAATTAGTAGAGTGCGATCATAATAGTAGAATACTTGTTATCCCCTCCATAAGTTCTGAATTCTTTTTTAAGGACGGATCAAAACCTTGTACCATCACCCTTAACTCAATTGCTATTCTAAAATGTATATAATTCTTGGACTTAACTTTTCCCGCTTTTAAAATCAAATTAGCCCCTTCCAGGAAGATACCTTAAACAATATATGATCTCCAAATCCGTGTACATTTTATCACTCCCAGGATGAATGAAATATTAAGATTTATGGGCTTCATGTAACATCTTGTCTTGCAACACGCCTCGTTCCGTTTAGCCTTATTATCCTATCATCTTGAGTTATCAATTGTTTCTCCATCCCATTCAAACTCTCTTTCCCATAATTCTCTTTCTTAAAGGCTTCTATTTGCATTCTTTGATTCTAATCTATTAAATTTAGTTGTGCGTTCATCCATAAGGCACGAACCCTGAGGGCATTCGCCCTTTCCTTCCTAGTCAATGCATCCGCATCTACATTTTTGTAGGCTCTTGTGATCGGTGAAAATCATACATTTTTTATTCTAGAGGTAGCGCCTCTAAATTTTAAGTGCGAATACCACAGATCCTAATTCTATTCATGCACCTTCAATTGTCGTGAAGCATATGTTATTACATTATCTTTTTGCATCAAGACACACCTAAGTCCTTGATGCGATGCATCATAATACATGGCGAAGTCATACATTCCTTTAGGTAGAGATAAAATTAGTGTACTATATGCTGAATCAATATTTCAGATTCAATGAGCCTGGATCTTAGGATTCATCATGTTCAGGTCTGAAAATTCAAAATTAAGATGGGTGGAGGTGTGTGATTCGAAGAACAAAATAAGCAGATGATAATAAGTAGATGATTTCATTGATGTTGATAAACAAGTTACAATGAAAAATCAAATACAAAGATGGATGAAGATCAAACCCACCCAAAGGAGAGAATTTCTCCTTGGGTGGTGGTTCACACCATCAGAAACACACACAAGAATCACTCTTGAACCACACAAAAACCACACAAGTGGGTCTATTTACGTCAAGACCTAATTTTGACTTTTCTTCTTGTTTTGATGTTGACTTTGTCTTGTATTTGTGTTCTTCTGTTTATCAACTTGGTCTCTGAACTTGTACAATAAGATCTTCAGTCAGCTCTGATTATCATTTTGGTAAGTTTCAGTTTATTCAATTGTTGAATCCAACACTATATAACTTCTGCTTTAAGGTTTCAAATGCTTCTTGTTGCTTGGTTCCCCATTTGAACTTGGTGTTCTGTCGGGTTAGGTAAGTCAATGGTTTGGCGATCTTTAAGAAATTCTCAATGAATCGTCGATAATAGCCAGCCAATCCTAGAAGTTGTCTTACCTTGGTGGGTGTTTTGTGAGCTTCCCACTTCTTGATTGCTTCAATTTTGATAGGGTCTACTTGGTGGTTGTTAACTTGAAGAACATCACTAAGAACTCCAATGCCCATACCTAGTTCTAAACATGATCTTTGGAACATCTTCCTCCTTGATTCGTAGTTGGTGGTAACCAAACTCAAATCTATTTTGGAAAAGTAACGTAATCCTTGGAGTTGATCAAACAACTTATCAATCCTCAAGAGCGGGTATCAATTCTTAACTATGTCTTTGTTTAACTCCCAGTAGTCAATGCACATCCTTCGGGTTCCATCTTTCTTTTTGACAAATAGGACCGGTGATCCCCATGTTGAGAAGCTTGATCTAATGAACCATTTGTCCATAAGCTCTTGGAGATCATCAACTCTTGTGCTTACGAGAGTGCTAATCGATACGGTGACTAGGCAACAACTGCTGCTCCCGTTACTAAATAGATTCGGAATTCAACTTGTCTTTACAATGGAGGTCCTGGAGGTTCATCGGGAAACACATGGGCAAGTTTAGATACTACGAGAACATCTTCAAGTCGGATCTCCTCCTCTAAAGTCATTACATATGCTAGATACGCAACATAGCATTTGCGTAAGAATTTGTTGTCCTTTAAGCATGAGATGATATTTATGCCTTGCCTCTATCTCTCACCACATACTATGAGGGTCTCTCCTCCAGGTAGGGTATTTTCAGTAATTTCTTATCGCATGGCCCTATTCTTTGCTAACCAATCCATCACTACCACTCTGTCACACCCTCCTAGTTCTACATGTATTAGACCTATAGGAAACTCATGTTCATCCAAGTCCAATGTACACCCAACAATTGTTTCCTTAGCCTTGACTAGGGTTCCATTAGCTAATTCTATAGCATATGCATCAGTTAGCTTATAGGAGTGTAATTCAATCTTTGGTCTAAAGTATATAGAAACAAAACTCCTATTAGCTCTAGTATTAAATAGTATATAAGCATAATGATTATTTACTAGAGATTTACCGGTTACTACCTCGGGCTCCTCTCTAGCAACTTCCGCATTCATCACAAATGCCATTTCTTTAGGGTGGCCGACCATTGGCTTCTTGGCTTTCAGTTTAGAGCAATCAGGGCAGAGGTGTCTGACTTCACCACATTTATGACACCTCATAGAACCTGGGAATGTACACTTGCATTCCTTGGCAAAATGGCCAGGTCAATTACGTTTGAAACATGCGTTAGCTTTAACCTCCTTCACTTGGGGTATTGCCCCTGGCTTGACTCAACACTAACCCACATGATGTAACCCACACTTTCCCTAAAAAGGCTATTTTCCCATGTATGGTTTCTTCTTTCCTGCTGGTTTCATCCCAAAATTTTCACACTCGAACTTTCACTCATCATCCGAAAATTATCCCACTTTCTCTTAGTTCCCACATTCTCTGATCCTCTCACTCCTTCACACCTTACAACCTCATCATTTAGTGCTGCTGAATTCTTTACATTTTCTAGGAAAGTAGTTGGTTTCATGACTTTCACTATACCTCTGATCTTCAGGGTCAAGCTCCACACATATTGACCTATCTTCTTGGATTCGGCTGTAACCAAGTGTTGCACTAGTAACGAAAATTCATTGAACCTATTACTGTACTCCAAGTGTGCAGGTCCTTTCTTCTCCAAGCTTAAGAACTCAGTATCCATCTTTTCAATATCATTTATTGGATAGCAACACTCAAACATCAAACTCTTAAACTCTTTGCATCTTATTCGGTTAACTGTGTTTCTCCCTCAGATCTATAGAAGGGTGTTCCACCCGTTCAAAGCTCTATTCTTAAGTGAGTGAGTAGCAAACCTCATTTTGTTTCCCTCTACACATTTTCTAATATCAAGTATCACTTCCATCTTTTCTAACCAACATATCATTCCTATAGAATCTTTTGTTCAAAAGTAGTCACTTGGTTTGCATACCATGAATGCTTTATAGGAACAACTAGTTCACACACGTGCCATTTAGCGTTCTTGTGTCCATGATTGTCTTCACTCCTAGTTTCCTAACCCCCAATGGCAATATCGTGGTTACGTTAGTGTTGACATAGGCAGTGATGGCGGGTAAGGCATTAGTTATGGCCTCAACGATTAGTTGTTGGAGTCTACCTTCTTGATTGGTTTCATTAGTGGTGTTGGTGTTAGTGGTGTTGTTGGTGTTACTAGTTGTCTTTTCATTCCATCGTTTAGCTCGTGCTTCCGCTAGGCGGCTTCTATCCATAAGTCACCTATCAATTATTCTTCTATGAAATATGTTAACATAATATTTGTGAGCTCATAAATTTATGAGACTTAACCTTTCATGGATAAAATATAACATTCAATAATAATAAAGACAATGATAATGGTGCACTAGAGAATGTATCACAACGGGCCCAGACTTTACCACCCGAGTAGTAAAAGATCCCCTAACCCATTATCACTAGAATATTGGGTTAAATTGTGCCATGCTATGTATGGTTAAGTTGTACTAATTTGCGACACAACTATTATTAAATCTCAATAGGGGTTTTTCTGGCATAATGGGCCCATTGTGTGCGGGGACTTCCCCAAATAGTACTATCCACAAATCACACGACTCTAATGGAGTTAATGATTGTGCTCCGTTTGGGGACAATTATTGGCAATTTTTGTCCCTAGACTTTTCTAAATTGACACTTTTACCCCTACAGTTTGGAATTTTGCTCTTTTTTAGTTAAGATGGTATTTATTATTTTTATATGAGTTATGCTACTAGAAAATATTACTTTTTTATGTTATTTGGGTTCCTTGTTGGTTTCAATAATTAAATTTTAAAATAGATGCTTTTATGATGATTAATCATGAATTTCTTACTTAGCAACTTATGGGTAGCTCGATATGTGTTCATATTTTGTTTATAGTTTATTCTAAATATAATTTAGTCCCTGGAATATTAATATTGTGGTTATAGGATTGTTCTATTGGTTTTCGTATTTTAAGCGCATATCAGATCACATTTCAGGTGAGTTGTGTAAGATTTTTAGAAATAATTAGTTTTATTACTTCTTAAGCAATGGATTATGTTGGATCATATGAGGCTGGTGCAACCAAAACAACACTTAAAGTATTTTGAAGTACAATTGAAGAGGTCTTCCAAAGACAAAGTTGCTCTTTCGAAGACAAGTTGAAGATCTTCAGAAGCTTAAGTATGAAGAACTTTCAAAGGAAAACTAAGTCTTTCGAGACTAAGTAGTTTTCCTTCAGAAGTATATGAAGAACTTTTGAAGGTAAAACTAAGTCTTTCGAGACTAAGTAGTTTTCCTTCCGAAGCATTCACACTTAGAAGATCCAAGACAAAGTCTTACGAAGAATGAAGTCATGAAGACTTGCAGAAGACTCGGGAGAAGTTGATTCTTCCGAAGTATAAATGGCCTCGAAAGAACTTATTCTTCTGAAGCCATTTGCTTTCGAAAGAATCAACTATGAACAGGTGGACATAAGTATGGGTTGTCTGACATTCGATGTAAACTCTGACATACTGCATGGCGCTTTCCCACGCCCATGTAGTTGACCATACTTTAATCCACTGTTCATATTTATCAGTTAGTACAGTTACCATACTTAGTTGGTGACAAAAGGTAAGTCATGGACCTGTCATGACTACCTAATCTAGGATAGTATTTTATCTTAGATACTTTACTTCTAGCAATGTAGTATTTGTCTAGTGATATATTCCAGCTGGTTTTCCAAGTATAACCGGCTATAGGATGCACTATAAAGTATCTCAGGTCCTTGTATTTCTTTTTATGCTTTGTAACACTTGTAAAAGAACTTGAGAGAAATATACAGCATCCTTGAAAACCATACTTGCTTGTTCTTGTTCTTAGTTCTGTCTCAACTGCTTTACTTGTATTCTTAGTATCACTCACTTAAACCCGATTCCCTATTTGATCTGTGAAGTGTTTTAACACTCTCCTCATTGTGAGACTGATTGTATTGACAACCCTTTCAAATGGTCCTGCAATTGGTATCGAAGCTTTTTAGGCTCTTGATTGTAAGATCTCACCATCTTAAATCCTTTTAGTTTCACAAAACACTTAATATCTCCAATGACAGCTATCACAAATGCTAATATGGAAACCAGTACTATGACAAAGTCTCCACTGATCACTCCTGATGGCTTTAATACTTGGTGCCAAAGAATGGAAGGCTTCATCAAGTCTCAAAACTTCAGGATATGGGGATCTATTGTCTCTGGACCTCATGTACCATACACCTCTTTAGATGCTGTTGGTGGTGGTATGATACCAAAGGAAGTGGCTGATTATTCTGATAGAGATTGGAAGAAGATAGACATAGATCAGAAGGCCATGACCGCCCTCCAAACTGCTCTTCCAAACTCTATCTACAGAGGCTTCAAGAAGTGCAAGACTGCCAAGCAACTATGGGATGCACTAAAGCTTATGTATGAGGGGTCAAATGATGCAAAAGAGAACAAGAAGAACTTCTTAAATCAGCAGTTTTAGAATTTCACCTTCAAGATAGATGAACATGACTCAACAATACTTCAGGTATGTTAAGATTGTGGATACTCTAATGGATATTGGAGTAACTCTTGAGAGCAGGGACATTATAAGGAAGTTCATGTCCTCTCTTCCCATAAAATGGACACACTATTGTGTGGTCATTAAGAGGACTGAGAACCTCAAGACCCTTACTCTCATTGAGATGTATGGTATCCTCAGTGGCTACCAGATGGAGATGAACATGAAAAATCCATCTGGTAACTCCAACAATCAGCAGAGTTCAGCCCTTCATGTGGTTGAAAGGGATTGCAGAAAACCATAGCACCATCTCATCTGCTACCCTGACAACTCATAAAAGGGTCCTTTCATCATCTTCCTGGAGACACCAAGAGAAAGCTACACTCAAGGAAGCCCATTCCAAGAGACAAGCTCTTCATAAGCCTTTGTGTCTACTTATGAAAGCACAGGCAACTTTCTTTTCACCCTTAAAGACCTGGAATGTATCCATCCAGATGATCTGGAGTACATGGGAATAGTCCAGAATATGGCTCTTCTCATCACTGAGCCAAGAAGTCCTACAAGAGGACAGGGAGGAAGTTTCGTAGCAATGCAACTAGTGGAAAGTCTGGGCTGGACAAAAGCGAAGTGAAGTGTTCCAACTGTAACCTAATGGGACACTTTGCTAGAGAGTGAAAGGCACCAAGAACAAGTGGTGGCCAAGCACAAACCAAACAGAAACTACACTGATGGAGCTCAACAAAATGAGAAGCCCAAGAAGCAAGCTACAGTTGTTGTTGAAGAAGGAGGCTTTGACTGGAGCTTTCAGGTTGAGGATGCATCTCTAAGCCAAGCACTGATGGCAGATCATGAAGAAGCCAAGGTATTGGAACATCTTTGTACACCTGAATGTATTGCTAAAGTTAACAGATATAGGTCCTATAACTTAGAGATGAGAACTGATCTTGAGTACTTAAACAATTTAAAAGCTAATTTCAAAAGAGCTGAAAAAGATATTCCTTAACTTTTTGAAAAAAAAATTCAAAATATATTTTCTTTCGGAAGATTTGAAGTTGCCTTCGGAAGAAATTTTTGTCTTCGAAAGATTTCAAATTGCCTTCAGAAGAACATTATGTCTTAAAGACAAATAACTACTTATAAGAAATTTACCTTCGGAAGAAATTCTGAGATATCTTCCAAAGCTTAAATGTGCTTTTAAGTACTTGCATGTATTTAAAGGACAATTTTCTTCCAAAAGCAATTAAGTCTCGAAAGATTTAAAGAAAACCATTTCGACTCTTAAGCATGAGCTACCAAGTGTAGGACTCAGATAAAAGATCTCATCACTAAGTTAACTGAATGCCAGGCTGAGCTTGTGATCAGCAAAGCCTGGGCAGAAAAACGTATTCTTGAAGAAGAGACTCCAAGAACATGATATCCTCATCCTTGCATACAAAAGTTTGTTATCAAAATAAGCAAGGACTAGGATCTACTAAGATAGCTCCTCCACACACTCTATTGTTTGTAAAGATCTCCAAGGTGTGGAACTTGTGAAGATGAGCTTCCATAGACCCCATTGATGAAGAGGATAAAGAGAAGATAGTGAAGGATGATTCTGAGAGGAGTGAAAAAGATCATCCTAAAAAGGGTCACTATTCTTCTGAGATGAGGAAAGAATCTAGGATGACCAAGTCTAAGAGGAATGATCAGAAAAGCCAAAAGAATGTCAAAGAAGGCCTAAGAGATCAAAGCCACTTTCAAGTCTAAGCAGAAACAAGCATACATCTCTGCAGGATTTGAAGAGGTGAAGGCTGCAGACTCAACTATGAACTCTAGTACCAGGAGTTCAAGTTCATGTCCAACTCATTCTAGCAAAGAGTAGGAGGCTGATCAGCTGTGCACCACTGCTGCACAGCCTGATCCATCCATTTCCAAGAGAAAGCCTCACCCTAAGAATCTTGTTGCATCATCTGTGAAGATGAAGATGGAGGTGGTAAGTGATCAAGTTTAGTCTATCTCTCAAAAGAAGACTCTCAGAATCCAGCAAATGGATTGCATTATGTGTTGTAGTACTTCTCATCTTGCTAAGGATTGCATCTACAATCCTAAAAGTACTATCCACATGATTGGAAAAAAAAAACTTCTGAGAAGAAGAAAGGAAAAATAGCTTCGGAAGGAAAATCTTTTTCTTTCGGAAGCTCCAAGAAGACAAGTGAAAAATTGCCTTCAAAAGAAATTTGGTCTCGGAAGAAATGAATGCTTCAGAAGTACTGAAGCTTGCTGCAGTGAAAGCAAGATATTTCGAAGGTTCAGTCTGCAAAACTTCCAAGAAGGCAAGTTTTCATATTTTGAAGGTTCAGTCTAAAAAACTACTAAGAAGACAAGTGAAAACTTGCCTTCGAAAGAAATTTGGTCTCGGAAGAAATGAATGCTTCCGAAGTACTGAAGCTTGCTGTAGTGAAATCAAGATATTTCGAAGGTTCAGTCTGCAAAACTACCAAGACGACAAGTGAAAACTTGCCTTCGAAAGAAATTTGGTCTCGAAAGAAATGAATGCTTCCAAAGTACTGAAGCTTGCTGTAGTGAAAGCAAGATCTTCCGAAGGTTCAGTCTGCAAAACTTCCGAAGTTATCAAAACTTCCGAAGTGTTGAATGTCAAGTCCAATCTTCCAAAGATGGTATGGAAGATGAATGAAGACCAAGTGACTGAAAGTTCTTCATCAACAATAGATAATGATCCTCAAAGCTTGCACATAGGATCATTTACTGTTACATTGTCTTCAAATCACTTTTCAAGGGGTCAAGTTCAGGTATTCACAATTTTTCTATACTAATTTACTTGTAAACTTAGACTCCTTAGAATATTGCATGTTCCCTAGATATGTCCAGCACATTCTCAACTGTGAACTGGGCTCACGGTTGAGGGGAACAAGAAATGTTCTAAAATTGGGACGGATGAAGCCCGGCATCTTCAAGACTATGAGGAAGCCAACTGTTGGCTTCTTAAGGGTAGAAACAACCCTTGTCCCAAAAATGTAAGAGCTCATTGCTCAAGGTGCCAACCTAGCAGCACCAGCTAGTGTTGAACCCACACCTTCTACTTCCCAACCACCTATACAGCCAAAAATAACCATCACCTACCAAAGAAAATCCAAACGAACCCCTACACATGCTACTTAGTCTGTGCAGGCCCCTATATCATCACCCATACAGGAGGAAGTGGACACTAGAGCTCCCACTTCTCCTGAGGAGCAAACCATTCCCATCTCACAAATGATCAGTGCTAAGGTTCCTCATGCTTAGCCTGATGAGCTCACAACCCCCATAGCCTTAAGCATTTACTCAGAGTCTCAAAACTCTAGTGAACAACCTTTAGGGGACGGTTACCATCCCCAGCCTCTTGATCTAAACCAAACAATCCCAAACCTTAAATTCTATGATAATGAAGACATGAGCTTCAGTGAGTATCATGAGTCTCTCTTCTCACCCCTGCTTAAGGAGAGATGAATACTCCAGTTTCTTCTATATCTATCCCACATCATCCACCTACTACTGAGGTGGATCTCCTAAAACTAGTTTAGGAGGTCCATATGGAAGAGGCTCTCACTTCAGCAAGTAACATCATTTAGACCTCAACCATAGCAAACCAGCCTCTTGACACTTCACTTGAAGTTGTCATGATGTAGGGGAAATCCAGCAGCCAAGAACCAATTGCTGGTGATGATGAAGAAGACTTTGGTACCATTCTCTCATCCCCCCGTTATTCTTCTAATGAAGATAAGGGGAGTCTAAAACTAAAAGTGCAACAACTGACAAACACATGCACCTATTTAGTCTCAAAGATAAGTCACCTGGAATCTCAGGTGACTGTCTTACAAAGGAGGGTCAATGACCAGCAACTTGAGATCACCGATCTCAAGGGATAGTTAGCTGAGAGACCACTCAGAAGTACTCAACCAGGTCCACAAGAACCTATGGATATGACAGACCTAACCTCAAGCTCACCTATGCTAGAAGGTGATGCTACCAAAATGGGAGAGAAACTCCAAGAAATCACATAACGTTGGAGTTCTTCTCAGAGAATGGAATTTGAGGACTCACCACCCTCACTTGCAATGGTCCATACTCAGCAACCTCCCAAGTCTACATGGATGTAGACTCACTCATACAAAGTCTGTTTGAGGAGGGTATCCCCAGAGCTATGTCTACCCCATCTCCTCACTCTGAGAATCCAATCATGGGATGGAGGTATGACACTGATAGAAGAGCTCTGGTCATCTCTAGATCTCATAGGCAATAGGAAATCTTCAACTTCTCCAACCTGGTTTCTATGAGAGCATCCATCTGATTGATCTTCTGCTTGTCAATCCAAGTCAAAACAGACAAGCTGCAAGATTAGCAGATAGGATTTAAAAAAGGGTGCTAGAAGAATTCAAGTTGAAGTCAAGATTATATAGACAGGGGCTAGCAGGTAAGACTTTTGGTCAACTGGATGTTAAGGTGGACCCCAAGATTAGCTTTAATAGGGAAGCCTTGACTAAAGGCCTAGAAGTTGAACCTGTGAACCTTGAGACAGGAACTTCTTCTGCACCCAATACCCTCAGGGAGGCACCAGCTGGTGAAGGTGCTTCACAGCCTCTCTCTGGCCAGGGCTTGAATGTTGAACCAAGCAATGAGGGCCAAAGCTCTCTCTACCCTGAGTCACCAAGGCCTGTGAGTGACAAAAGGAAAAGGAAAATGACTCCTAAAGAGATTGAGGAGGAGGAAAGAGAGAGGAAGAGGAAGCTAATGGGAGAGAGTTCAAGAGGATCTCTAGGCTTCATGGAAGCTTCCATCAGGGTTGCCCCCAGGCCAAATACTCAGAATGATGAGTTGAGGGCAGCCAGGCTAAACTACCTGGGTATCAGGAACTACAACATTGATGAACTCATATCTCTTCCCTTAGAGCAACAAAATGAGCTGGCAGACACAGAGCTGTTAAAGGAGAGGAAGGATGCAGAGGATGTAGCATTGCTCCTCAAAATCAAAGAAGAAAGAAGATTGAAAAGGCTCTACAAACTTGCTCCTACCTTCTCCCCAGTTCAAGAAAGTCCTGAGACAGAGGCTGTGGCAACTGCACAACCTCAGGTAGGCAAGGAATCTGAAAGAGTAAACATGATGAACTACCAGAGTGCCACATGACTCTATCAGGCATCTGCATTTCTTCCCTTACCATATGAATATGTTGAATTTGAATATCTCAAGCAGTTGGAGCAACAATTCATTAAAGAGCAAAAGGCTGCTAAAAGAAAGCTAAGGGAAGAAGCTACAAAGTCAAGAGCCATCGTCCAAAAGAGCAAAAAGAAGTCTGCTGACAGACAATGGATGATGAGCTTCTTGAAGCTATATGGATTCTCTGGAAGGAGGCTTGGTCTAATGTCTCTATCCACTATAGATAAGCACATAAGGGAGATCAAGCACAAGATTAAGAAGGGAGAGCTTGTTCTTGCATTCTCCACCAAGTACAGCTCAACT
Organism: Flaveria sonorensis; assembly: GCA_025506505.1. Lineage (NCBI taxonomy): Eukaryota > Viridiplantae > Streptophyta > Magnoliopsida > Asterales > Asteraceae > Flaveria > Flaveria sonorensis. The sequence goes on along the minus strand of CM046435.1, from coordinate 32,381,833 downwards.
TGAAGTTGAGGTTAAGGTTGAACCCCCTAAGACACAACCTGGACCTAGAGCTGCATCTCAAGCAACTTCATCTTCTGATCCACGGTGGGGTCCTCTTCCCTCTCCTTCTGAACCTGTGAGACAAGAGAAACCAACTGAGAGAGACACAGCAGAACAACCTGGTGTTGAAGGCCAATCCTCACAGTTAAAGACCTCAAAGAGGAGGAAAAGGATGGGCATAAAGAGTATTCCTAAGAAGAAGTCAAAGGCATCCACCTCCAAACCTCAGGATGAGTCAGAGCATCTTGAGGTAGTGCATGAAGAGGCTGCTCAACCAACTCCAATTCAAGTAGAGCCTTTTGTAACTAGAAGACCCATCTTGTCCAAGACCTTTGCTACTAATCCAGATAGATGGTATGTCATCAGAGATCAAGGAGGTTAAGATGTCTATTTCTGGCAAGACATACTTGATTGTAACACCCTGAATTTTATTTAAAAGAAGAGAAAAGGAAAGTAAATAGAAAGAAAAGAATATGGACACGAGTAGAAGGGGGTAAAGTGTAAAAAAAACACAACAGTCCATTATTTTAATATAAATGGGAGTATGGCCGCCCACTTAAAGTGGATCTGCCTTTTTGCTCTCGGCTGAAGAAGAAAAGAGAAGAAGAACTCTTGGTTTTTTAGAGAAGAAGGAAGAAGAAGCTGCAAAAGGTAAGTTTCTTAAGTATATGTTCGGTTTTAACCGAATTCACAACTTCTTGACCGAAGTTCTTGATGTTTTAGTGCTTGTGTTCGAGAATTTGGAGCTGAATTGCTAGTGGAGGTGTTTAGTTCGAAGATTTGTTTCAAGGTGAGTTTCTAGGACCCCTCTTTTACTGATTTTTAAAGTGTTGGGGCTATTATGCATACTAAGTGAACATTTTTTAAAAGAACCGAATGTGTATGCCTTGTTATTTGATTGTTGTGCTATGGGTTTATGTTTTAGAGCTTTTTCTTGGGTTAGAATTATTGTTAGTATGTTTTAAGTGCCTTAGAATGTTAGATCTGTGTTTGGGTAGGATTAAAAAGGTTTCGGGTGATTATTGGCAGTTTAGAAATTTTCAGAAGGTTCCCATGCGCCCAACTTATCTCATGCGCCTAAGTGTCCTCATGCGCCCAAGGTCATGCGCCCAAGGTCATGCGCCCAAATAGTGGACATGCACCTGAACAGTAGTTCATGCACCCAGAATAAGGGTTGATGCGCCTAAGTGTTGGCCATACGCCCAAATAGTACCCATGCGCCTAGAATTGCTCATGCTCCTAAGTGTTGATGCGCCTAAGCAGGGCTCATGCACCTGCATAGTGCTAATGCGCCCAAACTGTTTTATACTTAGAATTTTCATGCTCATGCGCCAGAAATGTTCCATGTGCCACATTTTGGACTTAGGATTTTCTAAGGGGTTTTAAGAGGTAGATGTTGAGATACGTCCCGTTGTGATGTGATGGCTTATGCTTGATGTATGCATGACATTGTGATAAGGTTTATGATGTGTGTGTGTGTGATATGTTATCTTTCTTCGTTAAATGATTTTCAAAGCGTATGTATTACGTTATATTATACGTTATGTATGATGTTATGACTTTACATGGTATGGTGTATGAATGAGCATACGTAAAGTATTATGTAACGAAGTGAAACTTAACGATAATGAAAAGTTGAACGTAACGAATGAATGAAAGTCTTGCAAGCAAATTGAATGGAGGTGCACAACCATGTTTTCGTTAGCTCAACTGTGTACGGTTTAGCTAACCAGAAGGATGCACACAGGGAGTCTAATAATGACTCGTATGGGGTCTAATGAGATTGACCCAAATGAGGTCGTGATGCTCACCCCGGTACTGTTTCGGTCTTCGGACATGAGTCAGGGATTTGTTTACAGGCCCTGGCATAGTATCAGTCTTCGGACACGAGTCAGGGGTGTTGCAAACAGAGACGAGATCCTTGTCGCATACCCCAGTACTGTGTCGGTCTTTAGACATGAGTTGGGGGTATTGCATGAGACAGGATCTAATTAATGGTAAAAGATGTAATGAATGAATGAATGAATGATGATGAAGATAATAAATAAATATTATCAAGGTGTACGTATAATGTGTGATCGCGTACGATTGTGAAGGTTATGATTTGACGAAAGTAAAGATTTTATTTATAAAACTAGAACTCACTCAGCATCGCTGACTTTTTGTATGCATGATAGTTGGCAGGTATTTTGTTGATGCTGAGGAGTTGCAGGCATGGATGCATACGCTACTAGGAACGTTTGGAGGCTGGCATCCACATTTGATATGATGTTGTAATCTGAAATGTAAACGATTTATGTAATATGATAATGTGTTTCAATTATAAATGAAAGTTTTTAAATTCCGCTGCAAAAGTAATGTATGTTTTAAATATTTTATGAAATTACGGTCCAGCTGTAAGCGTCCTGAGAATGGGGCCTTACATTAATCTTCCTCTACATGATCTCTATGACATGAGAAGGTTTATGAGAGTCTGAGGGATCCTGACTAGAAAATGAAAAAATAAATGGTCTTGATCCTAATGAGGACTGTCAACCTCTGAATTACTTCTTTGTTTTGGTAGCATCAGCCTAGGGGGAGTGTGTAAGGTTATATCATAAGGCTGATGCAACCAAAGAAACCAAAACAATCAAGGAGCTTCCTGCATGCATGCACTGATGTACAAGGTAGAAGTTACTTTGGAAGTTTTACACTCCTCAACAGAAATTATTCTAAGTGTAAAATCTTCCGAAGCCAAATACCAAATCTTTCGAAGCCAAAGATGAAGTCTTCCGAAGCTTCAAAGACAAAGTCTTCCAAAGCCAATGAAGAGAAGACTGATTTCTTCCAAAGACAGAGAGAACATGCTTTATTTTATCTACTTTTTCATAAAGCTGACCTACTTTCCGCTGCAACTCTGAAGACTCACCAACTTGCATGAGTTGGTGAAAACGTTCATGATTTTATAAACTGTAGATTATGGTCTTTAGTCTGTAACTTCCTACTGTGTACCATTTATCCTTTTATAATATATAAGGATGTGAGCTATGGCATGTCATAGTCACTAGTCAAACTATGACCGGCTGTAGGATGTAGGATGTAGGATGTAGTATAAAGTATCTCAGGTCCTTGTATTTCTTTTTAATGCTTTGTAACACTTGTAAAAGAACTTAATAGCAATATAAAGCATTCTTGAAAACCATATTACTCTTTTTTTGTTCTTAGTTCTGTCTTATTTACTTGTGTTCTTAGTATCACTCACTTAAACCCGGTTTCCCATTTGATCTGTTAAGTGTTCTAACACTCTCCTCATTGTGAGACTAATTGTATTAACCATCCCTTTAACCGGTCCTACACTAAGTCTTCCAAGACTAAGTAGTTTTCCTTCCAAAGCATTCACACTTAGAAGATCCAAGAGAAAGTCTTCCGAAGAATGAAGACATGAAGACTTGCAGAAGACTCGAAAGAAGTTGATTCTTTTGAAGTATTAATGGCCTCGGAAGAACTTATTCTTCCGAAGCCATTTTCCTTCAGAAGAATCAACTATGAACCAGTGGACATAAGTATGGGTTGTCTGACATCCGCTGCAAACTCTGACATACTGCATGGCGCTTTCCCACGCCTATGTAGTTGACCATACTTTAATCCACTATTCACCTTTGTTAGTTAGTATAGTTACCTTACTTAGTTGGTGACAAAAGGTAAGTCATGGATCTGTCATGATTACCTAATCTAGTATAGTATTTTATCTTAGATACTTTACTTCTAGCAATGTAGTATTTGTCTAGTGGTAAATTCCAGCAGGTTTTCCAAGTATAACCGGCTGTAGGATGTAGTATAAAATATCTTAGGTCCTTGTATTTCTTTTTATGCTTTGTAACACTTGTAAAAGAACTTAAGAACAATAAATAGCATCCTTGAAAACCTTACTTGCTTGTTTTTGTTCTTAGTTCTGTCTCAACTGCTTTACCTGTGTTCTTAGTATCACTCACTTTGTCAGGATCAGCGATCTAAGTTTGATCAATTAGAGTTGAATCGCAGCGGAATTAGAACAAGAATTAGACAAATATAGCAAGAACACAATAGATATTCAATGGAACAGTACACGGTTATAGAGAAAGAGGGTTTTCTTCAAAATGGATAATATCATTCATGCACAATGCTTCGGTGTGGCGGCTGCTAAGCTTTTCTAAGTATGCTATAGCTGCGCAGGGCATCGCACCTTACAATTAGGTCAACATTCCTTATATAGAGGAATGTGACGTCTGCTGATGTCACTTGATAGTGACATCTAACAGAATTATTACAAACAACTGGAAGTAAGCAAACTACTGAGAATGTTCACAACAACTGAGAACATCTCAGAGTGCTAAGTACAAGATGAAACTAAAACTACTGAAACTACAAGTACTGATTACAAGAAACATAAAACTACTGAAAGGAAACCATCACAACTACTGAAGAGGTCTTCTTCAGCTGTTGTGACAACATCTGAAACTTTGTCTTCAGACTGTCTTCAGCTCTTTCACTTCAGACTTTGTCTTCAGCTCTTTCACTTCAGACTTTATCTTCAGCTCTTTTACTTCAGACTTTGTCTTCAGCTCTTTCACTTCAGACTTTGTCTTCAGCTCTTTCACTTCAGACTTTGTCTTCAGCTCTTTCACTTCAGACTTTGTTATCAGTTGATGTCTTCAGCTGTTGCAGACTACTTCAGTTGTTGTAATGTCCGTGGGACTTAAAGGTTTTTCTTATCAGGCTCATTGGTTCTTTTGGTCCAACACACTTAAACTCGGTTCCCTATTTGATCTGTTAAGTGTTGTAACACTCTCCTCATTGTGAGACTGATTGTATTGACGACCCTTTTAAACGGTCCTGCAGTTTATGTTTATAGATTATAACCTACTATGAAATGTCAAATTTTTTATTTTTGATATTTTTTATACTTTCTTTATATTATTATTTTCACTATTTTCAATAATGAAAATTTTTGTATAAAATAGAGGTAAGCTCCATAAATAATAATATTTAGTTTTTAACTTATTTTTATCATAAAAAGCCTAATGTTAAGAAAATTTCAAATTCTAAGTTATCCTTTTCAGTTTTACATTTTTAACATTAACGGTTTGGTTTTTTTCTTATAGATTATTTTTCTATACTTAATAAAATTATTAGGTTCTGGATCTTTCAAAAATTTTGGAGAAAGAGATCCTTTTTATTAGTTTTTACTATTTTAGCATCCTTAACCTTTGTATTTTTGTTTATCATGTAAATGAATTCAAAAAATCATGGAAATATAATTTTTAGTAATTTCTTCTAATTATACTGCTTCTGTTTATTTATATGATAAATGAAGTTTACATAATCCTAAATTTCTGTAAGTTAAATCCCCAACACATTTCTTTTATTTTTCTCAAAAATATAATTTTTCAACCTTTTAGACTTATTATAAAATATAACATACATGTCCATAAATTATGAAATCATATATTTAACTTATATTAACCATGATTAACTTTTATAAATATTTAGATCATAATTTAGAAACTCATTTCATATACTTTTATATTTTTGTGAAACCGGGTTTTCGGGTACAAAATCGTGCATGTGATCAACGGGGGTTAATAAAGCATTTATATATTTGAGTTATTGAAAAAAATTTGTGTTAAAGGTTCATGAGATGTTAGGACATCATAGGATTTGTTGTGTCACTAACTTGACGATACGTGATAAATCATGTGTTTTCAGGTAGTGTTTGGTTACATTGTCATGAGAGATGGTTAAGAGGTGTTCAAGGATTACTGTAAGGTTTTGAAATGATGAGAAGTATCTACCCAAATAATGGATTAGTTCAGGTCTTAAAATGGAAGAAATGAAGGGTGAAAGTTTGACAAAGTGTAGGTGTATGTTGTGTTATTACCTTGGCACAAAATGATTGATGTGACTACACTTGTTGGTCAACTAGAGGCTTCCAAGGGGCTGGAAATTTTATGTTTTTGAGTGCAAGAAGCAATGGTGTATGGAGGTTTTAAGTGGAGACGATTGGAAAGTGTTTGAGAGAATTGGTCAGATGAATGTGAAGTGTGGGAGGGGTGTGGTGATGGTTTTCGGGTCATAGGTGGAAGAAAGAGAGGAAGAAAGTGCAAGTTGGTCTTGGGTTTCACAAGATTGCTATATTTATATGAGATTTTGGTTAGTGTATCAACCGTTTAGATTTTTACTAGGTTGGGAGTTCATCCATGCCATGCATTGGCTTAGATTAGATGATGAGGAAAGTGAGGGTTGGGATTAGTTGACTAGCTAGAATCTTTAGGATCTTGGCATTTCTTCCAAGTTATATTATAAATATGCATTCATGATATACAAGTATGTTGATGTATGATCATATATATGTGTGTGTCATGATGCATGTATTTATATAGTATGTGTGTGTTGTGTATATGTATATACATAGGTGGGTGTGTATACGATGTATTATTTATGTATGCATGTATATTTATATGTACAGGTGTATGCATTTTTATATATAACATGTGCGTGTGTCGTGTATGCATGTAGGTACATATGTATTTATGTGTGTGTGATGAACGTAGGTATGCATATGCATACATGCTTGGTATTATATTTATATTTACATAAATGTGAGTGTGTGAGGGGTATATGCATGTGTTTAACTAAAGTTGGTTGATTGCATGAATACATATGTATGTATATGTCATGTATGTGTATATATATATATGAGGTGCATGAATGTTGGTTCTGTTTCATTATAGGTTTTATAGAATTTTATGGTTAGATCTTTATAATATTGATCTGGATTTTTAGTTAATTCTTGCAACTACATATCTTTAATTTGACCACTCATTACCTTTATTAAATATTAGTTATTTAAATATAATGTAAGTAACATCTTATTTTTAATACGTACTAGTTGGTTTATGAAAGTATTATTTATATTTATTTAGGTTCATGTCTTTTAAGTTTTTATATATTTATGTATTTTATGCTTAAGGCTTTAGCTATTTATTAATTATATTGCTTACTTATATTTTGTAATTCATAAACGTATACTAATACAAGTTAATTTGATAAATACTTGTTATATTGAGGGTTACGGGTTTATTGATCAAGGCCATTTGGCTCAAAATATCCATCTCTTCTAAATCATCATCAGCAATACCCATTAAATCATCCATGATAAAGCATAAATTATCACTATTACACCCAGAATGACTGTCAACACCAACAAATGCATGATCAGAACTGTTTGAAGAGAAATCTATATGCTCATCATAATGGCTTTCTGATCCAGCATATTCTGACTCATGACCGACCAAGGCAGTGTTCCCTGATACAAAGTCATCAGTGAGCTTTCCTGATGATGCCAGTTTCCTTTTCTGCTCTATCTCTCTTTCAAATGTAAGCAGTTTCCCATGGAGTTGGGTGAGAGATAGGCTATCCAGATTTGCACTGGAGCGTAGGACAATGGTGTATGTGTCCCATCTCTCAGGCAGTGATCTGAGGAATCTGTTGTTCATCTGGCTGTTAGTATACTCATGCTTGACCATTTTCAGCTCAGAGATCAAGCAGGAGAAACGCTCAAACTGTTGAGTCAGTGTCTCACCCTTCCTATGAGAGAATGTCTCATATTGTTGGGTGAGGATTTCTCTGTTGTTTGCTAAGACCTCATCAGTTCCTCCGAATTGTTCCTTCAAAGCATTCCAGAGGTCATGAGCAGTTTCATGATGCATAAACCCAGAATAGATTTCATTAGGCAGTGCCATGGCCAGAATTCCATGGGCTTTAGCATCAATCTCAAACAGTTTACGATCTTCATCTGAGTATTGCTCCTTCTTCTTCGGAACCATTTGGTTGGTCTCCGGATTGTTCACCATAGGCTTGTGTGGACCGTGACCACAGATGTCCAACAACCTGAACTGTTAACAGACAGGTGATGGAGCATTCTTCGTTGCCATATGTTATACTCACTCCTAACCAGCATCGAAGGCTTGGTTGAGGAGCCAGTATTGTGAGGGTCATTAGAAGGAGTAGTCATTCTCAGATTCAAACCAATTCAATCAAGTTTAAAAGATTTAGCACAAAAAACACAAACTCAATATGAACCAAGAAGAAACTCAAATTGACTAACCAGAAGCAGCAGAAGACCAATCTCTATAACCAATTCTTGCAAATATGCTAATTCGATCAAACTTTAGATATCGAAATAGCAGTTTCAATGATCAATTGTTAAACCGATCAATGATTAACCTGCTCTGATACCATTTGTCAGGATCAGCGATCTAAGTTTGATCAATTAGAGTTGAATCGCAGCGGAATTAGAACAAGAATTAGACAAATATAGCAAGAACACAATAGATATTCAATGGAACAGTACACGGTTATAGAGAAAGAGGGTTTTCTTCAAAATGGATAATATCATTCATGCACAATGCTTCGGTGTGGCGGCTGCTAAGCTTTCTAAGTTTGCTATAGCTGCGCAGGGCATCGCACCTTACAATTAGGTCAACATTCCTTATATAGAGGAATGTGACGTCTGCTGATGTCACTTGATAGTGACATCTAACAGAATTATTACAAACAACTGAAAGTAAGCAAACTACTGAGAATGTTCACAACAACTGAGAACATCTCAGAGTGCTAAGTACAAGATGAAACTAAAACTACTGAAACTACAAGTACTGATTACAAGAAACATAAAACTACTGAAAGGAAACCATCACAACTACTGAAGAGGTCTTCTTCAGCTGTTGTGACAACATCTGAAACTTTGTCTTCAGACTGTCTTCAGCTCTTTCACTTCAGACTTTGTCTTCAGCTCTTTCACTTCAGACTTTGTCTTCAGCTCTTTTACTTCAGACTTTGTCTTCAGCTCTTTCACTTCAGACTTTGTCTTCAGCTCTTTCACTTCAGACTTTGTCTTCAGCTCTTTCACTTCAGACTTTGTTATCAGTTGATGTCTTCAGCTATTGCAGACTACTTCAGTTGTTGTAATGTCCGTGGGACTTAAAGGTTTTTCTGATCAGGCTCATTGGTTCTTTTGGTCCAACAAACTCCCCCTGAACCAATGCAGCCAAAACCTTTAAGCTTATTGAGGTCCCACTTATTCTTGGCAGAAATACTCTTTTGATCAGCTTCAGAGATATCGGATAAGCACAGGCCAGGGAACAGGTTTCAGTAGATGTGAATGTCAAAGGATGGAAGGGAACTCTGTCTTGGGGAACTGGACACAGAGCTGTTATCCCAACCATGAAACCTACTTCCCATTGATGAGTCTATAAGACTCTCTGACGTAGGCCTCAAGGAGAACAACTTGTTCCTCCTTAGTGAGTTCTTCTGCTTCTCCTTCGAAGAAGAACTCTGGGCCATAGTACTCTGATAGGTACTTTACCGTCTTTCCATTTTTCAACTCAACAGTTGTTATCTCTCTGTAAGCAAATTCATCTGGGTGAGTCCCTTCTAATAACAACTGGAGTTCATTTTTCTTGATCTCTTCAAGCCTCTTGTATAACAACCCCTTCTTGACCATTTTGTTCTCCATTAGAGTTTGAGGGGTCATCTTTGACTTGTAGGCTCTCTTGAAGTCTTCAAGTATCTCCCAGGGTGAGACTACAATGGCCAACATAATAACAGCATCTATGGTCTTTCTCACTTGGCCATTGTATCTACTTGGTATGGATTTCTTATGAATTCTAGAACTAACCCTGGGGTCTGGCCAAATCCTTACTCTCTCCTTTTGATATTGAAAGGTATACCTGAGAGCATACAGCCTTTGAGCGTGTTTCTTCATGGCTTGTATAGATGATGACTGAGGAAACTCTTTGTCAACCATCTTCAAAAGTTGCTCATCGTGCTGTTTCTGCTGTTCTTCTTCTTCAATCTTAACTTTCACCATTTGCCTCTGAAAGTCTGGTGTGATCATTTGTTGACTTCTGGGCTCAGGTATTTTTAGAACAGCAGAGATTGGCAGACTGTCTTCTTCATCATCTTCTTCTTCTTCTTCTTCCATCCTCAACACCCTTCTCCTCCTTCTGGGTGCATCATTGGATGTGGTTTGAGGTGGTTTTTGGGGTAAGGGAGTTGGTTTTGAAGGTTGAGTTGGTTTAAGTTTAGGTTTAGGGATTGGTTTGGAGAGTTGTGGGGTTGGTTGTTTTTGAGTGGGAGTTTGGGAAGGCTGATCTAGCATTTTTGTGGTAAGTTTGGCTTTGGAAAGCTTGGCCATATCAGTCTCTTCCCAGCACCTGCTTCATCTAAGGCTTCGATAATCAACCCTTTATTGAATGCTTCAGAAGCACAGATTCTGGTGGTTATTGCCAGAATACTGTCTCTGGTCCATGATTTAATCTCAATTAATGATCTTCCCAAGTATTTTGCAATAAACCTGATCATTATCTCCAACCTCTCCCTTTCCATCACACTGTAACTGGCCCATCTCTCTTGTATCTCTTTAATCTCCAGCCTTCTGATCTCAGTGTCTAATGTAGCTGTATCAAAGCCCTGTCTGAAGAGTTGGTCTATTATTTTGTCCATTGATCTGCTGTGAGCTTCATCAGCTTCTTTAACCAGATCTTCCAATGATTTCTCTTCATCAGGCTTTTGAGTTTCAGCACTTTTCTTTCTCTTGTATGTGATCAGCTGTTTTTCCTTTTCTAACTCCTTTTCTTTCTCTTGTTGTTTCTCATCTTCCACTCTCTTTCTCTTTCTTTCTTTCACTGCCTTAGACTCCCCCTTTTTGGGTGCATTGGGTTCAGGGGTTTGAATGGCAGAAAGCTTCTTTTGCACAGCATCATCAACAAGTGTTTGTAGATTTGAGGAGATCCTCTCATCAATGGCTTTATGCACAATCTCATTGATGATGGGAGTGATGAGAGGTAAGGAATGTTGAAAAGTAGCAACCATCTGCTCAGAGGGGTTCTGTCCCTGAGAGGTGGTGCCAAAAGCAGTGGCTGGTGGCTCAGTTGAGTGTAGTGGCTGAGTGTTTGGTGAACCTTCAGATGAAGGTGCCATCTGTGGGTTTATTGGGGCAGATGGACTTTGATCCTGAGACATTTTGGCAAGCAGTTCTTTGAGTCTGCTCACCTCAGCCTCAAGGATTGTGTTATGGGCTAAGACATCAAGAAAAAGCCCAGGTCATCATCAGTCTTTGCTGAATCACCTGACCTCCTGATTGAATCAGGATGTACATGCCCTGAGTGTAGATCAGTTGTAGCATGTGCCCCTTGTTCTTGGTTCTGGGGACTTCCTGCCTCAGGACTGAGTCCTTCATCGGCAGTTGCCTCTGGTGAGGTCTTAGAGATGTTACCAACTGCATCCTGTTCATTTGCTGAATCAGTAGAAGTGGCAGCCTCACCAGATGTTCTAACCTCCTCCTCTACACGGGGAGATTGAACATTATAACCCCTGTGCTGTGGGTTATCAGCAGCATTTTGGTCCTCTTCCTCAGCTGTTGAGGTTCTCCCCATTGTAATTGGTTTCTGGGGAGGAGGAGAGGAATGCAGCTGACTCAGCACTTGTGCAACTATAATGGTTGGGCTTTGAGGGGCGGTTGCATTTGGAGATAGGTTTGAAGCAGATTGCACCCGGGGTGACTGGTGCTCTTCAATGGTAACCTTCTCAATTGAGATAGGTTCCAGCATTGTGGTATCCCCAATTATGGTTGCATCAGGATCCTGTTGAGAGGATGCCTGAGCGGCTAGGGCTGGTGGAGTCTTTGACACTACTGGGGGGTTAGAACCAGTAAGTGTTTCCTGTATTGGTGTTACAGGGGACTCATCTCCCTGAGTAGCCTTTTTGGGCTTTTTGGTGTTGGGTTTGGTGGGGACTTTGGATCTGGAAGTGGAGGCTGTGGGTTCCCGCTGCTTGGGTTTTAGCAGCCGGGCAGCCCCTTTCAGTGTAGGGTCAGAGTTGTGCCTGGAGTATACTTCAGGCAATACAGCCGGAGCAGGGACTCCAAGGCCAACAAGGCCGTCTGATTTTAGCTGATTTAAAATTATGGCCATGAGAAACCTGGGATATAATATCCATCTGTTTGCCACAGGTTTCAAAGCCAGATCCTTTAGTTCCATAAAAACTATCTCAGAAAAATTTAGATTTTGTCGTTCAAAGATAGAGTATAATACCTGTTGCCATCGGGAGGACATCTGATCCCATGAGGAGGTTTTTGGTGCAAGGCAGACATTCACCATGTGGAATATAAGACGTTCAGCATCATGGAAGTGCTTCTTCAGAATGGTGGTAGCACTTAAGTCTCCTTCATACCCGTTATTGATGAAAGACATATCAGTTGTGCCTTTCGGGTATTCTGTGACACAGGTGGCATCATGTAGATTTAGGGTTTGTCGAATGATGTCTGGAGTGATGACCACCTGTTTCTGGTTAACCAACGACTGGAGAGTGATTTGGCGATCATTCTCACCAGTTTGCACAGAGACGTTGGTCCAGAATTGGCTTAGGGAATCGGGGTATATGGTAGGATTCAGAAGAAAAGCGGTTCGGTACTGGGAATCTACCATAAGATCGATGGCATTATCAAATTTGTTCCAAAAGGCCGATTTCGAGAGGTAGGCAACACAGTTGTGTCTGGGTTTGAGTTTCATGGTCGCCATTGTTGAGAGAGTGAAGGATATGAAACGGCTAATGAAACGTTTGAAATTAGGTTTAGGTATTTATAGGGTAAGAAAAGGCTGATATAAAACGACTGAAAGTGTTGGTGCTGTCATCAGTTGTTTGAAAACAACTGAAGACCTGGTTTTAACTTTCAGAAGTAACAACTGAAGACTTGGTATTAGTCATCAGTAGTTGTGAAACTACTGAAGACATGGTTTTGGCTTCAGGTGTTGTAAACAACTGAAGATTTGGTGTTAGTCATCAGTAGTTGTAAAACTACTGAAGACATGGTTTTGGCTTCAGTTGTATGAAGTGAAACAGCAGTTGTAGAAACAACTGAAGAGAAAAGTTTCTCATCAGCTGTTGTCGTCAATTCTTAGCTCATCAGCTGTTTCATTCTGACCTCAACACTTATCAGACTCTGATTTTCAGATGTTTCATTGGTCATCAGTACTTATCTGTTATACTGACATCAGTAGTTGTAACTACATCAGTAGTTGTAACCACATCAGTTCTTTTCAACAGATAGAGTACTTCAGTACTTTTAAGTAATTTAGTCTTCAGTAGTTATGAAAACTACTGAGGATAAAAGAACTTATCAGTACTTATTTGTGACAATAGTATACGAATGCTCATCAGTACTTGTTGACTGAGATCATCAGTAGTTGTCACTTATTCTAGCTGCAGCATACCAAGCCTTAACACTAGGTTTTGGAAAGTTGAACTGTCCAAAGGCTTAGTAAATATGTCTGCAAGCTCATCAGCACTAGGAACAAACTTTGGATCAATCAGACCTTTTTCAAAACAATCCCTAATAAAATGGTGTCTGATCTCAATATGTTTGGTCCTAGAGTGCTGGACTGGATTCTTGACAATACAAAGAGCTGAAGCACTATCCATTAGTAATGGAGTCTTAGTCTCTGTAATGCCATAATCCAATAATTGATTCTGAAGCCAGAGTACCTGAGATGTACAACTTGCAGCAGCAATGTACTCGGCTTCAGCAGTGGATGTAGCAACAGATGTTTGTTTCTTACTCTGCCAAGAAACCAAACAGTTGCCTAGGAATTGACATCCACCAGAAGTTGATTTTCTAGTTAATTTACACCCTGCATAGTCACTATCAGAAAAAGCAACTAATTTGCAAGAGTGCCCAGTGGAATACCAAAGACCTAGAGATTGAGTACCTTGCAGATATCTAAAGATCCTCTTGACTGCAATCAAATGAGACTCTTTAGGAGCAGCCTGAAATCTAGCACAAACACAAGTTGCAAACATAATATCTGGTCTAGAAGCTGTTAAGTACATCAAGGACCCAATCATACATCTGTAAAGTGTTTCATCAACAGCTTTACCTTTCTGATCTGCATCCAGTTGTGTGGTGCTGCACATGGAGTAGAACAGGGCTTACAGTTTTGTAAATCAAACTTTTCCAAAAGACTCTTTGTGTATTTTGACTGATGAATGAAAGTTCCATCAGCCTTTTGTTTGATTTGCAAACCTAGAAAGAACTGTAATTCTCCCATGGCACTCATTTCGAATTTTTGTTGCATCAACTTTGTAAATGCATCACACAACTGTGGATCAGAGGATGCAAAAATAATATCATCAACATAAATTTGAACAAGGAGCTTATGCTGACCCACTTTCTTAATGAACAAAGTTTTATCTATGGAGCCTCTAGTGAAATTATTCTGAAGAAGAAAATTTGACAGTGTTTCATACCAGGCTCTAGGAGCTTGTTTCAACCCATAAAGAGCCTTATCAAGTTTATACACCCAATCAGGATGTTTATTATCCTCAAAACCTGGTGGTTGACACACATAAACCTCTTCTTTTATTTTACCATATAAAAATGCACTTTTGACATCCATTTGAAAAACTTTAAGATTGTGGAATGCAGCATAGGCTAAGAACAATCTAATTGCCTCCAGTCTGGCTACAGGGGCAAAGGTTTCATCATAATCAATACCTTCTTCTTGTGAAAACCCCTGGACAACCAGTCTGGCCTTGTTCTTGACAATTTGCCCATTTTCATCTGTTTTATTCCTAAACACCCATTTAGTGCCTATTGCACACTTACCTGGGGGTAGAGGAACCAGTTCCCACACTTGCTGCTTTTTGAACTGAAGAAGCTCAAGCTGCATGGCATCAACCCATCCATTGTCTCTTAATGCAATATGATAGTTCTTTGGCTCTTGCTGACTGATGAAGAGAGCATAGAAGCAGAAGTTGGACAATTGACTTCTAGTTGAGACACCAGCATTGATATCACCAATGATTTGAGACATTGGGTGATTCTTCAGCTCTTGGTACACTATGAGATCTGTGCAAGTGTTTGTAGCACGCTCAGCAGCAACAGATGTTGATCCAGATTCTTGAAACCAAGTATTAGATGGCAAGTCAAATGAAGTAGAGGATTCAAAAATCTCATCAGCATTTGTTGTGGATGGTGCTACTGAAGCTACAGGAACATCAAGTTTAGTAGACTCAGGCAGTTGATCACTAAACTTGAATAGGTGAGTACTGGGATCATCATCAACATCAGTACCACCAGATGGATGACTAGCTGCAGAAGGTGATGAATTCACATGATCTGCAACAGCTGGAGGCTGATAAGGAACATATTGCAGTATGTCCAGATCAAACAACTCCACAGGGTTTTGTGGAATTTTGTCCTTAGGGGATTCATTGAACTTCACATGCAAGGTTTCTTCAACCATCTTTGTTCTGCAGTTGAACACTCTGTAAGCCTTGCAAGTGGATGAATACCCAACAAAATACCCTGCATCCACCTTAGAATCAAACTTTTGGAGTTGATCCTTTGTGTTGAGAATGTAACAAGGACACCCAAATGCTCTGAAGAATGAAATTAGAGGAGCCAAATGATGTAGAACTTCATAAGGAGTCTTCATCAACCTCTGATTCACTAAAGCTCTATTTTGCACATAGCATGCTGTGTTGACAGCTTCAGCCCAAAAGGTCAGTGGCAAACCAGAGTCAGCCAACATGGACCTTGCAGCTTCAATTAGGGTCCTGTTCTTTCTCTCCACTACTCCATTTTGTTCTGGAGTCCTTGGGATGCTATACTGCCTCTTGATTCCTTTTGAAAGGTAGAAATCATCAAGTGTATGGTTTCTAAATTCAGTTCCATTATCACTTCTTATACACTTGACTGATAGGGAATACTGCTTCTCAACATACAACACAAAGTTAATAATTGTCTGAGCAGCCTCATCCTTTGAATGCAAGAAGAAGGTCCATACAAATCTGGAGTAATCATCCACAATTACCAGACAGTATTTCTTCTTTGCCATGCTCATTACTCTCACAGGACCAAAGAGATCCATGTGCAGTAATTGCAAGCAGGCAGTGGACTTTGGTTCTTCTATAGGAGGGAATGAAACTTTGTGTTGTTTTCCTTTTAAACAAGCAGTGCAGGTTTCATCACAGTGGAACTCCTTTATTGGTAGACCTCTCACTAAACTATTGTGGATCAGCTGATTCATGTTTTTGAGATTAACATGACCCAGCCTTCTATGCCACAGTTTAGATTCCTGAGGAGAGGCCTTGGAGAACAGGCAAGGATGACCTTTTAAATCAATCTTCTTTGACAAATCCAAGGCATATACTCTTCCTATCCTGTTGGCCTTCAGGAGAGTATGTTCATCCAATACCTTGTCAATCAGCCTCAGAACTTTGGAAGACAGAATCCGGCAGTTCTGGCTTGTGAAAAGTGCAACATGCCCTTTATCACACATCTGACTGACACTCAGTAGATTATACTTGAGATTCTCCACATGGTTAACATCATCAAATCTGATTTCTCCATTTGACACAAATCCTTTCCCGATGATGTAACCCTTAGCATCATTTCCAAATGAGACAAATCCCTTCTTTCCTTGAGAGTAGTCATTAAGAAGAGAACTGCTCCCAGTCATATGCATAGATCCTCCACTGTCTACATACCAGATGCTTCTTTGGCATGCTGAAGAACCCTGCATTTATCATAAGAAACTAGTTAGCTTTAGAGACCCAAACCTTTTTGGTTTTGGGTCTGTTTTCATCAACAGATTTAACCATAACTTGTTTCTCATGATTAACAGCTGATGAAGGTGGAGATGGTGCTGAAATGGATTTCTTAGATTTGGGCTTGGATTTCCTTTTCAGTGGTTTGATCACAGGTGCATCTAGTTGGTTAACTCTCCCCAACAAATGCTGAACCATCATAACAAGTTGTGTCTGATTTGTTGCTAAAGCCTTCAGCTCATTTGACACATCAGTACTTGTTTTTGATGAGTTCCTGTGACCCACCATTTCCTCCTTCTTGAAATTCACAGACTTAGTCTGATGTTTATCATGAGGAACACTATCAGCTGTTTTCTGATAAACCCCATCCTTCTTTTTGGATTTTGGCGAGGCCTTGGGTTTATCAGTTTGAGATGACTGTGGTACAAACTTGGTCTCAAACTCATTTTTCATTTTATTAATCTCTTCTTTAATGAGCTTATCTCTGTTGAGTTTGGAACCCTTTTTGTACCAGCATTCATCAGATAGATGATTGAATTTACCACATATTTCACATGGCTTATTCTTCATCTTGGATTGATCAACTGCTGAAGTGGAAACTACTGAAGGTGTGATCTTCAGTACTTTCCTCCTTTCAGTACTTGTGTTAAGTACTGAAGGATCGGTAACAACTGAAGACTTGTTCTTCAGCTGTTCTCTATCCGTCCTGAAAGACCGTATGATAGATTCCTCAGCAGTTGTTAATCCTTTTATTTCAGCAGATTTGAAATGCTTTTCAGATGTTGTGACTTGCCCTTCAGTACTTGGAGTACTTTGAGGGACAACATCTGAATTGCTCAGCTTCATGTGTTTATCAGCATTTAAACCATCAGGCAATTGATTTGCTGAGATCTTAACACTGACTTCATCCTCTAATTTTGTATTATCATTTGAGGATGAATCACATGATGATGTGGTTTGGAAATTACTTTCACCTTCAGATTTTACTATTGATTTTGAAGTAAAATCAGTAGGTGGTGCAGTATGATTGTAACCTATTCCAAACTTCACATTTGAAGCTGTTTGCTTGCTGAGAAGCATTTCAAATCCCTTGCAGGATGTTACCCAGCGGTCACACTCAACTTGGGTAGCTGCAAGTGTCTCTTTGAGACTTCTGTGGTTCTCAAGTATGACCTCTACCTTAGCCTTTTCATCATTAAGTTGGCATTTAAGCTTGTAAATCTCATCATCTTTGTCATTAAGAGCAGACTCATACTCAGCTTTTCTTTTGGAAATAGTTTTCTCAAGCTCAAGATTTTGATTGATTAAAGCTACATTTGCCTCTCTAATAGAGACAAAGGCAGCTATGCATGATTCAGAACATAACTTGGCTTTAGCCTCAGAAGATACCTGGGTTACCTGTGAAGATGATGCATCGGAGCAGGAACCCTCAGTAGACTCCAGGGCCATGAGAGCAAGATTCCCAAAAGGATGTTCACCACCATGTTGACCAGCACCAGCAAATAATTGCTCATTGAAACCAGAAAGATCATCTGGTGAGCTGCTCCAGTCAACAACTCCTGGTGTGAAGAAGCTGTGATGAGGTTGAGATTGTGATGGAGATGGTTGAGGCTCAGGTAGGGCTTGAGGTTGTTGTGCTATAGGAACTTGAACTGGATTTGGCTGTGGCATGTAATAGCAGGGATATGGATATGGCATTGGACCCTGAGGGACAAAATATGCAGGAGATTGAGGTTGTGAGTGATGACCAGAACTAGCAGGATGTTGCCCTTTGTTTTGTGAACTATTGCTTGGAAAGGTCACAAAGGGTGCAGAGGAGTTAGATCCAGTTGATCTACACTCTCTTGCAAAGTGCCCAAGCCTGTGGCATTTGTGACACCTCAACTTACTCTTGTCAAAACCAACTTTGGTTTTGCCAGAGAGTCCTGGAAATTTCCTACCAGTTCTCTTGTAGAACTTTTGAGATCTGATATTGATCAAGGCCATTTGGCTCAAAATATCCATCTCTTCTAAATCATCATCAGCAATACCCATCAAATCATCCATGATAAAGCATAAATTATCACTATTACACCCAGAATGACTGTCAACACCAACAAATGCATGATCAGAACTGTTTGAAGAGAAATCTATATGCTCATCATAATGGCTTTCTGATCCAGCATATTCTGACTCATGACCGACCAAGGCAGTGTTCCCTGGTACAAAGTCATCAGTGAGCTTTCCTGATG
Organism: Flaveria sonorensis; assembly: GCA_025506505.1. Classification (NCBI taxonomy): domain Eukaryota; kingdom Viridiplantae; phylum Streptophyta; class Magnoliopsida; order Asterales; family Asteraceae; genus Flaveria; species Flaveria sonorensis. The sequence continues at coordinate 32,362,934 of CM046435.1, read as the reverse complement.
ATGCCAGTTTCCTTTTCTGCTCTATCTCTCTTTCAAATGTAAGCAGTTTCCCATGGAGTTGGGTGAGAGATAGGCTATCCAGATTTGCACTGGAGCGTAGGACAATGGTGTATGTGTCCCATCTCTCAGGCAGTGATCTGAGGAATCTGTTGTTCATCTGGCTGTTAGTATACTCATGCTTGACCATTTTCAGCTCAGAGATCAAGCAGGAGAAACGCTCAAACTGTTGAGTCAGTGTCTCACCCTTCCTATGAGAGAATGTCTCATATTGTTGGGCGAGGATTTCTCTGTTGTTTGCTAAGACCTCATCAGTTCCTCCGAATTGTTCCTTCAAAGCATTCCAGAGGTCATGAGCAGTTTCATGATGCATAAGCCCAGAATAGATTTCATTAGGCAGTGCCATGGCCAGAATTCCATGGGCTTTAGCATCAATCTCAAACAGTTTACGATCTTCATCTGAGTATTGCTCCTTCTTCTTCGGAACCATTTGGTTGGTCTCCGGATTGTTCACCATAGGCTTGTGTGGACCGTGAACCACAGATGTCCAACAACCTGAACTGTTAACAGACAGGTGATGGAGCATTCTTCGTTGCCATATGTTATACTCACTCCTAACCAGCATCGGAGGCTTGGTTGAGGAGCCAGTATTGTGAGGGTCATTAGAAGGAGTAGTCATTCTCAGATTCAAACCAATTCAATCAAGTTTCAAAAGATTTAGCACAAAAACACAACAAACTCAATATGAACCAAGAAGAAACTCAAATTGACTAACCAGAAGCAGCAGAAGACCAATCTCTATAACCAATTCTTGCAAATATGCTAATTCGATCAAACTTTAGATATCGAAATAGCAGTTTCAATGATCAATTGTTAAACCGATCAATGATTAACCTGCTCTGATACCATTTGTCAGGATCAGCGATCTAAGTTTGATCAATTAGAGTTGAATCGCAGCGGAATTAGAACAAGAATTAGACAAATATAGCAAGAACACAATAGATATTCAATGGAACAGTACACGGTTATAGAGAAAGAGGGTTTTCTTCAAAATGGATAATATCATTCATGCACAATGCTTCGGTATGGCGGCTGCTAAGCTTTTCTAAGTATGCTATAGCTGCGCAGCATCGCACCTTACAATTAGGTCAACATTCCTTATATAAGGAATGTGACGTCTGCTGATGTCACTTGATAGTGACATCTAACAGAATTATTACAAACAACTGAAAGTAAGCAAACTACTGAGAATGTTCACAACAACTGAGAACATCTCAGAGTGCTAAGTACAAGATGAAACTAAAACTACTGAAACTACAAGTACTGATTACAAAAAACATAAAACTACTGAAAGGAAACCATCACAACTACTGAAGAGGTCTTCTTCAGCTGTTGTGACAACATCTGAAACTTGGTCTTCAGTCTGTCTTCAGCTCTTTCACTTCAGACTTTGTCTTCAGCTCTTTCACTTCAGACTTTGTCTTCAGCTCTTTCTTCAGACTTTGTCTTCAGCTCTTTCACTTCAGACTTTGTCTCACTTCAGACTTCAGTCTTCAGCTTCAGCTGTTGTTTCAGTTCACTTTGATCTTTCTTTGGTCCAACACACTTAAACTCGGTTCCCTATTTGATCTGTTAAGTGTTGTAACACTCTCCTCATTGTGAGACTGATTGTATTGACGACCCTTTTAAACGGTCCTGCAGTTTATGTTTATAGATTATAACCTACTATGAAATGTCAAATTTTTTATTTTTGATATTTTTTTATACTTTCTTTATATATTATTTTTCACTATTTTTCATAATGAAAATTTTTGTATAAAATAGAGGTAAGCTCCATAAATAATAATATTTAGTTTTTAACTTATTTTTATCATAAAAAGCCTAATGTTAAGAAAATTTCAAATTCAAGTTATCCTTTTCAGTTTTACATTTTTAACATTAACGGTTGGTTTTTTTTCTTATAGATTATTTTCTATACTTAATAAAATTATTAGGTTCTGGATCTTTCAAAAATTTTGGAGAAAGAGATCCTTTTTATTAGTTTTTACTATTTTAGCATCCTTAACCTTTGTATTTTGTTTATCATGTAAATGAATTCAAAAATCATGGAAATATAATTTTTAGTAATTTCTTCTAATTATACTGCTTCTGTTTATTTATATGATAAATGAAGTTTACATAATCCTAAATTTCTGTAAGTTAAATCCCCAACACATTTCTTTTATTTTTCTCAAAAATATAATTTTTCAACCTTTTAGACTTATTATAAAATATAACATACATGTCCATAAATTATGAAATCATATATTTAACTTATATTAACCATGATTAACTTTTATAAATATTTAGATCATAATTTAGAAACTCATTTCATATACTTTTATATTTTGTGAAACCGGGTTTTCGGGTACAAAATCGTGCATGTGATCAACGGGGTTAATAAAGCATTTATATATTTGAGTTATTGAAAAAAAATTGTGTTAAAGGTTCATGAGATGTTAGGACATCATAGGATTTGTTGTGTCACTAACTTGACGATACGTGATAAATCATGTTTTCAGGTAGTGTTTGGTTACATTGTCATGAGAGATGGTTAAGAGGTGTTCAAGGATTACTGTAAGGTTTTGAAATGATGAGAAGTATCTACCCAAAATAATGGATTAGTTCAGGTCTTAAAATGGAAGAAATGAAGGGTGAAAGTTTGACAAAGTGTAGGTGTATGTTGTGTTATTACCTTGGCACAAAATGATTGATGTGACTACACTTGTTGGTCAACTAGAGGCTTCCAAGGGGCTGGAAATTTTATGTTTTTGAGTGCAAGAAGCAATGGTGTATGGAGGTTTTAAGTGGAGACGATTGGAAAGTGTTTGAGAGAATTGGTCAGATGAATGTGAAGTGTGGGAGGGGTGTGGTGATGGTTTTCGGGTCATAGGTGGAAGAAAGAGAGGAAGAAAGTGCAAGTTGGTCTTGGGTTTCACAAGATTGCTATATTTATATGAGATTTTGGTTAGTGTATCAACCGTTTAGATTTTACTAGGTTGGGAGTTCATCCATGCCATGCATTGGCTTAGATTAGATGATGAGGAAAGTGAGGGTTGGGATTAGTTGACTAGCTAGAATCTTTAGGATCTTGGCATTTCTTCTAAGTTATATTATAAATATGCATTCATGATATACAAGTATGTTGATGTATGATCATATATATGTGTGTGTCATGATGCATGTATTTATATAGTATGTGTGTGTTGTGTATATGTATATACATAGGTGGGTGTGTATACGATGTATTATTTATGTATGCATGTATATTTATATGTACAGGTGTATGCATTTTTATATATAACATGTGCGTGTGTCGTGTATGCATGTAGGTACATATGTATTTATTGTGTGTGATGAACGTAGGTATGCATATGCATACATGCTTGGTATTATATTTATATTTACATAAATGTGAGTGTGTGAGGGGTATATGCATGTGTTTAACTAAAGTTGGTTGATTGCATGAATACATATGTATATATATGTCATGTATGTGTATATATATATATGAGGTGCATGAATGTTGGTTCTGTTTCATTATAGGTTTTATAGAATTTTATGGTTAGATTTTTATAATATTGATCTGGATTTTTAGTTAATTCTTGCAACTACATATCTTTAATTTGACCACTCATTACCTTTATTAAATATTAGTTATTTAAATATAATGTAAGTAACATCTTATTTTTAATACGTACTAGTTGGTTTATGAAAGTATTATTTATATTTATTTAGGTTCATGTCTTTTAAGTTTTTATATATTATGTATTTTATGCTTAAGGCTTTAGCTATTTATTAATTATTATTGCTTACTTATATTTTGTAATTCATAAACGTATACTAATACAAGTTAATTTGATAAATACTTGTTATATTGAGGGTTACGGGTTTATTTATATAATAACTAGGTCCACTAAAGTTTCAGGCCAAAGGCCCATTAAGGTCGGTAGTTCATAACATAATAATATTATGGCCCAATGGTCCGTTAAATTTTTTGGGCCAAAACCTATTAAGTTTAGTTGACTAGCTGCCCATTAGTGTTTAATGGGTCAAGCTCAATATAATAGGGCTATTTCATGGGCTCTTCTAAATCAAGTCCAATATTGTATGGCTCATATTAGTTTGAAAAACAATTCTGGGCCTAAAATACTCACATATTATCTCTAGTGAGTTGATAAACAGACATAAGATGCACAAAATAGTCGCGCACCACATTAAATCTCAAGGACAAACTTTTCAGTTAAACTTAGAAGACCTATTTTTGTTACAACGACAATTATATAATTTGGGTGTTTAGTTGTAGTATTAAAATTTTGTAACATCAGTTTTATTTATATGTCCCTTATCAAAACAAACGGTATGTTGATTTGCTCCGAAGTCTATAACCCAAGTGGTCTAAAAATGGAAGACATACCATATGTAAACCTGAATATCATGTTATTACTGAGTGGTTTAGATAGGGTATTATAGGAATTACCTCCCACATTAGTTGTTTGAGAAATGTCATTTGTTTCTGCATTTAATAAAGCCAACAATCTTATGACCTGGTCAAAAGAAAGAGATAGAACACCTGAGGTTAAACCAGTAGAGGGTTTTTTTATAAGACAGGATAATTTGACACGCTACTTTTATCGCGTTGTGAAATTTTTTGACCTTTTGGTTGTTTGGATCTATTAGGATATCCTACTAGCTCAAAATACATTTCTATAGTGTGAACAGTTTTATCATAATGTGTACACAATATTTTTGGATTAGGACCCTTAAAGTTACCTATTTTAAGTTCATATTTTTAAGTAATTTTAGAGATAAAACCAAGTGTTTGAGTTTTTGAGGTTGATTTAGATGATCTATGATACTCTTCTCTAGAATAATTGAAAAAACAATTTTAATTGTTGGCAAGGGATCTATAGTTATAAGTCCAGTTCTAACAGGCAGATATATCATGCAACCCCATACAAAACTGCACTAATTTTCTAAGTTGGTTAAAATCATTGAAGTCTATTGATTATTTACAAGTACAGACAAGAGTTGTACCATAGCATCAAACTACTTCCACGTGGTATTCAATTTATGGTAATACTCAAAAATAGTGGAGCCATTTAGGTTTATAAAATTCATTTTATGGTAAAGATTAAAGACAACTCAACCAACTATCTTATAAGTCCCACCAGACCTCATATGCTAGCTTAGAATATACTTGTCGCACATAAAGTTCCTCCAACACAGATTTAAGGATCCATTAAAACAATAGAGCTACATTTTCTAATTGTTTTATTAAAAAAATCACTATCCGTCTATTTTAGTATAGTTCCATCAATACACTCGGTCTTATTCTTTACTTGTAAAGCTATTTTAAAAGAATTTTCCCATACTCTGTAAATTTCTATTATGTTTAACTTTATGTTTACAACAGTTAAACTAATAGAAGCACTAGCATGAAGATATAGTGGGTCACTTGCTTCTATATTGCTAATTATTGTTTAGATGTAGAGGTTGTATCAATCATTTTTCAAGCACTAGATGATAGCACATAGTCACACACACAAAGAAACAACTAAAGCCAGAGCTAGGTTTTCACACTAATCAAATGTTGGCAGATCAAGGATTAGCCAAAGTCATTTTAATGTAGACATATAGGAAACAAAAAGAAAAACCAACCGCACAACAAGTGATGCATATAATCGTTCCTTTCGAAGAACAGAAAACTAAACACAATTACTACCTAAACTTGCAACAGGGTGGTGGCTCTCCTTAAAAATTCCAATTCTAGTACCCAGTCAAGATAATGCCTAGACTAATAATAATATCTCGATGCAAGAAAACAAAATTAAACAAAAGACTAAAAGAGATAGGGTGAGAAATTCCTCATAGTGGGGGCGCATAAACGGGTATTCTAATATTAGTTGGGAACCATAACCTTCTAGCATTATAAGTTTATATAGAAGAACCAACTCCTTAGAAGAAAAAAGAAGTGATTAATAAAGCGTAACCTTCTAGGGTTACTAGTTTATAATTGATGAACACTTCTTATAGGTAGATCTGACACAAAATGATAAGATGTGGAAGGACTAGACTCTAGTCGACATCCCAAGTCCCAATACTTAGTGGATTTGAGAATGCCGAGATGATACTTTACGGATTAGATTCTAACCGAAGGGATCAAAGGAGGATAACTGACTAGGGTTTCAAGAGATAACCCTTAACGAGTTTCTAGATACGTTTTGGCACAACTAGAATACCAGAACGAAAGGATAATCTAGGGTATTTTAATCTTCTTGGAACGATGGTAGTAGCGGAGAATGAAGCGACATCAGAGCTAAGGCTCTGATACCTTGTCAATAACTTGCAATTCATTCATTTACCAACCTAAAATATATACAAACCCTAACTGATGAACATTATAGAACCAAGAACTCTCAATAACAAAATAGAGGTCACCAAACTATCAATACAATGGTTTGATTTTATCTAACACATTCACTGAATGTACAAAGAATAGAGAACAATAAACAGGTCAAGAAACCCTAACTCTCGAGTGACGATGAATCGTATCAGAGATGCTTTAGAGAGATCTGGAAAGAAGAAAAATGAGAGATACACTTCAAACGTGATCTCTTTTTTTCACTATAAGCTCCGAATAATGACCAGTAACCAACTAGTAATCCATCACCCGTGTGATAATTAGACACAAACAGGTCACTTTAGGGTCAAAAGCACAATCCGAAGTGAGCAAATCCGTAGCTTAGCCACATGCTTATCTAGCTTCAGTCCAACGACCCACCAACAACTTGAAGACACTATTAGCCCAAGAAATCCAAAAACCCAAACACCATGTAACAATAGAATAAATAAACCAAACATTAAACACAATATTATAGAATAAAATAAAGGTTGTATACTTATATATTTCTAACAAGACCCAAACCACAACAAAACCAAAGGACCAATGTATGGAAACACCATATAAGCCGCAACTCATTTACACGACACAAGCCCCTCGTTGCAAAGATAGGAACAAGCACCATGCAAGCCGCGGCTTATGTAATTCATGACTACAAATCATCTCTAGCTACAGATCAAACAAGCTCGTTAAAATGGGAGCCCTATGATAACTCTAACTAAAAGTTGCTTCAGACGAGATGAAGCGAGCTTGGCTCTGGTTGAAACGAAGTTTCCAAAGGAAAACTAATTTGAAATGCTTATTAAGAGATGGGGTTTCAAAAACCATGTTTAAAATCGAAGTTAAATATTGTTATCCTTTAATCTCTTCATTTCTTTATGTGAAGTACACATTTGTAAATTATGCAATTTTGAGGTTTTTAGTTTTGTGAGATTCATGTTTTTTCTTCTTTTTCATTTTTAACAACCTTAAAAAGCATGTTCACTTGAATATTTGTACAAGCACAGGCATGTGGGCTAGAGAAAAAAAAATGACCTGCAATAAAATGTGCTGTCAACACACATACGTTACTTATGATACAATAAGCCAACCTACTTTAGGAATAAACTCGATTGGGTAAGAAACAAGAAGAACGAAAAATTAAAAGTGTGGTTAGAAATAACAAAAAAGATAGTAAATATTTCTTCAACTCATCCATTTTCTTAAATAAATTTCCACATACACTCTTTTGTGAAAAAAATTTCTGAAAAAAAATTCCACATATATGGTATTATAGGCATGATATTTTATCAGCAAAAATTATTATAATCAACTAAATACGCTAGCGTAACGTACATGTATATATATTTCTGTTTGCTTATTGTTATGTATCAAGCATGAATAAAATCTAAATATGCATTTTTCCCGCAAGAGTCATTGCAAAGAAATAATGACTACCTTAATACATTTGACACACCCAAGGTCATTTTTTTGTTTTCGAGACAGAGTAAAGCATGCACCAAAGCACTCTCATGGTGTGGGATCGAGACCGCAAAACTAACATTTTTTTTTTTGCTTTTCTTTGCGTCTTTAGAAGCGTAGAGTCCTAGAGATATCAGTTTATAGCCTATAGAGTCGTACGCTCAAATCAGTATGTCTCTGAGATGGACTAAAGATAAGCATAAATGTATAAGAATAAAGAGTATGAGCATGAAAGGTCTGAGTTAAAGAAGATAAGCAAAGTATACTAAGTGAGAGTGGAGAAATCAAGATAAATGGAATCTTATAGAATTTATGATAGCCTTTACCGTGAGTGGAGAGTCTTATTTATAGTGTGCTACCATAGGCATTGAGACAAACATTCAATTGTATGTATCTGCTCTTAAGCATATGAGCATCTGAGTCTAGGTTCTTTGGGTAGGGAGTCCTATCCTTTTTAGCGTAAAGAGTTTCTACCCGACGTTAATGATTATTGTCCCAATAGTTGACCTTGATTTCAGCTCTGTTCTTTGTTGTGTCATTGTTTACCTTAGAGTTTGACTATTGTCGTTTGACTTCTTGCATCTTGACAATATTCCCTTGTGATAAGTGTAGAGCTTGCGTCCTACTTACTCACCTCGAGTCACGGGTGATTACCATTGACTTACCTTACTCACATCCTACTTTCTGATTCAATCACAGCATGCTATTGCTAGTTTCATCCAGCAAGGCACTCATTCACACTTAGTTGCGGCTTAACTACTTCAATGTGCTAAACACCTAACTATTGTGCCTAAGGACACGTGGTTACCCTTGGCTTGAATTGGTTGTATGTCTACTTGATATTTGTCCCCTTCAGCTCCGTTGTCTTGTAGCCCATTCCTTCCCGCCACGACATGGTTGTAGGTGAGCCGCAACTCACTTCTTTCTTTTTGTCTCATGACTTAACCACTAGGGGTGGTACCCCATCAATAAAAAAAAATTGCAGGGTGCTAACTATAGATCAAACTTCAAATTATTATAGTGATATAGTTTTGTCAATAATATTTTTTTAAGCTTTTAAGCTTTCAATATCAAAAATGCTTCAATAATGCTTTTAAATTGACATAACACGGGTACTTTAGTGTAGTTTATTTTTGGCAAATTATATTTTAATAATCCAAGCTTGTAAGGCTTAATTTTCGAAAAACCTCACAGCTGGTCATACATAACATAAAACATTTATAAACTTAACATTTGTAGCGGAAAACATAACTTCCATTTAAAATTTATACTCGTGTCAAAATATCATATCATGTTCTTTACATCACAAAATTTCATTTATATAAACATCTATGCCAAAAATAATATTAACGTCAGTCTTGAACTATCCCAATAGCTTCTATGTCAATGCCTGCATCTACTTACATCATCAATTACTTGCCAACTATTATTGTAAGGCCCCGTTCCGGGGACGTTTACAGCTGGACCATCATCGCATAAAATATTTAAAGCAAACATCACTTTTGTAGCGGAATTTAAAAACTTTCATTTATAATTAAAACATATCATTACATTACATAAATCGTTTCCATATATGATAACAACATCATATCAAAATGTGGATGCCAGACTCAAAACGTTCCCAGTAGCGTATGCATCAATGCCTGCAACTCCTCAGCATTAACAAAATACCTGCCAACTATCATGCATACAAAAAGTCAGCGACGCTGAGTGAGTTCTAGTTTTATAAATAAAATACTTTACTTTGTTAAAACATAACCTTCACAATCGTACGCGATCACACATTATACGTACACATTGATAATAATATTTATTATCTTCATCATCGTTCATCTCTTTCATTATTATCTTTCACTTCAATCTGGATCCTGTCTCATGCAATACCCCCGACTCATGTCCGAAGACCGATACTGTGTCGGGGCCTGTAAACAAACCCCCTACTCATGTCCGAAGACCAACACAGTACCGGGGTATGCGACAAGGACCCCATCTCTGATTGCAACACCCCCGACTCATGTCCGTAGACCGATACTGTGCCGGGCCCTGTAAACAAACCCCCGACTCATGTCCGAAGACCGACACAGTACCGGGGCGAGCATCACGACATTACTCGGGTCAATCTCATGGATTAAACCCCTTACGAGTCTGTTGTGACACACAGTCACTCACCTCAGCCTGGCATACAAGTCTTTTATGACAACACAGTCACTCACCCCAACCATGGCCTACGAGTCTTTTGTGACACACAGTCACTCACCTTAGTCTTGCTTGCAAGACTATTATTACGTTCCACTTTTCATTATTAATGTCTTTCACTTCGTTACATAATACTTTACGTTCATTCAAAGCCATAGATCAAACCACGTAAAGCCATACATCATACATAACGTATAATAAAACATAATACATACGTTTTCAAAACCGTTTAACGAAGAAAGACAACACACCACACACACAACATCAACCACAACACAACATCATGCATAAGCCACCACATCCCAACGGGACCTATCTCAAACATCACCTCTTAAAGCCCCTAAGAAAGCCCTAAGTCTAAAACTAGGCACAACATAATATTCTGGGCGCATCAACAGAAAATTCCAAATATAAAAGCTCCTGGGCGCATGGGAACTATTTGGGCGCATGAGCCCTATTCAGGCGTTCCAACACTTGGCCACAAAAACAATTCTTGGCGCATGAGCACTATTTGGGTGCACCATCTATACTTAGGCATTTGGGCACATTTCCTAGGCGCATGACACTATTTGGGCGCACCACCTGGACGCATGAGGACCCTTGGGCGCATGAGCAACACTTAGGCTCATGGCCAACTTTCTGGACGCATGAAGGGTACTGTTTGGGCGCCTGATTACTGGATGGGCGCATGAAGGTCAGTTAGGCGCATCAACACTTAACCACAATTCAGTTAGGAGCATGGGAACATTCTGAAAATATCTAAACTGCCAAAAACATTCGAAAGGCATTCTAGCACTACCCAAGCACAGATCTAACATTCTAAGGCCCTTAAAACATGCTAACAACAATTCTAACCCCAAACAACCTCTAAAACCTCATCAAAACTAAAACCACAGAACATCATTTGAACAACAACAAGCATACACATACGGTTCCTTTTAAAATGTTTGCTTAGTATGCATAACAGCCCCAAAACTTCGAAAACCAGAAAAAGTGGGGTCTAGAAACTCACCTTGAACAGCCTTTGAGTAGCACACTTCAAATCCAAGACCCACCTGCGATTTCAACCTTAAAAACCCATAAAAACAAGCACTCAACACCTCGAATCTCGATCAAGAACTCAAAAACCCAGTTGAAACAGAACTAAAGTTCAAGAAAACTCACCTTAGCAGCTTCTTCTTCCTCTTTCTCCAAAAAACCAAAATTTCCTTCTTCTTCTTCTTTGGCCGAGAACCAAAAAGCAGATCTCTGCTTTTATAGAGGTGGTCATACCTCTTATATTATTAAAATAATAAAGTTTGTGCACTTTTGCAGTTTGCCCCCTTCAACTTGTGCCCATTTACTTTTCTTTCTGGATACTTTTCTTTTCATTTTCTTTTTAATAAAATTCGGGGTGTTACAATTATGCACACAAAGTCAGCGACGCTGAGTAGTTCTAGTCTAATCATAAAATACTTTATTTTCATTAAGGCTATTGCCATTTTCGTACGTGAGAATACATCAATACATACATCATTATAGATTCATTTTATTATCTTTCATCATCGTTTCATTCATTCATTAATTATCTTTCACTTTAACGATCAGTGTCATATGCTCGGGCCTTAACATAAGTTATGAGACTGATCACAATCTTAAGGTTTCGCGACAAAGACTCCATTTCCATTCGCAGTCGATCGTAAGGATCAGACTCCTGTGAGAATCCTCATGGGCCGTACAGCCTCCTACAGTTGAGCTAACGACCCCTCAATGAGTCGTGAACCTCCTTTCATACATGGTCAATCTCAAGGATTAAACCCTTGTGTGCATCCTTGTGGGTTAGCTAAATCGCACACAGTTGAGCTAACAACCCCTCAATGAGTTGTGAATCTCCATACATTGCTTGCAAATCTTTCATTCATTCGTTACGTTTCACTTTTCGTTATCATTATCTTTCAATTCATTAGATAATACTTTACTTACAATTGTATATAACACACCAAGTAAAGATATATTCGTAAAACTTTATCATTTTGAAAACGGTTAACACATAACAGCATAACACATAACACAGCTAATCATGCGAGAACTAAATCCACCTGACAACATAATCTCGCAAGAGAACTTTCATCCCGCAAGAGCACTAACTCCTCGCGTGAGAACTTGCCCAGATTTGAAATCCCTTCTAGCCCAAGCTACCTAACTTGCGAGAGAACTTACGGGTTTCCCGCTTAAACCCAACTTATAGAATCTAAGGCTGTTTTAACATGCTCAACACTATAACGACACCATCACAAGCATAAAAAAGCAATTTAGTATACATAATAGCCTCAAAACGTAAAACCTTGTACAAAAAGGGGCTAGAAACTCACCTCTTGAAGATTCTAACACCAAACCGACTTTCCCGAGAGCTTTTCGAACAAAAACTATACATTCATGCATTATTCATCAATAATCTATTCTTAGTACATAACACAAGTTACTATACGAGTTACATAACTTAAACACTTCAAATCTTCACTTTCTCTCTCTACAACGTGGCTTTCTCTCTCTAACAGGAGTGGTATTCGCATGAGAATATGGTCAAACAGATGCTCTCATCTATTTATATCCTGTCCCAACTTCTCGCTTGGGTTCTCGCACTAGAACTCTCCTTCGCGTGAGAACTTCGTCTTCCTTCATTTTCTTGGAAAGTTCGGGGTGTTACAAAACTATTACCTATTGGCCAATAATAAGTCATACTATTAATTTGGCCGATAATAATCCCAACTTTCATTTTTATAACCAACAATCCTAATGACATAATTCTAAGATTTGACGCTCGATTTGTATCTATTTTAGTCTCAATTTAGCTTGTATGTTGCTTCATTTTGTCTATAATTATTGTTGAAAACCGAATCGAGTCCAAATCAAAAGTAAAAAGCTGAAAATTGTGTCGGTGAGATTGTTGTTGGTAATAAAAGTGAAAGTTAGAAGTGTTACCTTTCAAATTAATAGTATGGATTATTATCGGCCAATAAATAATAGTTTGGATTATTAAATCCAATTTGTTTTTTTTTTTTTGAGAGTTTAAGGTTATCAAAATATGTTTTATGAACGCTTCAAATTGTATTAATAACTTGAAATAAAACCCACCATTTGCTTGTTTTATTAAGTTACTGAAACCATTAAATTATAGATCAATCTGTTTGTCTTTGATGGATTCTTTATTACTTTTTAATCGTTTTATAATACAGTAGTAAATAACCGAAGGCATTTTTTATGTTGTTTAAAAGTTATATTCGTCATCAGGTTTGCTTTACATCAGATTTAAGTATAACAAATAAAAACAGATAAACAAATATAAATATAACGGTTGATTCCAGATATCTTATTAGTATACTACGTATAATATAACACACAAGTCACAGAGCATACAAATTAGCATCTTAGAACAGCTATATCACGTGTCATTATACAAATAATTTATTGTTTCTTTGAGTCTGCTTCTGAGCTTGTGTCTGAAATCCGTGCTTCTGATTTCTCATTTGAGTACCTAACAAAAGAAACGATAAAGTAATGAGCATGGGTTTTAAAAAAGTGACTAAAATTGTTTTGTATCAGAACAGGTGCATTGTACTACTAGATGTGCGCAGAAAGATTAAAGATGTTTGAAAGAAGATACTTACGTCGAGAGTATAGTTACCCATACGAGCTCCACACAATCCACCCAAAGAAGTCTTTGCTCAACCGGAATCAAACCGTAGGTTATTAAGTGTGCAAATGGCCATAGTTTCCACCCAGCCTATTAAAAAACATATCAAATTTCATACAGTGACATGGTAAAAAGAATTTGTGTGCATATAATATTCGAGTGACGTTGCATATTTCTAGATCAGGACATCACATATTTTTAAATGACCACATTATAAGTCCAAAAGAAAGAGAAATGGGAGAGTCTAAAATTCTTTTGCACTTTTACAATCAGCTGAATCAGGACATTATATACCTGATTACGATTATGAGCATTTCAATAACCTACCTGCCTTGGAAATCCAAAGACCAAGACACAGTGACACGAATAAAAATACTAAGCTAGATAAAGTTATGCCATCTACAATCCAGTTTAACTCCCAACTGGGCTCTTACCGTCAACAATGGCAAGAATGTTGTTTTGAGTTCATTGAATATATTTGCCGGGGACTCGAAGCGCAGTAACCCCAAAACCACATAATAGATGCTGTTCCACACTGCTGACCACACTGTTTGGTCGAATGCGATTTTTGCAGGAACTACCCACCAATCTTTAAAGGGAATAAGAGCCTAGAAGAAACATGGCAAGTGTAATGCATCTATGGTAATATACCAAATTTGATAAAAAAAATTCGGGTTTTACCTCGCATAATTGGTAATAGTAATGAGAAAGGGATCCATGTAGAGTGAACCCCACAAGGCCTGATCGAAACAAGCGAGTCCTATCAAACTCAAATAGTGGCTTCCCTTCATAACACTACAAATTCATCAACAAAACCATTTATAAGTAACTAAAACTGGAAACAATATATTGAAAAACAAGATTTCCAAGAAGTTTGGAAGTAGAGAACTTGCTTGTGCAATCCAATCTCCCAAAGAATAAACGATCCCACTAATCACCATCTTAGCCAAAACGGGATTTTGTTTAAGAGCTTCTTCATATGCAATCCAATTGTGCTCGGGAGCATATCTAAGTACTTCGTAAAGGGTCCATCCCTATACGATAGAAAGTGAAAAAGATAATTAGTCCGCCAGGCACCAGCTAAAAAGAACCATTTTGATCATAGTTACATGTATGTAAAGTTTGATTCTGAAAGAGAATCCATGTATGACAGTTGATTATTCCTAGTCCATCTGACGTGAATTCATTATTCATGTAATAAATTAGATCAAATTTTATAATTTTGTTAATACTTTAGCTTAAATCACATTCTATGAGAATATCCTGAAACAACATATACAAATCCAAGCATTCTTATGGAACCCTTGGTCACTCTTTACCTGAAACTATATTCTTTTCTAGCCTATTCTCTTACATTACTGTATTGTTCTCATTTCTTACTCCTGAAAGGCAAATGTGGACTCTTTGAAGTCATTATGTGCCATAAAATCAGTTTTGATGCTTTCATAGAAATCAACACGGTTAAATACAAAACTATTTTTAAGTAAAGCAATGCAAAAACCGCATGAATCCTTGTATCTGTTGTTTAACTGTAATATATTCGTCCGGTTATGTAATCCAATAACCGGTTTCTTTTTCTTTGTTACTATATTTAGAGAAAACTACTTACAGGCACTTAGACAGCAACAATTCTCTACTTACAATTAATAATAAAGTTCAACCTAAAATTACCTTCCCACCTCTAAACCCGTAATTATCTAATCGTGATACCTAATTTTCAACTCACAATCACACACTTGACACAAGAAGTAAGAGAATTATCCCCAAATTTGAAACCATGTGTGATAAAATTGCACACGAAAGTGGGAAATTTCACAAAGATAAACACGCAATAAGAAAAACAACAACAAACTGAAGTGACACTCACATGCCAATACTCATGATCAATGGTGAGCAACCTAGTGACAGCAAGAGTACCAAACCCAAGAACAATAGAAGCATTGATCGCTTTACCAGCGAACCTCTCAAATCCTTCAGACCCATTTCTACCAGCAAATTCATGGTCACCGCTCTCTGATTCACTTCCATTTTGTTCATCTGGTTTGAAATTGGAGACGCTAATCTTTTCCGTGACCACCTCTTTGTCCTCTGCGATTGATCTGATCAGTCTACGATTGTATTTCGACTGAGGAAAGAGTTCAGTTGAGAAGGCGATTGGATATGAGATGGGTTTTGTGGGCGGAGAGAGTTTGTGGGTGGGAAATATGACATGATTGTTGAGGGTAGCCATGGATGAGCTCTGTGAAAACGATGATCATATGTGGAATTGTTTAGCTCTAATGAAATCAAGAAATGAAATGGGTTGGTTAGTTGCAAAAAGAGTCCTTAACATTTGGGGTTGCGACGTGGGCTTGTAATGACCTCTACATTCTCCTTTCTCCTTTCTCCTTTCTCCTTTCTCCAGTCCATCCGCACGCAATTACAACCCAAATTTTGACCACCTTTTCCCCGTTTAAACGGAAGAATACAAGTTTAATTTGTGTTTCTTTAGTTTTCATAATTTCTGGCCGGAGGGATCTTAGGCCTGGAGAGCCTGATAAGAAGAAAACAGATTTTGGGTTCGATAACACAATCTGTCCGGGTTTAGATCAACCAACTTTTAAAAGTTATTGTAGGTTTTATAAATTTTAGAGTAAACTGCACGGATCATCCCTGATTTTTGCTAAAATTTCACCTTTCGTCTCTGGGATTGAAAAATTACAGGTTTAGTCCTGAGGTTTGGAAAAAAAAAACACGTTTCATCCCTAGTTTAACCCCATCTCAACCACCACCACCATACCTCATTTCACCCTCTCACTCTCGCACACCTCCGCCACTGCCTTCCGTCACCGCCACCGCCACCCCCTCCATCAAACAATCTTCAAACTTCACCGAAAATCACCGTAGTTCTCCACTAACGTTTCAATGGAAACCCCCACGGTTCAACAGTTGATTCGATCGCCGATGGATTAAAGAAACAGAGTTTGAGTAATGATAAATGGGTGAAATTAAGCCTCGAGGATTTGAATTAGGATCACTCGTTTGTTCGCGAGTTGCCCGGTGATTCACGTATAGATGTCATGCCTCAGCACGTGAATTACTGAATTATGAATATCATAATTCTTCCACCTGATTATTAATTGTTCAAGTGTTAGAACTAGATCAAATGTATAGGTTTAGTTGACTTGTCAACTCTTGTAATTAATCATTGTAATTCTCTTTTTGATAATATAATATAATGCATGAATTATATGGTAACCCATATTATTGTGTGTGTTAGTTTATGTTATTACAGGAAACATCAAACTTATTCAATTTGGAAAAATTGACTAAGTGTTAGAACAACCTACGGATGAATAAGTGTTCTTCCGTAGATGTTCTCAGGAGCATAACTGAAGTTTGTGCTTCCATAGATCTCCTACGGAAGAACAACAACTATCAAGTGGAGTTGCTGAAGGAGAGCTTGCTGCTGAAGAACAAGTACAAGAACTCCTGCGGAAGCACAACCACTGAAGAACAAATGCTGAAGACAAAGTGTTCTTGCGGAAGACTAATTGCTGCAGAAGAAGAACTTCCTACGGAAGACCAATTCCTACGAAAGATTAACAAACTTGTATTGTTTCAAATCATCAAGTACGTAACAAAAAGTCAACAAGTCAACATGTCAGAGCAATATCATCAAATCAATGACGGTGAAGGATAATTAAGTCAACAGAATATTCCACGTCACATCAACAACATTCTTTATGTAATTTACAATTTTCTATGTAAATTGTGAACTCCTATGCCGATAAACAAGGCAAGGATTCGCACATATAGAAACAGAATATCAAAACAGAATAGCGATATATTAGCTAGAAAATAGGAACAGAATAGGAAGATATCTATACATAATTGGGTGTATATATTGATTGATGAACATTGATCAAAAAGAACATTAACAATATAGCAATATCAAGCATCAAGAACATATAGTATTTTAATTAATTGTAATCGATTGATTGTGAATGAAGAGCAATTGAAAACAATCTTTGTATTTACGTTTAGTTTTTATAGTTGTTCTTCTTTGTTCATCGATTTCAACTTTTGATAAACAATCCGTTAAACAGCAGGTATTGATAATTCCACAATCAATAGTTGTTAAAATCAAATTGATAATTCCTGCAACGATCTTAGGATTATCAGGTGGTATCAAAGCCACGTGCTCATTGATCTAGATCAATTGATCTATCGGTTTGATTTGTTTAATAGATGTTTATTTAATCAAGTTAATTAACATGAGCAATTCAGTGGTTGGCGCTTATCAACCTCCGAAGTTTGAAAATAAATCTGATTTTAAAACTTGGAAAATCAGATTTAGGAATCATGTTAATTATACAGATTCTGATTTGTGGGTGTCGATTACTGAAGGTCCTTATATTCCACCTGCTTTAGGACCGGATTATAAAGACAACAATCAACCTGTAAGTTTAAAAAATATGTCACCTGATGATGCCAAGAGAGTCAAGATTGACATCAAAGCATATAGTATGCTTACTATGGCTTTGCCTGAAGATCTCTTGATCAGGTGTGAATCATATAAAACAGCAAACTCGTTATGGAAAATCCTGCACACTTTGTGTGAAGGAAGTGACGAGATAAGGTGCATAAAAAAGGATACACTTCGCTCACAATATGAGACTTTTCATCATATTATGGGTGAGTCTGTTCCTCAACAACTCCACAGGTTCATGCAACTTGTTACAGAGATGAATATCTTTGAACTGAATTACAGCAACGAGAAGTTAAACAAGAAGATGCTTCATTCATTACCAGAAAGTTGGACCCATACTATGTCCATGTTCAAGAATACTATTGATCTGAAGGCAATTGGATTGGATACTCTGGTTGCAAAGGTAGAAGCTTTGGAGTTAGACGAGAAAACCAAAAACAAGAGTGTTAAAGCACCTATAGCAGCGTACCATTCAAAGAAACTAAGGGTGTTGGAAGTGCCTTCATCTCTAATGATGATGAAGATAACTCTTGTGTTGAAAGTGATACTGAAGAGGAAACTGGCTTCTATGCTGCCAAGCCCTCCAAGTTGAACTCTCAAAACAATAAAAACAGAAAAGCAAAAGGAAAGTCAGATGACTCCAAATCCAACAAAGCCAACAATCAAACAGAACCAATTACTGTGGTTCTGGAATCAGAAGAACAGAAGGCAGCCTTTGCAGCTTTCAGCTCAAGCTTTCAAGCCTACTTGGGAAGTACCTTGACTCCTACCTACTTTTGTTAGTAAGACCTTGAAGAACTTCATCCAGATGAAGTAGAAGAGATGGATCTGCAATGGCAAATGGCCATGATTGCTTATAGAGCCAAAATATACATGAAGAGAAACAGGGATTGTCAGTGGGAGGCAGAACAACAAAAATTGGTGTTGACAAATCCAAGGTGAGGTGTTACAAATGTAATCTGTATGGTCACTTCTCCAGGGAATGCAACAATAATCAGCAATCAACAACAGATACAAGACAAGCAAATCAGAGGAGCTTCAAGCAACCACAGCTAACAAACTCATCCCCACCAGCCACAGGCTCTTCAACAGGTACCAATAATTCTAAAGAAACTGGTTTGATTGTTTTGCAGGATGGTACTTGTGACTGGAGCATTTACGAGAAGGAAGTACTAGAAGAAAATCAGGCTTTGATGGCTAATATGGAAAACAAAGTTCCACCAATGGCCAGAGAGGTAAGAGAAAGGTTATGTTCTTCCTTATGTGTTGATGAGGTTGAGAGATACAGGGCTCATGCTCAACAATTGGCTGATAAAATCAAAGAAACTATGCTTTTAAATGAATCTCATGAAAGATAACATAAACTTTGTCAAGTCAAAATAAGTTCACTACAAAAGGATTTAGACAAACTTATATCTGAAAATTATAATTTGAAAGCACAAGTTGAGCATTTGACCAACTCATTAACCAAGTCCATGTCAGATCATGCATCAACTGAAGTAAAACTTCAAAAATTCCAACTATCATCATAGCAGTATGAGAAACTATTAAACTCTCATATTGAATCAAAGAACAAGTCTGGGTTGGGATATAATACTGTTGCTCCACCAATTAATGATAATTACACCACCCTACCTGAGACTGTGACCAACAGTTTGACAAATCATTTTGTGTCTAGCACCAAAACTGAGTCAAAAATTGAAAATAATGAAGTGATAAATGACAAGGATTCTGAATCTATTGAAACTGATTCATCTGAATCAAAATTCTTAAAACAAAATGACTCAGAACTTGATCTTGATAACTGTGATGATCTAGATGATAGTGATGAGCCTAATAAACAAGAAAGTGCTGGTTTGGGTAAGGGAAAATGTCTGGTAATTGATTCTATAACTCCCAAAATCCTTGATGAGATCAACATGCCCTATCCACCAAACACAAAGAAATCTGCTGAAGACCATTTACACAAGGATTGGTCAGTTAAATGAAGGCATTCATGAACTCAACAAACAACATAAAAGTCAGGCAGCAAAAAGAACTACGGAGGAAGAAGATAGTCTCACTTCAGCAGATCATCTGCGGAAGAAGAAGTCTGGTTCTCACATATCCGTAGAAAAGCAAAGGAAAAATGTTCTAAAGTCAGCTGTAGAAGATCTACGGAAGAAGACAAAACAGTCTTCGTAGAACATCCGCGGAAGAAGAAATTATCAAAACCTAAACAGTCATCCGTAGAAGATCTACGGAAGAAGAAAATACCTGAGGATTCAACTGCTAACCAGAAAGGTAAACAAAAGGATCTTTCAGATGCAAAGATTGAGAAAGAACTGAAGAAGGAAAAGAAGATACTGATGAAGAAACTGACAAAGATAGAAGCTGACTCTGACAGTGAAGCTGAAGAGAAGTATTGCAAATGGTGTGATATGCACAACCACAGCACAGAAGAGTGCTACTTCAGCAGCTATTGCTCCATCTGCAATATGAACAATCATATGACCTCAGATTGTTACTTTAACAAGCATTATGCCATCTGCAACAAGCACAATAATTCCACTCAAGAATGTTTCTTCAACAAAAAGAACAAATTAAAGGTCTCCAAGTAGCAAAAAGCTGAGACTTCCGAATCAAATTCAAACCTTCAGAGAATGATGAATCAAAAATACCAAAGCAAAAGAATCATCAACAAAAGTAGAAGAATGCAAAGACAAAGAAAACATCTGCTGATAATTTATCAAAGAAAAAGGAGATACAACTATCTCAAAGTAAGACACCTCATAAAAAGGTAGTGTTGCAAGAAGATGATACCTTCTTTTATCACTTTGAAAAGGGTAATCATGTACCCCAGTCAAGGACAAAGGATACAAAAACCTTTTTAGAAAGAGCCTCAGCCTCTAGTTCAAAGAAAAAGTTAATGAAATAAGAGGTGAAAGAGGAAGTGAGTGTGAAAGAAGATGACAGTGCTTCATCTTCATCATCAAAAGAATCATCCTCACCCAAAACAAAACATAATGAATTAATGGAATCTAAAACCAATCTAGAGTTATCTAGGCTCATTCATGAGAGAATAACAATATTAGATAACAATGGCAAGCCTAAGACCATCAAGGCTTGCGCTTCACTGACTAATTGATTTCATTATTTATTGTAGGAACATCCAGGGAGGACTGACAACAAGTGGTATGTTGACAGTGTGTTGGGTCTGAAAAGGATAGTCTATATTATCAACACAGTCAAAGTCAACAAATGTCAACGTCACTGTCAAAGTCAACACAAAAGTCAAACAGACGCGTTCGAGATGAAGAACCGAGTCAAGAAGTTGAAGATAAATGACTAGGAGTTTATTGTTAATAAATATATTTGTGTCAACAAAATATATTTATTTATGTTTTAGTCTCTTTTATTTTATATGTCTTTTATCTAGTTTGTCTAAGTATAGGGCTTAATATGTCATTAGTGCATATTATCACTATATATAGATTAGTGACAATTAGTTTAAGTGAGCTTGAAGGAGCTAGATTTGAGGGTTTCCATATAAACAATATCTTTGGCAAATCAATTCAGATCAAACAAGGGTTTTATTTGGTGTTCTTGAGTGTTCTTCATATATTCATCCATTTTATTTTGTTTGATCTAGATTTCACATAAATATCATTGATATTTGTGTTTTCAATGGGATTTGTTTGTGTTTATTAATCAATTGCATTGTTATATCGATCGAGAGGACCAACACAGTGACTGTTCCAGGCACATGACGGGAAACTATTCTCTCCTCCATGACTTCAAACATAAAAATGCTCCCTATGTAGCATTTGGTGGGGATAAGAAAGGAGGTAAAATCATTAGTGAAGGAATGGTAACCAATGGTGTTCTAAAATTTAAGAAAGTTAACTTCTGTGAAAATTTACAATTCAATTTATTAGTGTTTCTCAAATTTGTGATCAAAACTATACTACTTTCTTTGATACTAACTATTGTTACATTCTTAAGCCAGGTTTTCAAATTCCAGAAGAATGGATCCTTCTTAAAGCACCAAGAAAAGGCAACACATATGTTTTGGATATGAACAACTCATCTATAACAAGCAATGAAACATGCCTGATTTCTAAGTCATCTAATTTCTAAGTCATCAGAGGATGAATCTCAACTATGGCATAGAAGAATGGTTCACTCTAACTTGAAGAACATGAATAAGTTGGTCAAAAATGACTTAGTCATTGGCCTTCCAAAGAAGAATTTTATTGTTCTAATCACTGTACATCATGTTTCAAAAGAAAACAACATAGAGTGTCTCATAAATCCAAAACAATTAACACAAACACAACACCACTCAAACTGTTGCACATGGATCTTTTTGGTCCAACCAATGTTATGAGCATTGGAAAAAGGCAATACTGTTTAGTGATTGTTGATGATTTCACTATATTCACATGGGTCTTTTTCTTAAAACATAAAAGTGAAACATCAAAAACATTGATAGAGTTTATCACTAAGATTAAAATCAACTTGATCTAAAAATCAAAATCTTAAGAAATGATAATGAAACTGAATTGTTAATCATATTTTAGATTCCTTTTGCAGGGACAAAGGCATATCAAGACAATTCAGTGCACCAAGAACACCACAACAGAATAGAGTTGCTGAAAGAAGAAATAAAACTCTTATTGAAGCAGCAAGAACAATGCTTGCTGATTCACAGTTGCCAATCACATTCTGGGCAGAAGCTGTGAACAGAACATGCAATGTTCAAAACATGAAATTAATTGTCAAAGAACATAATAAAACACCATATGAGCTTTTGTTTAAAAGAAAACCTTTCATAGGATATTTTAGAGCTTTTGGGTGTCATGTGTCCATATTAAACACAAAAGATCAATTAGGAAAGTTTGCAGAAAAATCCTATAATGGTTTCTTTGTTGATTACTCATTAACATCTAAATCATACAGAGTCTATGTTCCATATGAAAAGATTATGGAAGAAACTCCTAATGTATATTTTAATGAATCCTTGTTTCCAAAATCTGTAAAAGGATCATCTTGGTTGTTTGATATAGATGCATTAACAAACTCATTTAACACAGGTTATTTGAATGTGGCAGGCCCTGCGGATACATGTTATCCTTATGTTCCTCTAAACATGGGTGAAGTGCCATTGACAGCTGATCCACCAAGAGTAGTCCAGTCATTTACTCAAAATGTTGCTGCTCCTGGCCCTTCAGTTCAAACAAGCAAAGATCATCCTGATAGAAACAACTGGTCTACATCCGCAGAAGTTTCTTCTACATCCGTAGATATTACTACTTCCGGAGATCACCCATTGCATTCAGTTGAAGTTCACAACCTAGCAGAAAACATTCAACAACCACCACCCACACATGCAGTTCAACAAACTACATCATCTGTAGTTATCGGCAGAAATACAAGCTGATACAGATGAACATAATTCAGCATCAAAAGATCAGCCACATGAGAATTTTGACTACTTTGTGGATTCCTCATCCTTGCTGACTCCATCTCCATCAACCAACATCACTAACTTGGATTCATCCATTCAAGTTGAATCAATACCAACATCCAGAATTCATAAGTATCATCCCATTGAAAACATGATAGGTGATCTTAATGATAGAAGCACAAGAAGACAAGGGGGGGCAACCAACATTTGTCTGTTCTCTTGCTTTCTTTCACAAGTGGTTCCTCCCAACACCACTGCAGCATTGAAAGATAATAGCTTGATTGAAGCAATGCAAGAAGAACTTCAGCAATTCAGAAAACAAAAAGTCTAGAATCTAGTTGATCTTTCTGAAGGCCATTATCCAATTGGCACAAGGTAGCTATTCAAGAACAAACTAGATGATAGAGGCATTATTGTGAGAAACAAAGCAATGCTGATAGTACAAGGTTATACTCAGGAAGAAGGAATAGACTATGATGAAGTCTTTGCTCCTGTTGCAAGAATTGAAGCCATTAGAGTCTTTCTAGCCTATGCATCATATAAAAAGTTCATAGTTTACCAGATGGATGTAAAATATGCCTTCTTATATGGTAAAATTGATGAAGAAGTCTATGTTGCTCAGCCACCAGGCTTTGAAGATCCTGATTATCCACACAGGGTATACAAGCTTCACAAAGCTTTGTATAGACTTCATCAGGCCCCAAGAAAGTGGTATGATACATTGTCATCTTTCTTACTCAAGCATGGTTACAAAAGCAGAACAATTGATCAGACTCTCTTATTGAAACATGAACATCAAGATCTCTTAGTTTTCCAAGTATATGTAGATGATATCATATTTGGATCAACAAACAAGAGATTATGTGAAGAGTTTGAATGTTTGATGAAATCTGAGTTTCAAATGAGTTTCATGGGAGAACTAACATTCTTCCTTGGTTTGCAAGTTCATCAGAAACCAGATGGCATCTTCATCAATCAGGAGAAGTATGTGAATCAAATTTTGAAAAAGGACAACCTTGCTGATTCATCTTCATGCAAAACACCGGCATCAACAATAGATAAGATTGTACCAGATCCTACAGGGAAGTTTGTTGATCAAAGATTATATAGATCTATGATAGGATCATTAATGTATTTAACTGCCAGCAGACCTGACATAATGTTTGTTGTGTGTGTTTGTGCTAGCTACCAAGCAGACCCAAAGGAGTCAAAGATGAATGCAGTGAAGAGAATTTTCAGATACCAGCGTTTGGACTCTGGTATCCCAAAGAAGGAGATTTTAAACTCTACTCAATTCTAATAGTGACTATGGAGGGTGCAACAACAACTATAAATCAACCAATGGTGGATGCCAATTCATAGGACCAAGACTAGTTTCTTGGCAGTGCAAAAAGCAAACAAATGTTTCAGTATCCATAGCTGAGGCTGAGTACATAGCTACTTCAGCTGGTTGCTCTCAAGTATTATGGTTGCAAAACCAATTACTTGATTATGGTTACAATTTTCTTCAAACACCAATACATATTGATAACTCAGCTGCTATGTTCATCACTGCTAATCTAGTACAACATAGTAAAACAAAACATATTGAAATCAGATATCATTTTCTGAGAGATTGCTCAGAAAAAGGTTTAATCAAGTTGATTAAGGTGGATACAACAAATCAGCTTGTTGATTTATTCACTAAAGCCTTTGATTCAATTAGATTTAATTCTTAATTGAGTCATTAGGCATGATCAATTTATATTAAGTCTTAATCAACATAATGAAAAGCATGTTCTGTCCATTATAGTTTTAATATGAACATCTACGGAAGAACAAACTTGTTCATCCGCAGATTGTTATTATTATGAAAAAGCCAAAATATTCTTAAAAAACATATAAAAAATACAACACTATTGTCTTATTTACATAGTTTATTAAAAGCAATTCATATAATGGAAAATGATAGTACACTATACCTTTGCTTACTTTCCTCATTTATCAAACAATTCATATAGACTGATCAGATGTGATTTGATATGTGAGTAGGTTCAGCTTGAGTTGAAAATAAACAAGTCATGCATAACATAATGTCAAGGTGACAAACTGTGGCTAATTCCATTTTGAGAAGCAAGGAAGTAAGTCTTATCCTGCTGTGATCAACTTACTCACCTAAGCACACTATGTTGTAACACTTTATAACCACTATCTTTGCGCATCATGAACTCTCTGTTTTGCGTAAGCAAAGACCTAATTTACTAGGCGCTTCTGTTTTACGTAAGTAAAGACTTGGTGTCTTGATGCTTAGTAACAAAAGATTCCAAAAAGAACAGCTCTAAAAGAATCCATGGTGATCAACTGTATATTAATTCAAAGCTCACAAATCATATCAATATTAATAAGATTTCAAAGAAATCTTAAGATAGAGCTTATAACTTAAGGAACATAGTTTTAAGTGTGAAAAAGTGATAAATTGACTCATCTACGGAGGACAAACTTCAATGTGAATTGAATGTGGAGTCCATACTTGTCCATCTTTAAACAATTTTAAAACATGATAAATAACATGACAAGTTGAATATACACTCTTGCTTGAATTTATGAGGATCAATATACTTGCAATCAACACGAGATCTGTCTTCTATCATCAACCAAAACTGTCATTGGGAAGTTTCTCAGTGTTATAGTATGATCCCATTATATGATGTCAATGCTTGTAAATAATTTCTGGTTTTGTTCTTTTCTTTGCCAATAAGTTGGACAGATAATGTTTTTCATGCTTTTCTTTATAAATTTTTGATAAATGCATAAATTTATGATTAATCACAAATTTAGGGGGAGTAGTAAATCAGCATGAAAATCTGATGTTAGACCCTGAAAGGATCATACATGCCAATTCAAGAAGTGGTTGAAGGTTGTCTCGGTTGGAAATCCCTCCAAGTCCAAGAAGAAATGCGGGTGGAAGATCATGAAGAAATGCGGCTGAAGATATAGAAGAAAAAGACTAAGTGTTGGTTATCCGCATTAGTAAATGCAGAAGACCAAAGAATAAATGTGGCCAAGTATTTGTTTATCCACATTTACTAATACGGACAAGGAACACAAATACTGCCAAGTATTTGGTCATTCGTATTTACTAATGCGAATGACCCAGTCATTGCGGAAGACACACAGAAGAAATGCTGATGAAAACTTCTCATCCACATTAATTAATGCAGATGAACACTTACAAATGCTGATGATATTTTGTACTTAGACTAGTATTCTGATGTATAGTTGTCAGGGTAGTTTAGTCATTTTGTACAGGCAATGTATCTGCCTATAAATAGATCAGTATAACCTAATTTTGGCAGGGGAACAAAAACATTAAAAGGTTTCACCAGCAACCCTAGCACACTTTTGTATCTTGTTCACTCTCATCAATATACAAAGCATTTATTAGTATTCTTTCAGTAATTAATATTCTGTGATTTAGTATTTCCGTGACTTAATCACTGACTCAATCATCATATTTGATCCTAAGTTGAGTCACATCAACTGAGATTCACATCTCAAACCCAGTCAATTGGTATCAGAGCCTTGGCTCTTGAATTCGTGTCAAAATCAGTGCAGATCTTGAATGAAAATCGATTGAACCGGTGATTGAGTTATTTATTAGCAAGTGTTACACTTCTAATAAATATACATACTGAAATTACGTGAAACATCATCAACCAATGTTGTGCTTCTGACCGACAACATAAGAAGACTGCTTAACTGATTGATTCTCAAACAAAAATCAGACTAAAACCTCAAAAATCAAAATCTTGACCCCAAATCAACCTAAAAGTAACTTTTCTGTGAACTGTTCATCATATCAAGAATACCAGGACGTTGGACTGTTTGAATATTCGGACATAAAATCAACTTAATATTTATTCAAACCATCTAAAATCAGTTAATCAAAATGGATTCACTAACTTCTCTGAACTTGGTCATGCATCTAAACCTCCAATGCTTAAACACAAATCTGAGTTTAAGCAGTGGAAAATCAGGTTTAGAAACTACATTACAGGTGTGGATCCCAAATACTGGATTTCCATTTGCAAAGGACCCTTATTCCTGTGTCTCTCACTGTGATCAAGCTGCTCAGTATAGAACTGCTAGAATTCCATTGAGGATCCAAATCTAAATCTGATGATGAGGAATATAATAAAATCAAGATAGACCTCAAAGCATACTCCATTCTAACACAGGCTTTGAAAATGGATGTCCTTAAAAGGCTGGAAAAGTATGGAATAGCCAGAGGTGTTTGGGATGCACTACAAATAATGTGTGAAGGAAGCAGTGAGGTGACGGAGATTAATAAAGATAAACTGGTGAACCATATGAAACCTTTCACCATACCAAGGGAGAGTTAATCTCCAAGCAGCTGCATAGGTTTGTATAACTGGTGAATGATCTTGAGATCATGGGGGTTACTTACAAAGAAAAAGAAATGAACAAGAAGATGCTGCACAGCCTCCCTGAAAGCTGGAAACAGAATGTTACTATATTGAAGAACACTCTTGACTTGGAAAGTACCAGCTTAGATTCATGATTGCTAAGATTGAAGCTCTTGAGTTAGATGAAAGAAGTAGAAATCTAAGTGGACTCAAGTCATTGAAGCATATAAGTTTCCATCTAAAATCCATTCTGTTGAGAATGCCTTTATGACTGAAGAAGATGATTTTCTCTCCTCAAGAGATCAAGTAAGAACTACTGGATTCTGTGTTGTTCCACAACAACATAAATCATCATCTTCTACTCAACCCACAGCAACACCCACTAGCTTGCCCAGTGAGCAAAGATATGAAGAGCAAAAGGCAACTTACAATGCCTTTATTGCTAGTTTTGAAGCATATGTTGGGGGCAAACTCACTTCAGCTCATCTAATTCAGGAAGATCTGGAAGAAATGGATCCTGATGATGTTGAAGAAATGGACTTGCAATGGCAGATGGCCATGATTGCAATGAGAACCAAGAAATTCTTCCAAAAAGGGAAGAAATTGAGTCTGAATGAAAACACGAAGCTTGGATATGACAAATCCAAAGTAAAGTGTTTTAACTATGGAATGACTGGCCATTTCTCTCTGGAATGTAATGCTCCTAGAAGAAGCAACAACAACAACCAAAGAACCTCACATAGTCAGTCATCATCTCAATCAAATTCAAACTTTCAGTCAAGTAATCAACCCCAGTTTCAGCAACAAAATCAGCAACAACAAATTCATCAAAGACTTCCTCAATTGACCCATCAAGCTTAAGGAACTAGCCAACCAACCTCTAATGCACTTGTTATCAGACAAGATGGAGTGTGTGATTGAATTCTGTATGCAGAGGAAGTCCAACCTCTATTCCAGAATCATGCTCTCATGGCTCACATCAATGATGGCCCAACTACAATGCCATCTGAGGTAAAATCTAATGCATGTTCTGATAAATGTATTCAAGAAGTACAGGGATATAGAGAGCATAATCACAAGTTGGCTATTAAAATCAAAGAAGAAAAGGTCAAAACTGAAATGTTAAAACAAGAAATGAAAAGTTTTGAAATCAAAATCAAATCCCTTCTTTCAGATATGGAAAAAACTCCATGGAGAAAAGTACACTCTTGTAGTTGAGAATGAGAGGTTAACTAAATTGTTAACAAAAAACAAGCTGAGCAATAGCTACTAAGTGAAACTTGAAAAGTTTCAATTTTCTTCTGCCAAGCTGCAAGAGTTACTCGATTCACAAAAGAGCCAAAGGATATGACTGGGATAGGATACAACTCTTGTCCTCCTCCATATAATGACAACTATAATGTTATGCCCGAGTCACTCACACAATCTGATTCAATTGAACCTAAAGTTATTGAAACTAAAACAATGATTTCTCAAATAACAAATACTCAAAACAAGCCAAGTGTTTACATTGAAACCAATGAGGATAAAATCAAATTAGGTCACCCAATCAAAATCAAAGAGTGCTCTTACAAACCTGTAGTTGTCAAGAAACCAAAAAGCCCAGTCAAAGCTATTGTGCCATTTGTGAAATTCATTCCTGAAAATCTCAAGGTGGAAAAGAATGGTGAATTTCCTGTGAAATCTTCTACTAAAAGCAGATCTGATAGTTAGATCAAATCTCCAAGAATTCAAGCTATCAGAACAGGTTTCATAGAGATTCAAAAACAAAGCTACGGCTTCTTCATCATCCAAAGGGAAATCCTCCTTGATTCAAAAATCAAAAGTAAAAAATGATTCACCATCATCATCTAAAAACAAATAAGGGGTCGGTTTTGATATTTTCAATAAAGAGCATTTGGACCAATTTGAAAGGGAGTTAAATAAAGGCAAAAAGAGGCAAAATCAGTCTCCAAAAATCAACCAAAGCAGAATTGTGAAACAATCTGCTGCCACCAAGAAAACTAAAGTTGCTTCTTTGTCAAAAACCAAATTTGAGAATAATCTAAAATCTACTAAGTCAAATGATGTATCCATTTCAAAATCAAAGGACAAACAAATGTATTGTGACATTTGTGACATGCTTAATCACAATACAGATTAGTGTTACTTTAATCAATATTGCTCCATCTATGACATGAACAATCATTCAACAAAAAACTGTTATTTCAACAAGTATTGTTCTGTATGTGATATGACAAATCACAATACATCTGATTGTTTCTTTAAGCAAAAAGGTTTGAGAATTCCTCAAAACAAGCCTATTTCACCAATTTCTTCTAACAAGGTCAAAAGTAGAAGTCCATCACACATGAAGCAATCACTGTGTTCTCATTCAAGATATAAAACTAAATGGATTTCTGAAAAACAAAAACGTTCCCAATTTCTACATAAAAACCGGGATCAAAGAGTTGGATACTCTTCTGACAGCTCAGTTGAAATTGATGAAATCAAACCAAAAAGAACTCCACAGAAAATCTTCAAAGCCACTTCTTCTAAACCATAACCAAGAGGAAAGTATCAAGAGGTTACTGTAATGGATAGAACCGGACAACCCAAGACCATCATGGCTTGGGTTCCACATTCTAACTAGTTCTGTTATGCTTGTAGGGTCGTCCATACAGGTCCAACAGCTTATGGTATGTGGACAGTGGATGCTCCTGACACAAGACTGGAGACAGTTCCCTCCTTCATGACGTCAAGCATATTCAAGGAACTATTATGGCATTTGGTGGAGATTCAGAAGGTGGTAGAATTACCGAGGAAGGATTTGTGACAAATGGACTGCTGAGTTTTGACAAAGTGAACTACTGCTAGCAATGAACTTGAATCTACTCAGCGTGTCTCAGATCTGTGACAAGAAATATTCCACTCACTTCACAGACACCATTGCTACATTCTAAAACCAGGATTTCAAATTCCTGAAGAATGGGTTGTCTTGAAGACTCCGAGAAAGAATAATACCTATGTCTTGAACCTTAATCCTGCTCATCCTTCAGAAGAAACATATCTTTTGTCTAAAGCATCTTTTGATGAGTCACAGCTTTGGCATAGACGTTTGGGACACATGAATTTCAAAAACATGAATAGATTGGTCAAAGGAAACCATGTACTTGGTTTACCTCAACAAGAATTTTATTTTGTTGACCATGTTCTGCATGTCTCAAAGGAAAGCAACATAAGTCCTCCCATAAGCCAAAGCTGGTGAACACAAACAATTCTCCATTGAACTTACTTCATATGGATCTCTTTGGTCCAACTCATGGTATGAGTATTGGAAAGAAGCATTATTTTTGGTGATCATAGATGACTTTTCACGATTCACATGTGTATTCTTTCTACTTCATAAAAACGAAGCATCCCAATAATAAAAGATTTTATCATAAAAATTGAAAATCAAATTGATCTAAAGGTAAAATCAATCAGAAGTGATATGGGACAGAATTCAAAATGAATAGCTAAGTTCATTTTGCACACTAAAAGGCTTTGCTCATCAATTCAGTGTAGCTAGGACTCCTCAACAAAATGGGGTAGCTGAAAGAAGAAATAGAACACTGATTGAAGTAGCATGAACAATGCTAGCCGATGCCAAACTGCCAATTACCTTTTGGGCAGAAGCTGTCAACTATCGTGCTTTGTGCAAAATCAAACTTTGATAATCAAAGAAAGCAACGAAACCCCATATGAACTTCTTTTTCATACAAAACCATTTATTGGATTTCTGAAGTCATTTGGTTGTCCTGTCTCAATATTAAACACCCAAGACCATTTAGGAAGTTTGCTCCTAAGTCTGATGAGGGATTATTTGTAGGTTATTCTTCTGTCTCAAAGGCTTTTAGAGTGTTTAATCCTAGATTAAACATTATTGATGAATCAACCAATGTTCAATTCAATGAGAATTCCTTACCCAAGTCAATAAATGGTCCTGATTGGTTGTTTGATATTGACTCATTTACTAGATCTTTTGATCAGTTCCACTTGTCAAATGCAGGTAACTTACAATCGGCTGGATCTTCTAAAACAGGAGAAAAAATGACTTTCCTATGATTCCTCCTTCTTCTATTGATCAATTTGATAAAGAAGTTCCATTACAAGCTGATCCTGTCAGACAAGCTGCATAACATCAAAGTGTTTCAACTGAGGCTGGTCCTAGTTCAGTGCCCACTCCTTCAGCCGAACCATCCACTGAAGTGAGAAATCCAGAATCAACATCTGTACCAGTTGAAACTGAAGGAAATGAAAATGATGAAAGTATTCAAAGTGCTGCTAAAGCTGATGAAGCATTTGATTACTTTCACCATTCACCAACATCACAACCTGAAGATGCCTCTCACCAAGATGATCTGAATGTCTCTAATCTTGATGTATCCATTGTTGGTGACTTGATTCTAATTACCAGGATACATAAGAATCATCCAGTGTCTACCATCATTGGTGATCTAGATGAGCGGGTGACCAAAGCAAGGCAAGTATTGCAAACATCTGTTTGTTTTCTTGCTTTCTATGTCAAACAGTACCCAAGAATATTAAAGAGGCTCTTCAAGACAACAGCTGGATTGAGGCAATGCAGGAAGAATTGTTCCAGTTCAAGAAACAAGAGGTATGGCAACGGTAAAGCTTCCTGAAGGACAATACCCTATCGGTACCAGATGGTTGTACAGAAACAAGACAGATGACAGGGGCATTGTCATCAGAAACAAGGCAAGATTAATTGCACAGGGCTACACTCAAGAAGAAGGAATAGACTATGATGAAGTGTTTGCTTCTGTTGCAAGATTGGAAGCCATAAGACTCTTTCTTGCTTACTCTGCATCTATGAAATTCATGGTGTATCAAATGGATGTAAAGTGTGCATTTCTATATGGAAAAATCTCAGAAGAAGTCTATGTGAGTCAACCACCAGGTTTTGAGGACCCAAATTTCCCTCACAGGGTGTACAAGCTAGACAAAGCTTTGTATGGTTTACATCAAGCCCCTCGAAATGGTACGAGACTCTATCATCTTTCCTTCTTGATCACAGATATGAAAGAGGAAAGATTAATCAGACTTTATTTAGAAAGAAGGAAGGTCATGAACTGTTGTTAGTCCAGATCTATGTGGATGATATCATTTTTTCAACAAACAAGCAACTCTGTAAAGATTTTGAAAATCTTATGCACTCCAAGTTCCAGATGAGTGCTATGGGAGAACTCACTTTCTTCTTAGGATTGCAAGTACAACAGACAGCAGACGGAATCTTTATAAATCAATCAAAATATGTGGAATCAATGTTGAAGAAGTTTCATTTTGTAGACTGTCAGTCTATCAGAACTCCTGTGGATACTAAAGTGAAGATTGGTCCAGACTCAGATGGCAAATCATGGATCAGACTCTCTATCGATCAATGATAGGGTCACTTATGTATCTTACAGCTAGTAGACCTTACATTATGTTTGGTGTATGTGTTTGTGCTAGATATCATGCAGATCCTAAGAAATCTCATGTGAATGCAGTGAAGAGGATATTCAGATATCTCAAGGGCAAGCCTGCACTTGGATTATGGTATCCAAAGGAAGGAGATTTCAATCTCTATGCATACAGAGACAGTGACTACGGGGGATGCAACTTCAATTGGAAGTCCACTTCTGGAGGTACTCAATATCTTGGCCCAGACTGGTCTCCTGGCAGTGCAAAAAACAGACAAATGTATCTATGTCAACAGCAGAAGCTGAGTACATAGTAGCATCAGCATGTTGCTCTCAAGTTCTCTGGATTCAAAACCAGATGCTTGATTATGGTTTAACTTCTTGCACACACCAATTCACATTGACAACATCGCCATGTTTATTACAAATAATCCTGTTCAGCACTCAAAACCCAAACACATTGAAATAGATATCACTTTTTGAGAGATTGTACTGAAAAGGGGTTAATCAAGTTGATTCAGGTTCACACGGACAATCAGTTAGCTGATTTTGTTCACTAAGGCATTTGACCCTAGTCGGTTTGAATTTTTAGTCCAATCAATTGGCATAATTAACCATGAGTAAATAATCAAAATTTCCAAAAAAAATTAAAATATTATGAAAATAGAAAAAGAGTTATTTTGTTGAAGTATAGTTATGTACTCCAAATGGGAAATGATATAATTACAGTCATTATATCATTCACTATGCTTATTTTAAAATCTTGAAAGACTGACATGACTTATCTGATATGTAGGTAGGCTCATCTTGGAAAAGAAAATACATGCTGTGATAAACTAAAGCTCATATTCAGCTATGAAGCTATCATCTCAGGGTGTAAGTAAGTATTTAGCTTATCCAAGTGTGTGTGTGTGTATGTGTGTGTAGTAACCTAAACACCAAGTAATGATACTTTATAAATCTCATTCACCCACATCAGTTTCTCCTCTATTTTGCTAAGCAAAGATCTGGAGAAACAGGCATATAGTGCTGATGTCATGATCCAAAAAGATTCCTAATTTGGAACACATCCAACCTAGATGAATTAATAAAGAATACATTCCTTGTGAATGAACAAAAAGAATACCAAAACGGATCACTTTCCAAAGTGAAGTGTAAAAGAATCCCAATGTGGATCAAATAAATATAAGGATCAAAACAAAAAATCCCAATGAGGATTCCCCTTCCTCAAATCAAAATGAGATTTCATATTTAAACAACCTGGCCATGTAAGTTGTGAAAAGTTCTACCATGCATGTCATGCGGATGGTTGATCTTGCCATACCTTTGAGTGTGAGGTATATGTTGAATATTTAACCATTCAAAACATGATAAAGATAACATGCATTAAAATATCAACCAAGCATGAGTTTAAGAGGACAAACATACCTACAATCTCTATGTTCATGATTATGTCTATTTACTAACAATTACTTGCACTATGAAAGGTAAGATTGATATGATCCCATTAAGGTATACATCCTCTTCATGTACAGATAAGAAAACAATTTAAAAATTACAAAAATATTTTCCATTCAATTTAAAATTCTTTATAGTTTCTATCCCATCTAATATAAACTTTAGGGGGAGTAATTAAATTTTAAAAGAAAATATTCTCAAAAACTAAATTTTCAAATCTTTCTTCAATATAAATCAAAAAAATGACTATGTGATGGGGAAGTTATATCATAAGTATCTCAGTGTATACAGATGTTTGGAACATAAAGTCCAGGATCAGTCAAAACTGGGAACTTGTATCATACCGGGTATACAAGTCAATCCAAGCAAAAATTTACAATCCAAGCAACAGTCAAAACTTCATAAAATCAAGTAATAGACTCAACTTCATAAAAATCAGACATCAGTGCAAAAACAGTCAGAATCATCCTCTGCAAAAACATTAATTTTAGACTTCAAAATTAATGCGGGTAGAGTATGGTTAATATGGGTGAAGGTAACCCTGACACATAACCAATGCGGGTAAATATTTTTGAGCAAGTGTAACTAATACGGACAACTCTTTGTTCTTTCGCATTTGTTACAGTAAATGCGGACAAGTTTATGCTACAGTTGTGAAATGCCAACAAATTAAAGCATCCGCATTTGCTACAGTAGTGAAATGCGCACAACTTAAAGCATTCGCATTTGCTACAGTAGTGAAATGCCCACAACTTAAAGCATCCGTATTTGCTACCATAGAGAAATGCGCACAAATTAAAGCATCCGCATTTGCTACAGTATCAAAATTAAAACATACGCATTTATTCACTCTTGCAAATTTTGTGAGTCGTTAAATGTATTATTTAAACCATTAATGAGAATCATTTATACTTTTCAAATTTGAGCGAACTTATAGTGCGACGAGTGTTTTTCTTACTATCTTCATCATCATCCAAACAACCTCAGATCTTGTGTTTCTGTTGTTCATCCAAATCCATTCCACCTCTAATTTGATCTTTGGCCAAGCAACATCAAAACAAGGTGATTTTCGATGGATTTGTAAAACTTCAAATGTCGAAACTGTAATGAACATAGAACCCTAGGTTTAAGAAACTTCATAAAATCGACCAGGATAGTGGATTTAAATGGCATTCTCAAATTCATTGAAACGGATGTTAATATGAATAACAAAGAATAACCGTTTTTCAAATCCTAAATTAATCAGGATGATAGGGGAATCGTATCGTGAAAATGTGGAAATCAAATCCAATGATTAAACATTAAGGATGTTTGAAACAATAAAGATGATCAAAAATAAGCATAAAATATAACTTCAATGATTTTTCATCACAAAATCAAAATTAGGTCAACTCTTAATAAAATAGTAACCTTTGAGCCGTTCATTTTGACCTGAAAATGTCAAAATAAGAAAAGTCAAACATGATTCTTGTCATATGATATGATATTGTTAGAATATTGCTAACACATGTGTATCTATTATAGAATCTATGGCAAACCTGACATGGAGCAATCTCCACAATGTCAGTGATTTCTTGATCCTGATGTGCCCGAATCTGTAGGATTAAGAGACATGATTAGATTCATCTCTATAACAAGAGTTGGCACATGCTATCATTGTTAGACCTATCATTTATGAGAACCTCATTAGATCTTTCTGGGAATAGCTGAAGTAACTGAGATTGATGGTGTAAAGACTATTTCAGGAAGAATTACTGATGATCATACATTGGTAATCTCTGAACAGACTGTGAGATAGTGTCTACAGTTTGAAGATGATGCCAACGCTCCCCAAGAACTTAAAAGATAACATCATGACCTTCTTTCCAACATTGGTTGATGAGAATGGATTTGAAGGAAAACAGATTGTCAAGGGGTTAGTTGATCTGCAATGGAGATTCCTCATTCATTATTCCAACACTGCTTGTCCAAGAGGAAGACTGGGTGGTGATATCCCTATACTACTTCATCAGCCATCTGTACCTTATGCACTAACATACCATTTAACATGTCTGCTTATGTATTTATGGCCTGATCTCAAACATCCAAGAAGGAAGGAGGCATATGTTCTGATGTACCAAGTTCATTCAGTGCTTCATCAATGAAGCTTTTCCTGAACTTGTACCAGAGGGGCCTGTTATGGACATTCCTCACTATAATGCCAAATCATATAAGTACATCAAAAGAGAGATCCTAGGAACTTTATAGTGGAACTTTCTTTCCATTACTTCCATGGATGTTACATTAGATAAACCCAGAAGAAGTTCATGAAGAAGCTGCTAAAGAAGTTGTTCCTGATGTTGAGGAACAAGCACATAATGATGTGCCAGCTGATGAACATGAATTATTGAAGATCAACCAGCTGCTCATGATCACACACTGTTGAAGAGCAATGCTGAGGCAGTTGAAGAAGAACTAAGGCAAGTGTCACCATAGTTGATAAAGGTGGTGATCTTCACACTATGCCTTCAGTTCAAAACAAGAAAACCATCACCTTTAGAACATCACCTACTCACTCACGTTCCATTATCTCCTATCCCAGCTCATCATGTATCTCCAATCATTTCTTCTCCTAATGCTGCAGCTGCACCTGTTGAGTCTGGTGAATCTACCAGCTCATCAGATGAGTCTGAATCATTGTCGGAGAGAGGATAACCATCCTGACACTTAAAGGCATGAGACAAATACTCTCAGAGGCAGGTCATTCTAAAAGCTATGCTGAATCTTACGTTAACCGTCCTGATGAGAAAGATGAGATGATTTCTGATTTACGACAAAAGATTGCCATAATGGAGAAAGTATTAGAGAGAAGATCTGGTATAATAATTGATAAAATACTTGAGCTGGATGAAAAAGAAAAAGAACTCAAAGAACTAAGGGCCAAATATGAGTCTGAAAAAGAAGAAAAAGATAGGAGATTGATAGACTCAAAGCTGCCCTTGATCAAGCAAAAGAAGAATTTGGATACTGCCACCATCCAAACCATTGCAATGGAAGAACAGAGAACCTTATTGATATCCAAACTGATATCATAGCTGATCTTAACAAAGAGATAGAAGCTCTAACTAAGAGAGTTTCTGAATTGGAGATGCTTATAAGATTAAAGAGGAATTGGCAGGGAAGTGACTGATAAAGATGATGAGGAAACTGATAAAGAAATGGATGATGAGTCTAAAACAAAAAAAGAGACTACAAAAGATGAAACCTCATAGCAAGCTAAATCTAGTGAGGTTGGGTTTGAAGAAGAAAGATTAGCAATGGTTGAGCATTCTGATCCATCCACTGATGAAAGAGTAAATGAAGAATCTGTGATGAAGAACTGATTAAAGATTTGGATATGTATTCATCTAGTGAATTCATTATGATGAAGACTTTTGGGATTTCATCAAAGATCTCAGAACCCCAGTGGAGCCTATAGTTGTAATTCCTCTGAATCCTGTTCCAATAGAAGAAGAGTTGAGCTTACAGCTTGTTCTTATAGTTACTTTGACTGTTGAACAATAGGAACTGATCAGAAAGCTATGTGAAGAGCTGAAAGAAAAAGAGATTGATGAAAAACAGAAAGAAAAAGCTGAAAAGCTTGATTTAGAAAAAAAGAAACAAGAATTTGATGCCTCAGTTCCATCTTCATCTGTTCCCAATTGCACATGTATTCCAGAAGAGGAAATACTTATCTGAGAAGGCCAAAGGCAAACTGCCAATGATAGAAGAGGAACCACCCATTAAGAAACAAAAGATGATCCAAGAAGCCTTGCTGCTATTGCTAAATTTATAGAGGAGCATGAGAAGGCTGAGGAAGAATTAAAGAAGAAAATTGATGTGATTGTGTTAGAAGAAGGAGAAATAGAAGGAGGTTATGATGAAGGATTGATTGATGACCCTTTGACCAGGATAGTCTTGCAAAGGTTGAGTCATCTGTTGAAGAAATGGTAGAGAAGCTCAAGCTGATGATCTCATGATAAAAGCAATGTATCTATCAACCACGGTACGATACAGATGAAGTTTTTAGGATGACATATGAGGGTATGGTTGAAGAAGTAAATAAGATGCAAAAACTACTTGACCATACATATGTCATTGAGTATGAAAAGAAGACTACCATTTCCCCAATTACTATTAGTGCTGCTAAGTCTCAACAGCAGCAAGAATCACAATCAGCTTATCCTGATCCTTATAGCATGACTGATAGGGAAATGAAGGATTATTTAGCTACTTAAGGGTTACCAAAAGAAAGCTGGTAACATGAAATCAAACTCCTTAGAGCTGCAATTCTGAAATTAGTCAAAGAAAAGAAGATAGACTAATGGCTATTGAAGAAGAGGTGATAGGAGAAAACAAAGATCAAGAACTTCAGCACAAGATGTCCAACTGACTACCAAGGACCATGATTCTTGGCACCCATGCTGCACAGAAATCCAGAATGGTTTATTGAAACCTCCCAACTAAAGCTACAGGAAGGGTTAACTACTTCTGAGATGATTAAAGGTGGGTCTACTCCAAAGGCAAACTGATGTCAAAATTATAGCCTGGAAGTATGACAGTGATTGGAACATGTTCATGGTAAAAATGATTTCAGGTCTAGTTTAATTCTTCACGGAGTACAATGCTTTTGTGAACTCCATGGAGATTCATGATCTGAAAGAACTGGCTGATCTAGAGTTAATAATCATCACGCCATGATCTGAAGATGTTCAGAAAACCAACAACTTCAAATCTTTGAAAGCTATCTGTTTGAGAAAAGATAGATCATTCAGAATCCCTGGAAAGAAGAAAAAGAAAGAAGCTGAAGAGTTGGTATTTCCTGAAATGAATATAAGCCAACTGAATCATTAAAAGGAAGATGGTAGTTGGATCCCACAAGACAAAACCAATCTCTAATGTGTTTTATGATGAAAAGAATTGAGTTTGGTGGTGTTGAAAGAAAATGGGGAGGAAAGAAGGATCAGATATTAGGCTGTTTAGTGGATATGAGGTGAGACTGTTGGATGAATCCTATGTCCACTACATATTTACAAGACACTTCAGAGAACTCAATAACAAGCTGGGAAAAGATGATATGAATTTCTTTCTGAAATGCATCAAAATTCTGAAGATGGCCTATGATTGAATTAACAAGAAAAAAGAAATAAGAAAGAGAAGAAGGTCCCTCTCTAATTGGGTAACATTGTGAAGTTAGAGGTAGATATTGATGGCTCTTTACTGATTCATAGAGATAGTCTTTCCACTATGTCGAGGTGGGAACCATCTCTTTGAGACAAATGCCCAATGATGCCATTCATAATACGAGCCAAATGAAGATACATGTCCTTAGCCGAGACAAGATGAATGAGGCTAGAGACCTCTCCAACATGATTAAAGCTATTTGGGATCCTTCTTTGGCGAACCTCTACCTTCTGCAGTTACTACATCAGCAT
This sequence comes from Flaveria sonorensis, assembly GCA_025506505.1. NCBI lineage: Eukaryota > Viridiplantae > Streptophyta > Magnoliopsida > Asterales > Asteraceae > Flaveria > Flaveria sonorensis. The sequence continues at coordinate 32,322,484 of CM046435.1, read as the reverse complement.
CTCCATCAACAGTCTAAGCAAGACAGGTTAAACCTCAAGAAGAACACCAGAATCATCACAACCTCGAACACCCTTAAACTCTTGAAGTTCATAGGCTGTATAATCCTTAGGGGGAGTATTGTTAGACCCTGAAAAGATCATACATGCCAATTCAAGAAGTGGTTGAAGGTTGTTCTGGTTGGAAACCTCCAAGTCCAAGAAGAAATGCGGGTGAAGATCATGATGAAATGCGCGAAGATATAGAAGAAAAAGACTAAGTGTTGGTTATCCGCATTAGTAAATGCGGAAGACCAAAGAACAAATGCGGCCAAGTATTTGTTCATCCGCATTACTAATGCGGACAAGGAACACAAATACGGCCAGTATTTGGTCATTCGCATTACTAATGCGGATGACCCAGTCAATGCTGAAGACAGACAGAAGAAATGCTGATGAAGACTTCTCATCCGCATTAACTAATGCGGATGAACACTTACAAATGCTGATGATATTTGTACTTAAACTAGTATTCTGATGTATAGTTGTCAGGGTAGTTTAGTCATTTTGTACAAGCAATGTATCTGCCTATAAATAGATCAGTATAACCTAATTTGGCAGGGGGAATTAAAATATTAAAAGTTTCACCAGCAACCCTAGCACACTTTGTATCTTGTTCACTCTCATCAATATACAAAGCATTTATTAGTATTCTTTCAGTAATAATGTTCTATGATTTAGTATTTCCGTGACTAATCACTGACTCAATCATCATATTCGATCCTACGTTGAGTCACATCAACTGAGATTCACATCTCGAACCCAGTCATTTGAGTATCAAAGTGGTATATTTTAAATAAAGAGAGTTGGAACTTGAGCACTAACTTAGCGCAGGATATCTAAAGGTTTTAACCAAATCAATTTTGCCACATTGCCATGAAGTAGAGTCAAAAAGGTCCAACAGTAAATAACAAATGGACTAACTATATGCTAGTACATATAGAGAAATTTTATCATACCTTTATCTTCGGAAGAAAAGTTGCTTCGAAAGATACATTTATCACCTTCAAAAGATATTTATCAAAACTATCTTCGAAAGAGTATCTTGAACACGTACCTATCTTCCGTAGATGTTCTGCGGAAGATACAAATTGGAACCAAGACTTTTTCCTTCCGTAGATGTTCTGCGGAAGAATAAAATTAAATCAAATGAAAAAGGAAAGTTTTAGCATTCTATAGAAGTTCTATGGAAGAATAAAAGTAAAAATCAAATCAAAAGGAAAGTTTTAGCCTTCTATAGATGTTCTGCGGAAGCATAAACTTGTGGATAACCTCGGAAGGGTATAAAGGAAAATGGGTCCCACAATATTAAGTACTTTTTAAATTGTCTGAAAAGGCATAAAAGGATATCTCGACCGTTGGCCTTCTATTCACTCTCAAAACCTTCTCAGCCCTAGAAAATCTCTCAAACCCCTTTCATCATCAATCGCTGAAATCGTTCATTCACACAAAATCCACAATCAATTAACATCGAAGCCAGTATGGACTAATCGATTCATCAAAGATCATAACATATGCGCATTCTAAATCCAGAATTGGAAGATGGATGCAGAGACATCATCCGCTATTGAGAGAAGAAGTAGATTGTTTTATGCACTAACAGCGGATCCTATTATCTATCAATCACACATCATATGTGACCTTTCGTACTTTTGTTAATTGTTTGTTAATCCGTTAACTCTGTATGTGCCATTTATGATATAATATAATTATGAGGGTCTCTCTTGGAAATTCTAATAGTCGCAATGCTTATTGAATTGTAATCTTAGTTAAGTTTGGTTAGAATTTATAACTTGATGAGTACTAAATAAATAAATTCTTACATTGTTAAAAATTGTGCTCTTAGTCTCTTAATAAAAACAAATAAGTTAATGTTAAATCTTTACAAGCTTAACAAGGAATATATTAAATAAATAAAAAAAATAAAATAATAATATATAATAATAATAATAATAATAAGTGAAACTTATGAAATAAAATAAAATTATAAAGTTTAATAAAAATCTATTATTTAAATGTAACTTTATAAAACACCCAAACCCCTCCCACGTTTTTCCGGCCAAGCTTCGGCCGAACTCCGGCGGCTCCGGTCATCATCAAAACACCAAATTTACATCTCCCAAATGCACCAAATCGCTTATTTTGAGTCGAGGAACCATTTCGAACCGTGGTGCTAGTTAATTGAGTTTTAAACGTGGCTTGGGGAAGCAATTAACCCGAAACCGAAGCCATTAAAACTCCAATCCGTTACTACACTTAATTGTAGCAATCATCAAATTAATTGAGTTACACGTTCGAAAAATCAAGTGAGAACATTATTAGCTTTAATTTCTATTGAAATCATGTTAATACACTTGAAAACCACCTGTAACCCCGAGGCTAATCTTAGTGCCGTTGGACACTTAATCGACCAAATGGAGGCTACAAATAAGAGGGCAAATACTCGCGACATCTTCTTTCCACTTTCTGTAACATCAATTGCACCAAAACACATACACGCAACAAAAATTGAGTCAAGAATCAGTCGCAGGTTGTGTTCGAGCCTGTAATTGCCAACACAACATCAAACAGGTAATTTAGTGGGGTTACACTCGGTTTGATGTGGGGAACAAAATCCCCAGGTTTAATTGGGTTAACAACATCCGGATTGGGGTCGATTGGAACAAGATCAAACTGGGTTCTTGGATGAAATGGGGATTTCTTGGAAATAACTTTTATTATTGATTTTGTTTCAGGACGCAAATCGGGCTTTGGCCCACCGGTTTAAATCCTTGGGTGGTGGGCAGGAGGTCCCGTGTAATTTATTATAATTTTGTCATGGTTATTTGGATTCTTGTAACTATTATGTGATCAACACTTGTAAGTACAATCATTAACTATGCTAGCCTAACGACGTCATAGATCTATGGGGGTAACAAGCCTATTGGTGCCAAAGCCGAGGTTATTGCAGCTCCTGGTGACGTATTCTTGATCACCATGGGAACCAAGTACATTAGCTAATCGTATAAATTTTGTTGTGGCCATATTTGTCAAGGTTGATGTTACATTTGTTATCCATTTATCTTTGCATTGTCCTTTAACCTATGACATGAATTGCCATTTTAATGTTTATGTATTATGTATGTTAAACCTATGAAAACTCACCAACATTATATGTTGACTGTATTTTTAACATGTTTCAGGTAAAGAACCCGCTTAGTATTACACTGAAGACTTAGAAACATCTAGGATGGACCTAGAGAATAATAAAAGGGCATACTTGTTATTTGAGACCAAATTAAACTTATGTATGTTGGTTGCTTTGAGACTCATGTGTTATATTTTTTTATGTCATGAATTGGATACTTAATGAAATTTACACTTTCAATTAGCGTTGTGTGGCATGAACAATCTTAACCCCACATCTCAACGTTTCCGTCGTTAAGGTTGGGGTGTGGCAGATTGGTATCAGAGCCCATAACTATAGGGATTTAGGTATTAGAAATGGTGGCCTAGACTATGTTAGTGTAGGGACCCTTTTCATGAATATTCGTTATGATCTTGTAAGTTTGCTTATATGCCTATCACATGATGTTACATGCTGCATGATGAATCCCTTATGTGCTATTTGACTTTACTTAGAAAATGGTGCCTTAGGTGTGTGACTTGAATCTTGTATACCCCAGCTTCTTAACTCCCTTTATCTGCCCTTAAGTTCTACCAGTCTAATCTTTCTAAAACTTATTCTCGACTACGTGTGGAATCTTACGCATCATATTGAGTGGATAAAGTTCTTTAGACACTATGTCTAAATCTTGAAAATCTCATCGAGGTTTTTCTAATAGCCTATAGGGAAGTGTGTGACACAATAAACCACTGTATTTTGGATTTCCTGGCAAAAAGCCCTCGGGCTAAGGCAAGCCTTTCGTATGAATCCACACGGGGACTGTTATGCTTACCTGCGGATTTTCGGGATGAGTGATAAATTATGGTCAACATACACATGTTCCCAAGGTAATGGAATTAAGTACCTCGACGTGTCAATGTTTCTATTGGCTGTGTGTACCAAATGGAACCATTCGGTTATATCTATAAATTTCAAAATTATGATTATTTGAACTGGTTTATCACCGAAATTCTAATATCTTCTCTATTTATTTTATAGAATGTTTCGCCATCATGGAACACGTGCTAGCTCCGACCGAAAACTCGCCGCTATGATTGCCCGGCAAATGGCTGTTCTCCCAACCATGGTCGCCGAACTAAGTAGCACCCTACTGGCTAACAATAGTAACAACATGAACGGGAATAATAGTGGGGGTGATAATAATGGCCAAGGTGAAAACAGCAATAACCAAGGAGGGAATCACCGAACCTATACCTTCAAACACTTCAATTCTTGCAAACCCACTAGTTTTAGGGGAAGGAGGGAGCCAATGGACTTCTCGAGTGGTTTGAAAGCATGGAGAACACATTCATTAATAGTGAGTATCCTGAAGAGCTCAAGGTCCGCTATGCTGCAAGTGTCCTTCGACAATGGGCACTCACTTGGGGAATAGTGAGAAGAGAAACCGGGGTGCAGAAGTTACCTTGGAACTCACTTGGGAAGAATTCAAGAATGTCATGATCCAAAAAGTTTTGTCTATGGAGTGAATTGCAAAAGCTGGAGGAAGAATTTTGGAACCTCAAGCAAGATAGTGGCAACCACTTGGCTTACTCCACCCGGCATCATGAATTGAGTATGCTTTTACCGCATATGGTGGATACTGTACCCCGCAACATTGAGAAATTTATCAAAGGGGTGCAACCACAATTTAGGATAATGTTGTGGGAAGTAGGCCCACGACCTTGGAGGAAGCAATAAACATCACCGTGCAACTCACCGGAGAATCACATAAGGGCTGGTACTTTGACGGTGAAGGGTACAAATTCAACAACAAAGGTGACTCCTGAGGCAAACTAAGGAGGTGAAGGCGAACCTTCATTTAAGGGCAAGAAGCGTAAGTTCACACCGCCAGTAACTTTGCTGTGACAGTACCTAATGCCCCACAAAAGCAGCCTGTCATTACAAACCAAGAACTATGGCAAGAGCTGTTACACTAGCCCATCCGATGTGCAACACCTGTAAGTATCACCATGCGGGCAACAACCAATGTCGTATTTGCTCACTTGTGGGAAATATGGGCATTTTGGTGGCTACATGTCATCGTGCCACCCAACAACGCTAAAACGGTTGCTAACCAAGCTTGCTAAAATTGTGGCGAAAACTGGTCATTTTCATCCACAATGCCCTCGTCTTGCGGGGAATGTTCCACCAGCTCGAGGACGTGCTTTCAAATCAACGCAAACCAAGCTCAAGCGAATAACCGATGTGGTGAATAGTACGTCATTCTTTTCTGTTAGTCGAACTTGTAGTGAATAAAATTCCTACTTTGCTTCCAGTACCAACGAGCTCTATTCTGAAGCAGGTATGTATCTTGTAAATAATGCTATATGTCTGTACTATTGATTCGGGAGCGGATAAGATTTTGTGTCCTAGAGTTTGAACCTACTCTTGCTAAGCCGCATTCTAAATTAGAAAAAATCCTTAGGGTCGAGGTCGCTGATGGCAAATCTATCGTTATGACGTCATCATTCGTGATTGTATCTTGAGCCTTAACGAGCACGATTCCTATTGACCTTACTCCTATGCAATTGGGGGTTCGATATCATTATTGGCATGGATTGGTTAACCAAAACTACGCGGATATTATTTGTTCGAGAAGTGTATTCGTATTCCACTACCTTTGGGAGATACTCTAAAAGTCTTTGGG